>JAHREE010000245.1:434353-585595 GCA_033628505.1 Tringa tobata | reverse complement strand
GCCGGGCAGCGTAGTTCTTTCTTCTACCCCCAGCCCCCTCGCCGGCAGCGGGGAGGGGAGTGCGCAGGCGCCTGCTGAGGGGGCGCGAGACTGAGGCGGGAGGGAGAGTCGGCCCCGCGGTCGACACGGGGGCGGGGGAGGAGTTAAGCGGTCAGTATCGCACCGCAGCCACAACTTGTTCGGTCCCTTGGGAGCCGTCAGGAGAAAGTGGAGTCAGTTCCTCATAGAAACGGCCCAGCGGCGTTAGCTGGCTGGGGAGAGACTCGTTGGAATAAGTTGCAACGCTGTGGAGTTAGTGGCGCTGAGGTGGAAGGGGCAGGTTGGTCAGGGAGGACAGGCCGGGAAGCATTCAGAGGTGCCTCAAACAGGTATGCCCTGCCTTTGAAGCCCAAGAAGAAAGTGAGACAGACCTTACAAGGTGAAAGTGGGAGGGAGAAAGGTGGCACTAAGATCAACCATGAAACCATCCGATGAGGGTGAGGAGGTAGCTGAGGCTTTTTGTAGTAATTAAGCATCCAAAGGGCAGGAGCAGAGTACGTGTAAAGGGAAGTTTTGCCACTCGGGTGCAGGCAAGAAGTTCCCAAAATACATTGGGGACAGTTCTTTATTTCAAAGGGGAAATACTAGAAAACTGTATTTTAAATAGGAGAAAGAGGAGGAGGGGAAGATGGTGGTACACATAAAAGCGAACATCAGTTAGGAGATTCCCAAGGAATACAAAGTCCGGAACAAGAAGAATTAACCAAATGTATTTGACTTTCCTACGGAACCTGAAAATATATTGTGATCTTCAGTTGTGGACAAGGGCTGGCAGAAATCCTTTGTACGTAGGGGATTTCTTCATTTCGCTCTATGCACTGGAGCATGAAATGGAACTGAACCTAGCAGGCACAAGGTGTAGGAGAATGCTTACCTTTTTTTTAAGTGGGTTTTTTTTCAATCTCCAGAGAAAGATACGTGTCCCACATCTCACTGCTGCTATTAGATCTGTAAGAAAACTTTTAAATTTCAAAACTGTGGCTTGATGGTTTAACTTCAGAAATTTTTTTAGTTTTTATCCAGTCTAGGAATTTTTTTCCTAATATCTCCTTCTCTTTCTGAAATATTTGCCATATACTAGAGCCTTCAGGAAAAATAAAAATACAGGCCAAAAGAAAAAGCTCTTTGGAAAAATAGAGGCTCTTCCATCTCACTCCTGGCTCCGCCTTCTCATTTTGCATTTTTTTCTTTGTCAGTCAATCCCAAATAGGTTTCTGCTAATATGAAACATTTCAGATCAACTTAGAGTCCAGTTTTGTTATCTCTCTCACCAGGTTTTATGGGAAAAGCTGCTGAAGAGGAAAATAACCAAATAAAATACACATCATTTCTTTTCCTCATCCTCACAGGAGATATCTTAGCAGATTGTGTAAAATTCCGAGATGCTAGACCTTCTAACTTCTCCAGATATACTGTGTCCTATAAAAGTAATTATCAAACCTTTAGGGAGGCTAAAAATTCCAAACATAAGAAAATTGACTGGCTGATTTTAAACCTCCCATGATTGATTCTTTCAGGTGTGATACAATAATTAAAAAAAAAATAGAGATTTAAATTTGCACGAAGAAGTGATAGTTTTTTATCCCTTTGACTGGGGAGAAGTCACAGGGACAGGAATGGCACTCCACAAAAAAAAGGTGTTTTTTTGGGTGCCATTCCTTAATAGCCAAATTATTTCCAGCTACTATATGAGGGGTCACGATGTTATGTCTGTTGCCTGTGCTACCTCAGCAGAGGTAGCGTTGACTTGCACTATCACCTTGCCTACAGAAGGGAAGATTGGTCAGTCATGTATTTCAAACAGTCTGACCTTGTAAACAGCGGTAACAGAAGAAAATCTCTTTAAAAGTGACAAGTAAAGGGGAATTGTAACTATTCAGAGAGGTATCCGCAGGTCTCCTATTGAACTTTTATGAAGTTAATACAAAGAAATTATGCTTTATTTTCTTTTGAAGAGGAGGGATGCTAGGAAGTGGCATCAGCATCTATTAACTACAAAATAATTACTCCATGGAAATGTTAGATTACCTCTTCCACAGATAATGAACATGTCCTATTTGTGATAGCCAACAGAATTGATTGGACTTTTGAAATAACACGGGAGTGTGTAATTAGTGTGACTTCACAAAAGGCTTCTCTGGAGCAGAGCCTACAGAGAATTTCCTACGTGAGTATTGCTCAGCAAGGAAGAGGTGAACACCCAGACTGACATGGAGAGAGGTGTGCTTGCACAGCCTACTTGCAAGCAGAAATATCCAACTCATCATGAGTGAATTTAGGGCTTTTCTTCAGTGTTTTTGGAAATGGTGATTAAGACTTTATGTTAGAATCTGGAACAAGGTGATTAATGGCCCCTCAAAAACCCACACAAGGTCTCAGCTGTGACTTTTCTTACTGTTGTCAGCACTGTTGGGGACAATAAAGGAAGAAAGGGTGTGAAACAAAGCGATAAGGGTTTGTGGCTTTTGGGCTGTAAAAGCTTTGGCTTATAAACCTAAGTAGCTTAATGTTGGGTGGGCAGACATCTCAATCACACCCAGGGTGGCTGTCACAAAACAGCTTGTCAGATTTGATCTGGAGAGGTTTACAATGCATCCTGTAATGAGGTGTGATTGTTGCTATCACAAACACCAGATGAGAAGTCAGAAAATGAAACAGTCCAGCATCTGATGCAAAGTCTATGGTTTTAATTACCATTGTTTAATTACCTTGGTGAAAGGAATGAAAGTGTCGGTTGCTCCTAAAAGCCTTTATTTTAGGCATACAGAAATATCCTCACATAAATGTCATTTTTCTCATTTAATGTTTTCAATGTGTTCAAAGTAATATAATTGTATATAATTGTCAGAATTAAATGTGTCTTCAGTATACGAACCTGATTCCAAGTTTCCTAGCTTAATTTTGTTCAGAGCATCATGGGAGATTATATATCATATGCCTTGTAGTTACTTTGTGTTCACCAGTTAATATGTAGTTGGGAGCAAAATCCTCATTAGAGAACCTATTTCTTAAATTCCAAAAGTTCGTCCTCCCTCAGTTAACCATCAGAGTCCAATCCAAAGGATCAGCGAAGATCGTGTTTTCCGCACTGAGGACCGCAAGATGAACACACAGCCATCAACATCTGCCTTGGTTTACTAGTTAATCTAATCTTTAGAAATATTTTTTTTTTTATTTTAAATGTAGTCTTCACCCTGGTGGGAGACACTCTTGGCAGTGGGAAAAGAAGAAAATAGTTTTACATAAATGCATTTTGGTTTGGATGATGGTGTTTCCCACCCTAGCATACCGTTGTAAAAAAAATCTTTACGAGGACCTGTGAAGTAATAGAACTGAACAGGGAGTGTGATCTTGTTAAATCTTGAGTAGCCGATAGAGGACATATCCTCTCAAATCCTATTTAGATATAAAAGGATTGTTCTATATACCTTGAGCATCTACTTGGCTTTGTAATTGTGTCCTTACTTACTATGTTATTTAATTAAACGTAAAAATATAGTTAAATAGGTTTTGTGTTGGAAGATTCTTCTGTGCACCCACTCTTAAATATGTGAATGGTACCATTTGCAAAATTGAAGGTTTACAAGATACACAGTCTGGAACAGCTTTCGCTGCATGAAAACAGGCACAGCTCAGCCATGGTCCTTACTGCTCCTTTGGATAGCACTGCAACATAAGTAAAATTGTTTAGTATCCTAAGAAAAATTAGTTCCCTACTATAGAATGTGCTATATATATTTTCCTAAATTCACTAACATGAATCAAATTGAGCATTTTGTTGTATACAAAAATTGAAAACACAGATTATTGCTCATTGATCTCCCTTTTTCTTCCCTTACCCATGACTATATGTGATTAAAGTTGGGGTCATGTTAAACCTCCAGTACTGATAGACAACCCTAACATATATAACCAAAACATCTACTTTGAGTACACAATATACCTAATCTGCCTCTGCTAAGAACTGGAAACCCAGGAATTTGTTTTGGCCTTACTGGTATCAGTGGAAGCACAGAAACATGTACCCCACCCCACTTGTGGGCAAATCGTGTATACCCTAAATTCTGCAGATCCTGAGGAATACCTTGCTGAACCAGCATGATTTTAAACTCTTAATTTCATATTGTGTTATGGACACCTTCTAATATTGCTAAAGCACACAAAAAATGGGGAAAAAGAATTTTCTAGTGTATTTCACTCTATTTTTTGCTTTGAAGGGATATCTCTGAAACATTACTGAAGGCTTTGTTTGTGGTTTTTTGTTGGGGGGTTTTTTGTTGTTTTTCTTTAAGCCTTAGAGCTTTAATCTTATAATTCAAAATTGCCTGACTTATTAACCTGCAATAGCCTTGCTGTTCTATGTGCCATCTGTCCCATTGGGCTCATTTAAGCAAAGTGTCTTCAGTCGCATTGGGTTTAAAAGCATGTGGCAGCTGAATGTACTGTATATGTTTGGTGCTGTGAGGGAAAGGGATGTCTCAGGGAAGCATTCCTTGTGGCTCTAAGTATCATGCCAGAAAAGTCACCATCAGCGTAGTCAGCGACAGCTTTTCAGAGTGAGCAAGCTCTACCCTTGCATCTAAACAGCAAGCTGAATTGGGATCACAAATGACATCTCCCAGTGCTCTACTCCCATGTCCCTTTTTTCCTCTTTGAAGCCATTTTCAGTGTGGTTCTCAGGTTCACACGTCCTACAACAGTGAGATAGCGGGACTCTGCTGGCTGAGTTTATTGCTAAGCACATTTCCTAGGTGACAAGGCACAAATGTCAGTACAAAAGTGTCATGTGTATCCCTAAACCTCAGGAAAAAAATGCTGAGAGTTCTCCAAGTTCACACATGGATTCCATGAAAAGAAACTGCGTGAAAACAAGAGCCTGAGGCACTGAAGAGGTGACATCAGTAATAGACATAGTGACTTTGCATATTCCTGTTTAACATAATTCTCTTCATAAAAGACTTTGGTTCCAAGACAAACTATGTAGCATCAAAGTGTGGAGGAGGGATCCTCTACTCCCAGTCGTTTACCTTGGAATTGGAGAACACATTTTACCTCATCTCCACTTGAGATGTGGCAAAGTCAAGTCTAAGCATTTTCCCATTTTCTCATCCAAGCTTTTTATCTCCAGACTTTGGAGAACAACAGAAGGTCCTTTTGGAACAAATTCAGTCTGTCTTTGGGATCCCTGCCCCAGGCACTGCTCCGCTTATAGTCTGTTCTGAAGTTCAGCTGAAAAGGCGTGACATGACCGCAAGGTCTACGTTGGCGGAGACTTTTTTTTTGCAGCAAAGAGCTTCCTTACCTAATTACGGGATTCTGCCCTGGCTCTTAGACCTGATTTAACTCAGGCTGACTTAACCTTCCTCCACCTTGTAAGTTATATAAGATTCTGAATGGCTTTTAGGATTAGAAGATACCTGCTCATTCTGGGTAAAAATCATCATGATTATTAGCATAAAAACTCATTAAGATATACCTACGTAAAGTAGAACAATTTCTTCACGCTCCATCAAAACTTTGGTTTCATTTAAGACTAGCTTTGCAGTTATTCTCTATTGACATTTTGGAATGAAAAGAAATTGATTTCTCCATTAAGTGCATTTTTTAAGAGTCACGTTGGCCTTGACAGCACGTGTGGAAGTCTTCTCAGTGCCCTCACCATTGCTTCTTGAGGTTCCTCTCAGAAGTAGGTTAAGATCTTGCCTCCTATGAAAATTCTATTCCATGGTAAAAGTTGAATATTGGTGGATTATCTCTTTGAACCCGTGGCAGCCAACTTTCTCTTTTACCTTTTTAAGGATACTTTTGTGGTGGCTGTTTCATGAGCCAGGTGGTTCCTGCTGAAATCCTGGTGATTATGGCAGAACCTCCATAAACATCCTTTCCTTCATAATTGGCTTACTCCAAGTTATTACCTAGCTTAACGTCCTGATCTAACCTGAAATATAAAATTAGCCTATGCTTTTTGTCATAGGCAGTATTATCTCTCAGACTGAACCTAAACCACATACCTCAAACATTGAGTATGTTTTCTTTTTATTTGGAACAGGCAAGACAAGGTCACAAGACTTAGCTGTATCTCCAGCTAAGAGATTCGGAGGCATAGCTGTATCTGGAGACAGATGACTGCCTGCAAGGACTGATAGACAGGAATTTTCTTCTAGCACTGAGGAACGCTGCACCAGCGTTCAGGCAACTCAAACTTTCAGCAGGCACCATCCCGTTCCTTACGTTTCAGCACATGGACTAACTCTTCAACTGAAAACACTGGTGCCCTTCTGTAAATGAACTGCAACGCAGGTGGGACGTTGCATGGAGCTGTTCATTGCACAAATGAATACATACAGAGGGATACTCACACAGAAAGAAAGTCTATTTGAGAATAAAGTTCCGCAATGTATACTGTACCTTCTTAAACCACCTTCCTGCTCTGTTTTCCTGGGAGTCTGCAGAAGTTCCTGGGATTCCAAGAGTTAAGAAGCATAAATTTGAGCAGGCACAATTTTTCTGTATAAATCAACACATGAAGGGAGCTGCATGCATTTACTGGTATTACTGAGAAAGAATGTCCCGATCTCTAGAGCATATGTAGCATGTCTGTATGTACAGACAACAGATCTTTAAAGATTGCAGCAATCCTGCTATATCATTTTTAATGAATGCGTCTAAATTAAGGTCTTATTCACATGAGAATGCATGAACCAAATCATGAGCAGTTCTTTCCAGCAAGGAGACATGAAACTAGTGCATAATTTCTGGTGTAATCTATATTATGCCATTTCAACTGTGGTGAAATTCATAGTTTTTACTGAATGAGACCAGCTCTAAATAGGCTTAAATTCTTGAATACAGATGACACGTAGATTTAAACCCTGTGTGGACAGTTGTATTTTTGTGGAAGATTTAACAGTGGTGTATTTCATCTTTATCTAGTGAAGTTCCAAGTTAAGCTAACTGAAAAAAAGTATGTAAAATCTTATTCATATCACTTTAAAGAAAGTATACAGTTAACACTGCATAAGTTGACGTGGGCAAGGTTTTATGCATCCATAAAGGAGACTGCATTTGATCTAATTATATTCAATTAAAGATAAATTATAGTTAAACCTGTAGGGGGAAGAATGAGGATCATGGAGAGTTTTTTAAGTAGTTTTAATTAATTTTCTAAATATGTTTACTTTGCAGTTCATAGAAAATTGATATTCCTATAGCTTCTCTCACTGAAACAAGCCTTCCTCAAGCTGTGATAAGTACTTCTCAACATTTAAGTATGTAGCAAATTTTATACCTCTAATAGTATGCACCAATTCTTTTTTTTCTTGCAATGCACAGCAATCCAGAACTTACCCCTAAGATAACAACACACAGTTGGGAAGTCAGACTTCCACTGAAAATGTTACAAACATGTTTAAAAACTCAAATTCAGATATATATTTATTTTTTAAGTTATTTGCCAAATTTTTAGAACCTGATGGAAGAAACACAGTTTAAGAAAAGAAGATTATAAAAGGATTCATTTTCAGATGACTGAAGGCAGTTACTTTGAAAGATATTTTCATATGAGCTACTTTCTTCAAAAAAATATTTTAATACTGAACAATAGATTTGGAATACAAGCAACACCCTTCACTACATTGCAAATATTTTACAAAGACATAACTTTCAACCAGGATCAAACTGAGATCTTATCAGTAGTAATTAGTCAGCTCTAGATAACTGGATGTCATTTGGTGCAGATGACTGATCTGTTTTTCAAAGAACATACCTGAAATTATTCATCCTTATTAGAAATGTGTTTCAATAAAACACCTTAACAAGAACTGTAGGAGAATGAAAAATTTCCAGCCAGAAAAATTATGCGTATAAACACAATTTTACTCTGAAAATGGTGAAGCAATTTAAATGTTTCTGTTAAAACACTAAAAAAGATCAATACAAAAGTTTAATGATGCAGTCTTAAGCTTGCACACACAGGAAGTATGCTACCCATAAAATCAGGGGAAATAGATTAGCAATCTAGAGACCAGATGGTTGGTGTTTACTTGCTGACATAACACCACCAAATGTTCCTAAATTTCTTTTTCAAATTTGCCTTTCACATTACATTATCAGCATAGGAACTGATCCTGCAAACATATACATACAGAGTTCGAGAAATTTATCCATTTGAGTAGTCCCATTGACTTTAGTACAAGAGGCTATCCACAGAACCAGGCTGTCAACTTAGTGTAAGTCTACAGAGTTGTAAACTCTTTTTGCCTGCACTGAACTGGGCAGCCTAAGCCTGGGAAAACAATTTTTAAAAAATGCATATGTGTGTTTTTCTGCTGGTTTTGTACTTCGCAAGAGATAGACGTTAATGGTGAAAAACATAAAAGACCTTCCACATCCATAAATATATTGCCTGGTTTCATGGATCACTGGTAAACTTGGCAAGCCCTGAAATAAACTGAAATCTTAAAACACTTCTCCAATTTGAAGTCAAGGAGAAAAAAAAAACAGTTACAAACTATTTTAACCACCAAATTCTTACTGAGAACATGAGAAAATGCGGTTTAATTATAAGGGAATCTTCTTACAAATTACTTAACCTCTGCAGTCTATGAAAAATATTTTTGCATACAAATGTTTACCCAGAGACTTATTTTTCTCTGGTGGGAAAAAAAAAAGTCACTGCTTGCTGTACATTATTTATAACTTCTCTAAGTTATCTGTAGGAGCTGTCTATTCAAAATACACAGAATTTCACTAGTGCTAGATGTTCATATCATAAATTTTCTCCTTCAACATTATGTTTTTTCTTCCATTTCCATTTTCCTTCATTTTAAAATGTAGTGTTCCTTCTCATCCCTGTCATTACTAGCTTTGTTTGGAGGCATTTACTTTGCCTGCCCCTTTGCCCAACATTTTTTTCCTTTCATCACAGTCTGCTTCTCCTGAACTGCTTGCATGTTTCTCAATGTCTCATTTTCTTATCTGCCACCTCAAGTTCTTTTTCATTCTATTTTTACATGTCTTTCAAAGTCACCTGCCTCCAGGCAGTGTATTTCCTCCCCAATTTATTTTTTTTCCATTTGCACCATCTGTGTGTCGGTATATGTAATACAGGCGCTTCATTTATTGAAAGTGATATCATACTGTGTTGACCCCGTTACTGCCCTGAAAATAAGAAATTTGTTTTCCAGTGCTACAGTTTTATTTGTTGATCACACTTCTAGCAGCCATGAGGGAGTTCCTTTAATGTCATAGTTACAATGATAAACTTGAGTAACCCCTGATGTGCTCTCCTGAATACTTATTACCCTCTAAACTCCCTACTCACACAGACGGAGAAGCAGTGTCTCATTTTTGCAAAACCAGGAATTCTACCAAGTATTTTAATTGTAGGCAAGTCTTTCAAGATATAATTAGTCTGAATAACTCAAACAGTCAAATATCTTCACCTGCAGCTAACTGCCCCATATAGATGAGAAATGTGGGCCTATCTAAAAAAAAATAAAAATCCCACAACCAGAAAAATCACTCAACCTGTATTTTCAAGTAAATGTTTGGTCTTGACTAAAACAAATGAAGCAGCAGCACAAAGAAACTATGGGTAGGTAGGACAGGACATTTTCAACCTGTTGTCAGAAAGAGCATTAGAAAAATTCTGTCATACACGAAAGTAGTTATATTTGTCTACAGCAGTGCTGTATTCACTCTCTGGACAAAAACAGGGCTAGAATCCAGATAATCTGAAAGGCTGGGAATAAAGTCTTCTGTTAAAGTTGAACTTCTAAATTTAGCTACTTTAAAAAACGATGTTTTATGTAGAGATAAAATCTCACAACCTGCGGAAAACACCACTTCCTTCAATGCTGTTATGTAAGACAATATTCAGAGTCTCATCCAGAATGCTGTATAGCATTCTGGTAATTAATTTTAACAAGGATGAATTCAAAGAGCAAAATTAGCAAAACAGTCATCATCATAATCTCTACCTTATAAAGGAGTGTCATTCTTCTGAAGAAGGCAATCCCATCTGTCATGCAGCTCTTCATGTAATTCTGGGGACAAAACACCTAATTCATTTTAAGGTACAGGTCCACACATTTACAAAAGGGATTATACGATATGGTTGCTTGTGGTATCAGGCAAGGAATCGGTAGATTTCCTCCATTCCTGTGTTCCTACTGCACTGGTTATAATTCTCACAGCATGCAAGATGGGCTACCTACCTTATGGTACAAGGTTCAAATATGCTGCCACTGTTATTGCTCATTAATTGGATTTAATTGCTATAAGGTTCAAGTAGATAATATCAGTAAATATTATTCATTCCCATGGCATCAGGGGTTGGGGGGAAGGCAGGGAGAGGAGCTGTTCTTTATATCTTCCTGACAGACCTATATTTGGAATGTGCAAAACCATGACAAAGCACACAACATATATCTCCTCTCTCTTATGTGCCTGTACAACAATGCTCTTACAAGTATTCTGACCATCTATATGACATTAGGAACAGTAGTTCTGCTGGCAGAGATACAATACAGTGTCATGATTCTCTTTCAGATATGACTAATTCAACTTAGCTACACAAAAGTATTTGGAATTTCATGTTTGCTAAATGTCACTATCACCCTATCTTTGCAGAATCAGACCAGACACTTGTCATTTTTCCAATCACCCAATCACTGCAGTAAAGGTGGAGCAAAGGAGTTATTCCATATATATTTCAGCAGCCACCATTTTCTGCAGGTTCAGTCTTCTACTACAGTTGCATTATCCTGTTATCATGAATTGAACTCTGTAGAAATGGTCCACATTCACATAATCATTCTTAATCTTCATACCTGCAGGATCTTCTAAGAAATATTTCCATACGTTGTTATTTTTCTTGGTGAGTATAACCTTTATCCTGTTCACCAAGCGCAATTACAGATTAATGGTTGTGTCTGGGTTTTAAAATGGCTCAGCTAACACTAGGTTAGCAACAATACATTAAATTATATAGGCAAATGCAAACACCTTCAAAAACAAAGTTTCAAGACAGTTTATTATTTAATAGGGGGAATGGAAAATGGCCTGAGTTCTTAGCACTAACATTAATTCTATACTTTCATATCTGAATCTAACTTTCAGTCTTGCAAATACAGTGAAAGCATCAGAAATATGCTTTTCAAGGAGAAAAAAAAAATGCTACATAGGAAATTCAGCCAATGAATTTTTGAATTTATGTTAAAGGTTATTTCAATGTCACATTTCCCTAAAGAACCGAACACTCACTGGTACTTCATCTTAACGACTTACATACAATGTTATGCCTCCGGCTCCCTCTTGTGGTTTATCAATGTGGATCTGCCTTACAGACCACACCTTTAAACATCTAATTGCATACCGAAATTGTGCCACCAGCAAATACCACTGTAGAGATGTTGAACGTTCTTCATGACTTCCATCTCTAGTTTTGAGGGTTGGTGTAGGGGATCTTTACACTGCAATTGAGAATTAAAAGACTTTGACCATGGTTATCTCCCCCAGTGTTTTTCACTGTCCCAAAGCATAGTATCTGCCCAGCAATAATAAATAGGTTTCTTCTTTTTCTTTATTTCACTTGATAGATTATATATATATATGTATATACACACAGTACAATATTTTTCTTTCGTGATAGAGAATATATGAGAGTTTTCATTGCTGGTTGTTCATTAAGTCAACAGATTCCAGTTAATAATGAAAAAAATTAAACATTTAATATCAAAAGCAACTTCAAGTATCTTCTATACATTTTAGTATTCAGTATATAGTAAGGTGGTTTGGGGGTTTTCTTTTTATATCAAAAGTGTATTTGAATAGACTACTTTACCCTAATACTTTAGAGTACTATTCATAGCATGGCGTTTAAAATTATGTATCTCATAGTCCCAACTAGCTCTTCACAAGAACCATAGGTCACTTGTACAATCACGGCATGTGTTTCAAAACAGGGTTTAATCATCAGCAAAGTCAAGATGCAGTTACCATGTTTAGAAATGCACTATTTTGTTATCCTACAGAAGGTCAGGCTGTAGTCCATGATGTGAAGCAACATACAACACCACTGTTTGTAAAACAATACCTGACCTAGGCATAAATAGTACTGAAGTTCCCAGAGCTATTCATCCCTTAACCTTTCCATATAAAAATAATTCAATTTAGGCATATATTGCACTAATTTTATCATACTGGATACATCTCACCCTGCATTATCTGTTCTCTTTGCTGAACTAAGATCACACTAAGGTTTTAATTTCCATGGAAAACCTGGGAATAGGGCAACAGACACACATATGGTGTGCAATAAAGGGATACCTATAATATCAATAGTAATCTCAGAGGCATTCACAAAGGAAACTACACGTTAGATTTGGAGATCATTTTCTCCAGTAGATTCATCATTCTCTCCTGTAGTTGCAGGCTTTGAACTTGAATGATGTTTTGCTGATCCAGAATCCTGCGCACTTCTCTACAGGTTTCTTCCATAGCTCTACTCAACTTCTTTTGTTCTTCCAACATGGCCTCCATTAATTTTAGCTTCTTCTTTTGGAAGCTGCAGCTTTGCATTTTTCTTTTCTTAACTGGTCTTTCTTCAGCTCTGAAAGGTGAATATTTGTTAACAATTAAACTCATATTTATAAAAAAAAATATATGTTAGAACCTAAAATTCTATACTACATTCTTGGCCACGCTACAACCTAGTCCTGTTTTCGAACCCCTCTGTGTTCTCCAATGAATTCCCTCTCAAGTTCATGCCAAAACATAAGTATTTATTGTATTATTGTATAGTATTACAGACCGGAAAAAAAAGTTTTTAAATCTCATTATTTTTAATAAGAATCTTCCCAGCAGAATACCAAGCTTTTTTTTCCTTTTCTTTTTTTTTTTATCTTGAGGTTTCTTACAGATTGAATTTATGAACTCTACTGGAAGAGACATTTTGCTCATCTGGCCATTACAAAGCCTGCAATAACCATCCCATCCAGACAAAGTGCTACACTGTGTGGTGGTAAGTTACAGCTTGTTTTTTAATGCATTGCATCACTCCAACATACTAGTCTCAGAATTTGTCCTTGCACTGAGACACAGCGGTTGCACTGACCACTCATTCATCACAAAACATTATAAACAACATAAAAGTTTAGCAGGATGCAGCTTACAATATTCAGACTTTTGTTACAGGCCACAGACTGATCCCATTTCACAATTGCTTTTACAGGCATTTGCCACTTGCACTTTAAGATTACTTTTTTCTAATTAAATGTGTTTTTCACAAACACAGGACACTATGGCTACCTTCTTATATTTAGGTTAATGACAGATTTTATCAAGTAGGACAGCTAACAAAATAAACCATACTTACCTTCAAACTCCTAACCTTTTAATGGACATTTCAAGTATACTATAACCCTCTGCCAATAGTTTTGTTTTCATCATACTATAAAGGCAAGAGTCTGTATTCAATATAGTAATTATTTTCTGCTTGGACGTTAAAAACTTCCGTAGCCTTTGAAGAACACCAGACCGCCTAATCCAAGGCTATCTATGTATCCAGTCATGTTGATGCTCCCCTAGCAGAACACCTCTAAGTTCTCTCAGGGTATAAAGTTAGACAAACATGTATCAAATTGTACATCCTCATCTGAAATCTGTAGAACTGCCATGTGCAATTTGGGTAATATTTGAAGAATTTCCTCTGCACTGCATCATGCTGAGTTTCTGTTTTGGAAGAAAGAGCTGAACCTAGCAATACAGACAGTGCTCTCAAGATGTGTAGTTCACACGGCCATACTCATGGGGTGACAGTGCAACACATGAACCCAAAACCAGCCTACACAGCGTACAGGTCAGAGCACACACACATAGATCTGTTTCTCTCAACCTGTAATCTAAGAAAGAAGCACATTGAATTGTGAAGGAGGAAAAAAGGCAAGTAGAAGACAAATAAACTGCACATCTAAAAAATCTCCAGTTACAGCTGGATAACTGCTTTTCTAACTTAAAGTGACAGTCCACATGTTCATTTACACTCTTTGCAATTCCAGACTGGAGTCCCCAACATCAAAGTTATCTGATGATGGGTCTTGAAGGCCCTTCACACAAAAAGCAATCTCAGTTGTGTTCTACCAAACGCAGTATCCTTTCTGGGTGAGATGCAATAACGAGGTAGCACAATTAGGAGTAGTATGCCACATCAATGCTTTGCAGATTTCAAGACACCCTTGAATAAGGGTAACTTGAACTCTTGAGGAATGTGTTTTTATTAATGTGAAGAAGAGGAGTGGGGAGGGAGGTCATTTAGCTGTGGCACATTTGTGTCATAATTTCATTCATGTTTTTATCCTACTGGACAGGATTTGTGCAACAGTGACTGTGACACTCAGATCTCTCAGCAAAAGAAATAAACAATCCTAGGCACCTGAAAGACTTAATGCAAATATAACAAAAAGACATGAGCCCGTTGATATTTAAGAGTGCAATGGCCCCAAAAAGGGTGAGGTCTGTGAAAAGAAACAAGTGGATTAAGTTAAATGCTATTAAAATAATTAGAGAAAAAAAATTAGGATTGGTCTTCAGGGAAACTGTTTAGGCATTTGAATGGGGTGTCCCCCTGTGAATAGGTAAGAAAGAACAATAATCTTCGTTTATAAATGTACACTAATAAGATGAACAAAGACCACTGGCTTTCAGATTATCCAAGAATTTAAAGTTACTTGTACAATTCAAAGAGCTTTATCACCATTACACTGCTACGATAATGCTAAGGGAAAGGAGAAGCCATCAGCTTTATGCTAAACAAAACATTGGAAGATACAGCAAATAAACTCACCTTTGCAGATTCTATATATCAAATTTGATTTTGAGCATCAAATAAATGTGTGTAAAAAATACATGCTGCTGTGCTTAAACTGTGGGTCAAGTTTGCAGCTGATCACTAAGATTATCACAGCCAGACAATCCTGCAAGAAAGTGTCTTGGCTGACAGCAAATTCTGTCTCCTCTATTAAGTCTGTGGGCCAGAATGATTTGAAATACTGTTCTCAAAGAGGTCAAGCAAGTGGAAAAGTTCTACAGCAGTCTAAGGACAACACTGAATATCTTATTCCAAGGTTCCCATCACTGCACTCACATTCACAAAGAATGGATACTTTCTGGTAGGCAGAACAAGAAACTTTCTGAAATGATGGTATTATTTTAGCCAAAGTCACCTTTTGAATTTAAACTTGTCTTCACAGAGGATTTAAATATTGAAAACTCAATGGAATGCTAGCCTCTTCCTTACACAGTACTAGAAAGCAGCTATGGCAAGACCTGTCTGAAACAGGTAAGAACTATCTCCTAGAGCCACAAGAGGGCTTGTGTCTTGTCAAAGGAAGCCCTGGTGAGAATGGTCCTTAATAAGGAACGAGAGAACACCTGAGGCCTGTAAACAGCACTGAGCTGCACTAAGTATTGCATTACTTTCTTGGCAATTGTGGCTGCCATTTGGTTTTTAATTTCAATCAAGACCAAAAAAAAAAATTAAAAAAAAAAAAAAAGGAGGAACGATTTGGATTGAAAGATCTACATAAACCTTATTTTTGAGAGAAGAAAAAAAAAAAACCAAACACCTTTGAAGTGTTGTCCTAGAGTCTGTACAGGATTTTATCAGTTTTTCAGTTAAACAAATGTGGTCCATCAAAATCTGTAAGATATATAGTTATTGTCTTGGATGTATGGTTATCTTGCACAGCTCCGGACAGGAAAGAGAGGAAAAATGCCTGGTGGTGATGGCAGCTACCTGGTAAACAGACAGCAGTGTCTGCAGTCTGCTAATAACTGAGAAAGTACCTGCTGACAAGTGCTTGCTCGAAGCTGTGTTTCAGCACAGAGAAGTCCCCCCAAAAGCCAGGGCACAAGGATACTTCAAGGTCTCCCAAGTACTCTCTGTGTTTCTCTACAATTAACAAACAAGGCTTGGTAATTAGACAGCCTTAACTGAAAGAAATACTTATTTCAGACAACCCTAGCTTTAGTGGTGTTCCCAATCTCCTTTTCTCTCCAGCCGTAGTGACTATCAATGAGAGGGTTTTATGATCACTCACAAGTCCATAGTAAGGACTTGGCATTTACAATCCTCTCTTCTTGCAGAATAGCTCTTGAAGGAGAGCTCTTGACGAGGGGTCTACAAAAAAGGATCTAAAGAATCTAATTTACGAGTAAAGAATGCTCAGCAACATGAAACAATGTAAAATGTCCAGTGATGCCTGAAGGAGCTATTTGAATGGTGAAGTGTTTCCTCAGATACTGAGCTATCTTTCTTGAGAAGTTCTAGGTCTCCTAGGTAGTATGCCAGAGGGACCTCTCCAGCGTCAATAACTTTTTAAAGCAGCAAGTCAAGAGGGAAGCAGGGATAGGAATATGGGTTCAGCACTGAGTAACCCCCCAGCATCAGTATCCTCAGCCAGTTTCAGCTGGGGAGCATGTGTAGTTTGACAATCTAGAGGCACGAACATGAGAAATGATCAATGTTTGCTGTAGCAAATACCAATCAGTTTCTGTTGCTGATTCTCCACATTGCTTTCCTGTGCAGACAACAGGGGTGGAACAGATCCTGACAGCCTCTGCCAAAGAAGCATCTCCACTCTTTGCCAAACCTAGTCCCTGAAGGTACATTTGGAGATCTGAAGGAAAGAGAGGTCTAGGAAATCCAGGACCTCATATACAATCTGCTGATACTCTTGGGTGTCTACAGCAGGGAGCCTTCAAGACAATTGGCACTGGTATTCCCCTGACCACACAAACAAAGCATGGAAGAGCTCTGGCATTGGGACCATGTTCCAAGGAAGACCTTGCAAAGCTATTTCCACATTATGCTCCAAAACAGACAGGCAGGGTTCAAATGAAGCAAACCCAGGGAAAGAAAATGTTCCTTCTCATCAAGGATGCTGAGCAGAAATGACAGTGTGCACTTGGGACCAGCAGGAAACAAAGCAAAACCTCCAGACATAATCAGCCAAGATAGTAGGCAAGTCTCAAATGTATTGGCTGTCTACCTATCTAAGATCAATTTAATTCACTGTTCAATTAAAAGTTCCTTGATTGATTGTCTACACTCACCAAGTAAGGCTCAGTTCAGGAATGTGTGTGAATAATTAATGAAACAAGAGTTGAAAACAGAGTGATCTGTTTGCCAAAAATGTGTTACCTCCACAAAACCATAAAAACAATTCTTCTTTTCTGACTACTTTATGGCACATGAGTCTCCAGTACCATCGGTTTCTGAAATTTATGGCTTTCAACTACTGTTGTTTCTGGCTTGGCTGTGCTTTTTTAGCTGTGTACAGATCTGAATAGATCTCCATAACCCATATCTTTATGGAAAATAATTAACAATGGTCTGGAAATAAATAATGTTAGAAATGGCACAAAAACCTTCAGAGTTTAGGGACTGGGAATCAGGCAACACAGATCTTCTGGTAAACTAGGCTCATTCAAATACAGCCAAATGCATTTAGGAATTAACGAGGCTCACCCTTGAAGTAAAGTGTAGAAAAGAACCACAAAAACAGCCTGGAGCCTGGGCAAAGCATCTGCTATGATAACAAGTCTGCATAATGAGTTAAGATGCATTACATAATGCACACAGCCTAAAGCTCAAACTTCTTTGTAGATGCTGCCCATTCAGATTTTAAATAGCCATGGCATAATTTTAGAAAGATTAAAGGCTTTTCCAAAACTGTTATCTCCTGAATTACCATCCTCACCAAGTTTTAATGCACTTCTATTAAACAATTCATATCTTGGTTAATTTATGTTACCGATTCTTACTCTGTGTGTAAACCTTCTGTGCCAAATTATTTAATCAAGATTTAACAATTAAAGAATACCAAAGACCATATGATCATGGTATAAAACTACCTTGAAGCAAAAAGTAAAAAATACTGAAAGGGTCTCCAACATAGTGAAAAGAAAGATAAATAGAAGTAACATCTGAAAGTTTAATTCACTGTATTCACATTAGAAACAAGACAGTGGTTTAAGCAAGAGATTAATCACTTGAACAGATCCCTGCAGGGAAGAGTGAATTCTCCATCTTCCGAATATATCAGATCTAGACTGGATATCTAGTAAAAAATTTCCATGAGTCAACAAATCATAGAGACAAAGAAGTGGATGACAAGGTGGGGCTCCTGTGCTGAAGGGAAGCATGTCAGAGAACCCCCTACATAACATTTCTGGGCTCCACACCAGAATCACTGAATTCAAATACATGGATGGTATTTAACAAAAAGTCAGACTAGATGGCATGATGGTTTTATTATGGTGTATTAACCTGTGAAAGTAACTCTTTCATATCCATTTTCAGTACGATAGAAATGGTAAAACAGATGAAGTCTGAAGCACATTCGCAGTCTGGATAATTATGTTCTGTCATTAGTCTAACAATGAAAATAAAGACTATAAATTTATCCATAGGGTGAAAAAGCACTGTTTTCAATTAGATAAAAAGTCATCTATAGTGGTGTCAGGAATTTTTATTTTAAAAGTTTAGCTGTGGTCCAAGACTCCACCACATTGCATTATATTATCTGACCATAATAGAATAATTCTATCATTGTGAGATGTTTTATGGACATTGCAGTATAATACAAGCTTTGTTGAAGCCCAAAAGCAGTTAGAACAATACTAAACAAACAGCAGGCACCTATTAAAGGGAAATAAGGATTCCAAATGTTTTCCTCATTTCTTTATCATGAAAGCTAAACATTAAATGCAGTAATTGTTTTTTTAAGTTGTAATTCATATAGCTGAGTATCCTCCTGCTATGTTCAAGGATACCGTGGGAAATACAAAAAATGACACTCAAAAGCTGTGTTTGAGAGTTTAAGGGAATAACAGTAAGGTTTTCAGAAGTTTAAAAGTTGACATAAAAAAAACGAAGTACTGTTTGAGGGTGTTTTTTTCCACTATGCATTGTTGCCATAACAGTACGATTTTTATTACTGAAGAAAAAAATCCCATAGCATAAGCTTACTTTGCACACTTGATTGATCTGTGTATAGTCTGCTTCACAGAAAAATAAGGAATATCCACTTGTAAAATATACAGCTGTAAAATGTGTGCATTTTTTTCAAAATAGGTTTCAAAATACTTGTTTTACAAGTACAAATATTGAGAGGGTAACTGAGGACCTGAAACATTATTTCAATTTCAAATCCCAGTGTTGTTTTCAGTTCCTCCTTTGAATCTTTAGATCAACTGTGTACTGTTGAGAGGCAAGGGCATTTATAAATAAAGCCAAGATGGACCCAAGTTTTGTATGCTAATTCTTTTCTCTCTTGTTGGCTATTTCAAAGGGTTTTTCAAATACCGGATGAGACTTTAATTGCTTAAGCTGAAAATTGCTTCGCAGTTCATTATTTTCCATTAGTAACTCTAAAAGAATTATCTTCCTTCTCTTACCATGGCAGCTCTAAGTGATTTTAACCCATCTGATATTATTAGAAGGCGCTGGATTTCCTTCTGGCCAAGAAAGTGTTCCCTACTCTTCTCTCTTTCGTCAGACTAAACTAAACAGGTCAAAGCTGTACAAGCTTTTCAAAACCCCCTATGACTATTGGAATAACACTTTTCCTCCTTCCAGATACGTGCCCCATTAGTGTCACAAGTGCCTTCTAATTTTTAATCTGATTGCAATGCTCACATGAAATGTTATAGTAAACTCTCAAGTGGTACCTACTGCTTACCTTTTATTTGTTTAAACACATTTGAATTGTATTTTGACTTATGAATATGTACATATCTTGCCATTAAATGATATGCACAATATTATATTGCACGGAATTCTCTCACAGTAAAGACTGTGAGAGCATGGCTGCATTCATAAGTTAGGAAGCAACATATTATGGAGGTCCTACCACGCTGACAGCTGACCTACCCTTTCCTCCAGCTATCAAACCCTGTTGCACAGCCACCCTTAGCAGGCACCAGCAGCTCTGCAGCCTGACCTGCTGCAAGGACAAAGTGCCATTACTTGCCATACAGACTTGTGACCAGCTGAAAGCCAGCCTGTGCCATTAAAGGCCAGATTTAGATGATCTGCAGTTTCTAAATTGGCGAAGTAAAGTTAAAATATTTTTTACTACAACAATTTAGGTAATTACCTTGGACAAAGTAAAACAAATCTCTGAACCTGAAGCTGGCTAAAATGCATTATAGCCTAAATTTTCCAGATCTTATGACTACAGAAATAATTCAGATAGAGTGGCTTAAGTCCGGTTTAGCTGTGAAAGAAAGCATCTACGTGAGAATGGGACTCCACGTGCAAGCTGTAAGCACAACAGATATGCATTTGTGGTTGATTAGCCTGTGATGGCTTGTCTACACCCTGCAATGAAACCTGGCATGGTGACCTCTGTCCTACCCTACCAGTCATCTACAGTACAAAATCTGTGCTGTCCCTGAGTTGTTCCTGAGCTGAAGAAAACTAACATCTGGTTTTTTTAAAAAATCTGATGCTATCAAATAGTCTAGTGAATAGACTATACCTCATGCTCGTGGAAAAGTGACCTTTTAATTAAATTCTGTTAAATAATATTATTGGAAATCAAATTACAAATTGGGGGAAAAAGTTATTGCATCAGAAACATGATCTTGGCGTCTGCAGATCCTAAAATCAAGAGAGACTGCGTATCAGGGATATCAACTACTTAGAATGAACTATGATGAAAAAAATTGTTGCTTGTGAACAAAAAGATCAATGCAGCTCAAGAATTATACACCATAATATATATTTGATGGCATAAAAAAAAAACTTTAAAAAATAATCTGCTATTCAAGAACTATTTGCTTAAATGGTTGAATGAATTTACCCTCATTTTATTCATCCAAGAGCAGGCTTGGAAACAGTAATCCAAACTTGTTCGGTTGGTTCTTCTTGCAGCTCAACACCTTCTCAGTTGCATGACTGACAGATAATTTTACTGTTATAGCTAAAGCCTCACAGACTCATGATAAGGATCTCTAAGATCAACTTTTTTTCCTGCCAGAAAACTGTAATCAACTCTTATTTCACACCACTCTGGATGAAAAATGAGACCAGTAAAGTTTAAAACTTGTATCAAGTGTACAAGCCTGCCTTTTGTTAAAGTGCTGCTTTCCAGAGAACTCCAATCTTATCAAAAAAGGAAACACATGTCTGCATTCTCAAACTAGCATTTACTTTCAAAAAGGGATATTCTCAATTGTATTTGAAATGTTGCAATGTACTTTCAAACTGCACGAGTAGCATTTCAGTGTCCACAGAAATATAGTTTGCATCTTTTCAGCATTTTAATAATAGCTGAAGCCAGAAAAATTTCAAACTCATACCAAAAGCAAAACTAGAGCAAGCCAAAAATCTCATCTAAGCAGTATGTTATATCTCTGATTACACTGCAGAACTCTCTTGAACATGCCTATACTCCTATTACAAACACTCTACCTCATGTGAGCAGTGACATGCACGCTGAGTTTTGGCAGTATTATACAACATTTGCCCAGTCCTCCTTTCTACTCTCACACAAAGGAATAAAGAAAATGCCCTAATTCACCAAAGTGGCTGAGACTGGGGAGCAGATCTCATTTTTGATTTACAGAAAAGATACCACAGCTGTTAGAAAAAAATGTGTTAGGGTGTCCCCTTAACCTAGCAGATCCAGTTTATTCTGTGAAATACAAGAAAGGGGAGAAACCAGATACTACCTCAGCTTGTAAGAAAGTAGGCTTGACGAGCTCTCTGAATGTTCATCTTCAAAGCACTCTTCCCTTCCTTCATATGTAAACTGGTTATATGGCAAATACAGAGGAGTAGACTTAGCTGATGGAGACTGCGAGGCCTCCGTCTGTGATGTAGAAGGACCTGGTTGCTGATTTTCATGCATTTTCACATCACTGTGGTCTGTCACTTTGGATAGGATCCTATCAATGGTTTTGTAGTAAGGCCAGTCAGGTGCAACAGTTTCACTGTCAGTCATGCATTTTAATTTCCTGTAAGAAAAGGCATACAACATTAAAGCTTGTTTTCCTATAAAAGTACTTTTAATACAGATCTTCTATCACAAAACATTTATTCTGGTCACATTTAGGAGTCAAACTGAATACTTCTAATGAGAATAAAATTAGACACTTTTTTCTTTTAATCTCCAGTGAAGCCTTTCAGTTTCTTTTCCTGGTTTTGACCTGTGATTAAAAGTTGTAGGTAAACCCCAAATGGAATTCAATACAAATAAAGAGCATTACAACCTTTAATGGAAACAGTACTATGTTGGTTGCAGAATAATTTTTCTTCCCCTTACAGAGGGCCAGACTAACCATTCTGACAGCAATCCCTGACAACTAGAGTAGGCAACACACCACAGCCTTTACCAAACTATGGGCAGCACTGTCCTTCCATGCTTTGAAGAATGAATATTTATTTTCCATGATGAATACAAATGACTATAAATATAATTCATATTCTTTTCCTAATATTGCCTAAAAGCTCTGAATTGCTGAGGTAAACATCCTAGTAACAACCATGAGATGTAGATGTCTGTTCATCTGTTACAGAATAAAGATCAGTGTAAGAAGTATAGAATTTCATTTATTTACACAAAAAAAGCACCTAATGAAAACAGATAATAATGCATTATAAACAGCATGCACAAAAACCTTACAGTGAAAGGACTACCAGCCGTGACCTTGTCTTTCTCATGCATCTTATCATGAGATCTACTATTCAGTCCTAACACTGTTCACTGCTACCCCACTTGGTAACTGTTGTTGTTTTATTTACTTTTACTGAGAAATATAAAACTGAGGTGTATAATGAATTACACATCTCAAAGAATCTCAAAGAAACTCCAGTGCTCAGAGTGCCCAACTTCTTTCCATTTGCCTTTCCCAGTTGGGATCTTATTACTCTCAGTGAAAATGAAGCAAGGGAACACAACAGGAAAGGCAAGACCAATGACAAATGCTCCATTTTCATAAACCAGCTTTCACTCAAATTAACAAAAAGCTGAACCAAATGTGATTCTTGCAGCTAGCAAGAGGTTTCCGTTTGCAGAAAAAAAAAAAAAAAAAGGATAAAAACTATTCCTGGACACCTGGCCCACCCTCTTTTCTTGAAACCTTTCAGGTTTTTCCTCCTTGGAATCCATCCTGCCCCCACCAGTCCTGCAAAGGATAGAATTAAATAACATGTAAACATGATAAAAATGGTGCCAAACGTAAAAGTAAGAACTTGAAGTTCTTCCTTTTAAACAGCTCTCAGCCTAGGATAAGGGGAAATCCACCAGTGAGGAAAGAAGGCAGAAAGATTTGCTTAGATTTTAAAGCCATTTAAGCATTCTTTTTTTTTTTTTCTCATCCTTGCAAGGTCTGATGAGCTTTTCCAGCTATTTAGAAATGCACACCATGGCTCTGCATAGCAAACCTCCACAGCCATCCGTAGTTTTATGCCCTCTATGCATTCAAAATTTTAATTTCATACATGTTTCACAACCTACTGCTGCGATTTCATAGTCAGATAATATCTAGCACATCCTGCAAATACATGCATATCCATCCAGCACAGATACAAAATAGCTGAATACAGGGCTGACAGCAACCATCACTTGATACTGATTATTTTTAGTTCCATTGTTTAGGCTATTTGGATGAAAAACATATCAATGAAACCACTAGAAGCTACTAGCCAAGTCAGCATTCCCTGTATGTTTGCCCATGTTGAAACCCCCGATATATTCAATTAATGGGGTTTAAAACATTACCATCCTCAGCTGCTCATTGCAACACGTTCACCATGGTCAGTCATCCCATCCCCATGGGTGAGACAGCAAAAAGCCATGTATGAGGACATCTCAACCATGCCAGTGCAAAGCCCAGCAGCAGCACTGAGGCTTCATGGGCATGGTTTGAGCCTGGAGGACTGCAAAACACTGTGCCAAAAAGGACAGGAAAAGCTGAGAGGTGGTATTCTGCTGAGTCTGCTCTGGGGGGTGTCTGCTACGGCCCCCAGGTCCTCATCAGCAGAACTGCTGCCCAGGCAGTTCGTCCCCAGTCTGTATCAGTGCAAGGAATTCGACCATCCCAGGGGCAGGACTTTGTATTTGTCTTGTTGAATTTCACGAGGTCCCTGTCAGCCCATTCCTCAAGCCTCTCTAGGTTCCTCTGAACGGCAGACCTGCCCTCATATGTGCAGACGGCAGCCCCCCAGTTTACCATCACCTGCAAAATAGTGAGCGTGCACTCCACCATCTCCTCCTTCAGGTTGTTGATATGAAACAGGGCATGTCCCAGTATAAACCTCTACAGTCCTTAACTTGGAATGAGCCTCTAAGTAGACTGCAAGCCATTGACCACTACTTTTGAGGCCGGAGAACCAGCCAGTTTTTCACCCAGCTGGTAGTCCATCCATTTGGAGTATAACATCCCAGCTTTGATAACAAGGATGTTCTTGGAGACCGTGTCAAAAGGGTTCCTGCTGTTAAGCTAGACAACATACATCACTCTACCCTCATCCACAGATCTAGTCTTTTAATCACAGAAAGCAAGGAGGTCAGTCAGATATGATTCTCTCCAAGTAAATCCATTTTGGCTATTTCCAGTCACCACCTTCTCCTATATACGACTGGAAATTGCTTCCAAGACGGCTTGCTCTGTGATCTTCCCAGAAGCTGAAGGGAAGATGATCAACTTTTAATTCCTGTTCTTGCCTTTTCTGAAGATGGGTTAAACAGTGACCTTTCTTCACTCCTCAGGGACATACCTCAATCTTCGCAAATTTTCAGAGATGATTTCTGACTCAGTCCTTTTCTGCTACTGGTATTTCCTCTAACCCTGCTCCAGGCACACCAAACTGAGAGATCTGGGCAGTGAAGACTGAGATAAAGAGTATCCTCAGCCTTATTACTTGCATCTGCTTTCACTAAATCACCAATCCCTGGTGGTGATTTTTGGGGCAGCCCCAAGTATCAATACAGACTGGGGGATGAAGGGATTGAGAGCAGCCCTGTGGAGAAGGACCTGGGGGTACTGGGGGATGAAAAGTTGGACATGAGCCAGCAATGTGCCAAGTACCCCTGTACTCTAGGCTGCATCAAAAGAAGTGGGGGCAGCAGATTGAGGTGATTCTGCCCTCTGCTCTGCTCTCGTGAGACCCCACCTGGAGTACTGCGTCCAGCTCTGAAGCCCTGATCAAAAGGACCTGGACCTGTTGAAGCAAGTCCAGAGGAGGGCCCAAAAAATGATCAGAGGGGTGGAACATCTCTACTATGAAGAAAGGCTAAGAGAGTTAGGGTTGTTCAGCCTGCAGAAGAGAAGGCTCTAGGGACACCGTATTGTGGCCATCCGGTACTTAAAGGCAGCTTATAAGAAAGATGGGGACAAATGTTTTAGCAGGGCCTGTTGCAATAGGACAAGGGGTGATGGTTTTAAATCAAAAGAGAGAAGATTTAGACTGGATATAAAAAAGACGTATTTCATGACGAGGGTGGTGAAACACTGGAACAGGTTGCCCAGAGAGGTGGTAGATGCCCCATCCCACTTTGAGCAACCTGCTCTAGTTGAAGATGTCCCTGCTCATTGCAGGGGAGGTTGGACTAGTGTCAACACTATGACACTATAACACTATGAGACTATGACTAGATGCCCTTTAAAGGTCCCTGCCAACCCAAATCATTATATGAAGTCTCAGGAGTAGGTATTTTGCCTGAATAGGCCAATACCCTGGTTTTTATGTTCAAGCTCCACTGTTTACCTAGACCCCATTTTTTTTTACAAAACTATCATGATTTTGAAGGAAGAGCTTCTGTTTGTTATCTGCCCGCACAGCTGTAGCATTGCAGCTATATAAAACCAGGTATTTCTGTGGCTCAGAGTGTATTCAGTGGATACTAATTCTTCCACTTCTGACTGCTTGCCATAGCTCTGGGCTAAAAAAAAAAAGGATTACTACCAGGGGTTAGGCAAGAGAACTTTGTTAGCTTAAAAGCAGCATTAGCAGCAACCATCTACTTGTATGGAGTCTGGCTCATACATAAAGAAAAAAGGATGAAATAGATGGAGAGATGAGAAGATAAGGGGGAAGGGAGTGTCAGTCCTTCACAGAAGAAGTACGAATGCTGCAGGTGGAGGTAAACAGTGAGAACATTCACTGAAACAGTGGTGGTGGTTTAGCTTTCTGGCAAAACCAAACCAAATAGCTAGCTTGGTAATATTAATATCAAGTTTTAGGATTCACTGATTTTTAAGTATTTTTTTATACAACTGCCAGAACTCCAGAGAACCCAGCAAGACAGCTGAGAGTTTTTGCCTGCATCAAGGTAAGCATAACCCCAGCAGAATTGAAGTCTAAAATGACTAAAGACAATCATTACTGTAACTCATCATAGCAAATCTTAGTTGTATCCAAAAGGGAAAGTTGGATTTTTTTCTTTGTTTTGTTTCTCTGTGGTTTTGGTTGGTTTGTTTGTTTTAATGAACAGTGAAGAAGTTAAAAAAACCAGGACAACAGTAAGGCTGGGATGCAATAGTCCAGAATTGAGAGAGGAAGATGAGTCAAGCATTCAACACTGACACTGGGCAAATCACTGCCTGAGTGAGCAAGCCAGGCAGAAAAATTAGGTAAAAAGCAGGTGTAAAGTGAGAAAGCCAGCAGAGCTTGCAAAATAAATTCACACTGAGTTTATCTAGACCTGTTGCTGTTTCATGAGGCTCTATTAAAATCCAGCTGAGAGCAGAGGCAACTGAGAATGCTCTCCAAAAGCCCAGGGATCAAAGTCAAGTTTCCAGTGGACAAAATGTGAAAAACACCGTCAATTCAGTTAATCTAAAAGGTGGTTTCTTGTCCTATTGCAGAAAAGTGAAGAAATTAATGGGCTTTGAGCTCCTACTGCCAAAACGCTCCACTGAATGGACTGAGACACCAGTTGAGTAATTTGTGCAGCCGTTGACCTTTCTTCAGACTTTATTCTGTGCCTATTAATCCACCTTCTAAAACAAAATTATTATAGTATTATGTTCTAGAGAGTTTTTTTAAATCATCATTATTTAGTCAGTAAAAAGCAAGCAATCTATAACTTCCCTTTTTTTTTTTACTTTTTGCTCAAAACACTTTTGCTTTTTTATTATTATTACGGTATTTGATATTACTACTTGCCTTAAGGAATGGATACAAGATCCATCTCCTGGGGTTTCTGAGAAAAGCTTTCAAAATAAATAATAAATAGCAACTGCTCATGAACCAATCAATGGTGAGGAAAAGAAGATGTATGAAAGTACAGTACTAAGTTGTGTATCTGATATAAATTATTGAAATTAAAGAGGAAGCTAGTAAAATATTAAAATTTAACTTTCTCCTTTAATTTGGGTGCACTTATATTTTATCATTTGCTGTAGCAGAGGTCAAATATTCCAGTTGCTTAATGTCATAGAGTATAGCAACAGATTACACAAGCAACAATGTTTAATTGCTATCATGTACAAATGAAAATAAAAAATTAGACTAATTTTTCATTCAAATCATGAGATTGATTCAAATTTACCAATCATTAACATTAATTGACTGCAATTCAAATCAAAAAGCAACAGCTGCATCCTGTTTCCTAGGCTTTGGGGAGGGTGATGTTTTTGAAAATAATAAATTTGCATTCACACAGTTCTTATTTTTAAACATCAGAAGGAATCAGTTGAAACCGTGGACCAGTGCGCAAGTTTTACAAACCCTTTTTATAAGACAGTGTGTATTATGTCAGTGGAAATATTACAACAGTTACAGTGCACTGTTACACATTAAGACCAGCATCTTAGTGGTGACAGGACAGTGCTTTCTTTTAGAGGGACTAATTATAGGTTTATATGTGCTGAATGCCCCAAGTAGCCTACATAATAGAAAGAATTCAGCATGTATTCCAAGTGATGCTAAAGTGCAAGAGCTGGCATGCTAATCTCAGCAAAACTTTTGACGACCAGCACATCAGAAAGCTTAACTTTGAATTCCCGCAGGCTTGACTCAGCCCTTCCTCCTTCCAAGACGGATAAATAGGGAGGTTCGTGCAGCTCACCACACAGGTGTCTTTAAAACTGAACATTAAAAACCTGGTGGCTGATCTATCCACAGCTGATACTTCAGATTCTACTGCTAATCCTAAAACCAGAAAATTTTACTGAAATGCACCTGTGAAAAATTTTTCCTTCCACCTATGGTGTCGTGCAGAATTTCCCACCCAGCCAATTTCCACAGTGGATTAAATGGTCCTTTAATATACCGAGTCTCCAGTAAGAATTACTTCAGGTCATGGTATGTTTCTTCCCTGAATAGTTTCCTCCAAATGCTCTTGGACTACAGTAATGGAGGGGAATGCAGGAACCGCTCCCACATCAGCCCATCGTCCCGCTGCCTCACTTCTGACAAAGGTCAGTGCTAAACACTTCAAGAATTGTTTTGATGGACATGTTTTGGGAGGATACTCGCCTGTAAAGACACTTGCTTACTTTTCCATTGACAGCTAGTAATACCCTGAAACCCCTTGTCTTTCATAACTCTATCCAATTTGAAGACAATGTCTGTATTTTTATTTAATAAATCTAATCTGCAGTAAAAATAATAATAATAAAACAACCTACTGCTCTCTTGGTGTCAGTGATTTTCAGTGGTAATGAGTTCCACATGCTTATTATGCAGTGTAATACAAATTTATATGACTTTAACTAGTTTTACGTTTCTTGCCTTGCAATTCCAATAAATAACGTCTTGTATTACGGCAAAAGAAATATCTGTTTTATATTCTGCAAAATAGTACTGTATATTTTTATGCATCTCTAGAATTCCTTTATATTCCTTTGCCTTCTTTCCAAGCAAGTCACAAACTTTTCCATTTCTCTTAATAAAGAAAGCTTTCCACATCTCAGCCTAATTGTGTTTTCTAATCATTTTCTCATTCTCTTGTCACCTCCTTGAAATATAAGGCAGACAAAGAAACACGTGAATTCAAGGAGGAAATAATGACATAAAATAGATTTATATGATGGCATTTTAACATTTGAATCATGTTTTTAGCTCAGGTGTGGAGAAATGGGATACAATCACCTTAAAATTGCTTTTGTGACGGATCCTCACATGCCATGAACTTCACCTGAACTAACTTTATTTGGCAGCAGAAAATTGCATTTAGGATCCAAACATACCCAGAACCCAGGTGACTGCGTGGGCTGTGAGCCCATACTGCGCTCTGTGCCACCGTAAGCACCCACGGGGTTCCATTAACACAGCAACTGCACTAATTACTGGCTAAGACACGCTCCTCCCCTACCTGTGTATATGTTTGTCTGACTTTGACACCTTCCTCACAATGAATAATGGCTTTCACTGAGGAAAACAAGCAAAACAATATTTACACAGGATTGCATCTTAAAATGCTGTGGGATCCTCAGACTGGAAGGCACCATTATAAACGTATCCACTGCTTTCTATTTTAGATCCTTTAATGTTTCAGATATTTAATATCTGATTCAAGAGTTGTCCCAAGATAAGACATGCCACTTTTAGCACTGACCTTGGTTAAAAGTACTGCTTTTTCTTTTGTAGGAAAAAATATTTGTATACGTGCACGTACACATGTATAGCAATTTTTAGGACAGAAAGTTTATTTTCCTTTAGGAAATTGTGGCACATTGTTAAATAATACTGATTAAATAGTCCAATATTAATCTGATTAAATATTCCAATATAGTTAATTTCTGACTATCAAAGACAGGCTACAGATCATAGCATCTTTCCAACACTGTGAACAGCTGCCTAAAAAAGTAAAGGGTCCTGAAGTGGTGGGAAGCAATAACACTCCGAGTGCAGAACACCCCCCCTCATTCCGGCTGCTGGTGCTGCATTCTCCCATGTCACGCTTACTAACTCTACGTAATCATTACAAAACATTATCTCAAAATAGAGCATTTTCCCACTCTCAGGATCTTCTTTTTCAGTTTATGTCACAGTGCAGCGATGATGCCCAAAAATACAGCGAGGTAAAGCATCTTCCTCAAGTATCCTCCAGGCACCCAAACGTGGATTATAAAACTCAGCTGCCTCAGAGCAAAGCCAGCAGTCGGTGGAAACTCACATCATTTTCAGTTTCATCACAACGGTTCCTATCCTCACACAGCAACAAGAAGTACCCAGAAAACTAGAGACTGTAAGTCAGTCACAGCTTTTATTTGTCCCCATTCTCTCTGCCACCTCGCCTTGAAAGCAAAGCAGATGGGCGTGCTTTGGGTAAGAACAAACAAGAAGAAAGATGCATTTCATATTCAAGAGTACAAAATGAAACAGCACCGTGACAGTGCAAGGCAGTTTTCTAACTCTCCTAAATTAGCATCTTAATCAATAAGCAGGGAGCCGCAGTGCACTGCAAACCAGAAAAGCAGCATGACAGCATGCAAGAGAAGCAATTTTGGAAGTTCACAGAAACATAAGAGGAATTTTTTAAAAAAGCACTGTGTTTCCCCACACAGTGTATGTACGTGAGTGATTTTATTTCTTCCCTTCCCCCAGTGCAACTTTAAAGTAAAAACATTAATTAGAAAAAAAATGAGACGGTGTGATTGATGACAACGCAGAAAATTTAGAACAAAGGGCTGACAGAAATAACCTATTCCACTTGGCAATTACGGCACTTAAATATCGTGCAGTGTTGCTAGACACCTGTAAAATCTCGGTGCCACAAGACGTATGTCTCAGCAGGGAGGACTGCAGATTTAGCAGCCTAAGCAAGGGCCTGGTAGCCAACAACTCCCGACTTCTAAATCTGCATCCGAGTGTGAATTGCTGGGTGGTGCTGGGCAAAAATTTATCGTACTTCCAGCTTTCTCATTTACCATCTGAGTGAAGAACATTGCAAGGATTGCAGCAGGGTTAGTACAACATTTTAGAGACGTTAGCATTTGCTGCAAAACATCAAGTTTAATATTATGGGAAATGATGTTAAAGATTATGCTTGCGGATCATACAAATGTAGAAGAAGGACATTCAAAGTTAAGGGGTTTACAGGATTTTGCCTAGTTTTCTATTTGATGAGAAGTCTCTGCATTAAATACAGTAAGGGTGCCTTACAGAAAAGCGAGCAGTTTTAACATGGTTGCCTGCTGTAATAACCTTTTTTATTATTAATACGAGCTTTGAGGAGAGATTAAATAAAAGAGTCACATATTTGATTTTCTTGCATTACAAGCACATAGCTAAAATCACCACTCAGGATTTCCAGTATGAGGCAGTTTGTGCCTCACAGAGATAAGAATTTAAAAAAAAAAAAAAAAAAAGATATGCAAATATTTCTGTTAAGTTCTAATTATTCCCCCCCCCTGCAAACAGCAAATGCACAATTGCCTCGTGTTTTCTAAAGCCAACTTCCCCTCCTGACTGACACTGCCTGTTCTTTATCATCCCCTTGTAGACACCTCCGCCCTCCCCCCCACTCCTCTGGAGCAGTATTGACAGTGCACATTGATTCTCTCTCTGCAGATATAATAGTTCTTTCGCTGCTGCTGATGCTTGTAATTATAGCAATGTGTGTCACTCAGTAATAAGACATTCAATTATTCTTGGCCCCGCGAAGAGTAACCCTTCAACTCACGAGAACGAAATCTAGGAGCTTCAGCCCCCCAAAATATTATTCTGTTTTGTTTGCTTTGTTGTTTGGTTTTTTTTTAAACTTTGCCTTGCAATCCCGATTCTCACTGGCCACTTCAAACTGCAGGAGTTTCACTGCAGGGAACTGCTGCCAAGCTAACACAATCAGTCCCCTCAGCAAAGAGAGAGAAAAAAAATTTAAAAAATCTGTTTTCCCACTAAATACATTTCCATCCCTCTGCATCATAACAACGCTAGCTAATTATAAAGAAACAAAGTTGTCCCAGAGTTTGACATGAAATGGGGGAAAAAATTAACAATGACGTAACAGCACTGGCAAGAGAGAATTTTAAAAGCGATATGAACAATCTTTAATCGACAGATTTCCTCTAGGAGACTTCTTTCTGAAAGGCAAAAATCACTGCGTTGCCCCTGCTAAAATCTCTTAAAATAAAAAGAATTAACTGAAGCTTACCTGTACTGGAATGTCATATTTGTAATTTTTATCTTTATTTCCTCTCCGTGGCGAATTTCTCCAGTCATTTCAAAGAGTTTGTTAGCCATTTTCTCATAAACTTTGGCATTCCTTTTAGTTTGTTTCAGCTCATCAAAAAATTCTTCCCAAACCAGCATTAAACCTCTCATTTCTGCATCAGTCCAGTTTCTGGCCCTCCTGTGTTTCTCAGTCTGAGAAGAGACAATGTAACTGGGAATTTCTGCTGCAGCCATTGCTGACTGACCTAAAAGGGTTTTAAAAGAGGACACTTAATATAGATTGAGTTTTTAGTTTAGGTTTTTTGTAGTGCAAGACATGCATATGTGGATAAAGAATTTGAATGACAACAGAACATATGAAACCTTTTTGCAACAGCTTGAAGCTTGAGTGCACAAAATGGGGCCTACATCTGACAGGCAGGAATTTAGTTAAAAGCTTTTAAACAGAGAAACGTCATTTTGATGTCACGTTTCCATAGCAACAGAGCAACTGCATAAGCTACAACAACAAAAACCTTTTAACTGAAAGCCAAAGAATCAGGACAAAGTTGACAGGCCATCAATATTAAAGCTTTTAAACACTTTAGGTTTAACAAAAAAAAGATCTATGCAGCCTTTGAGAAGCTACTTTTAAGTTTCTACTTCTTTTTTAGCTTTCCCTTACCTTTTAGGCAGACAATCTGCTAGCAGGGGGTCATGGTCGCCTGAACGAGCTTTTAAGTTGCGCCTTGACAGACTCTCTAGGAGGTTGCAAGGACTGAGGCCATGTACACAAAAAAAAAAGCTTTTTTTTCTTTTTTTTTTTGCAAAGATATTCTGCAAAAAGCTTCAGCCAGCTTTATGAAAACTATACATCTCTAAGCTAATAAATGTTTAAGCAGGCAGCCTCATTAAAAAGGAGCCTGCATCTGGGTTTAAGAACATGCACAAAATAGTATTTAAGTGTTTAAAAATAGAGAGAAATGTATATACAGTTTCAATATAAAGCCACTTTTTTTTTTTTTCCCCGAGATGTTTTGCTGCTGATAAGCACACACTGCAGTCCTGTCAGTATGAATTTGCCTTTGTAGGTATGTATTACTGTGTGTGGATTTTGTATTCCTAGTAATTTGGATGCTATTTATGCAGCCTGTGTTCTGCCTTAGGACTGCAGCAGAAGCATTTCACCTGCTTTATGGGAAACCTAAAAGGATTATTCAATGAGTTAAAAAAAGGCTGCGAGATGCTTAGAACTGTGAATAAATTGCTTTGCTGTAAAACAAGCATTTTGAGCTGGTTTGTATATAGGGCTAAATCCTGCCAGCAGTTATACCAGAGAAGCACCGCTTGTTCATCGTATTAAATACTGTGCAACACAAGCAGTGGGCCAAATTCTGCCCCCGCTTACGCTCGTGCAATCCGACAATAACCTTCCCCAAAACAGTGAGATGCAGGAACTGCATTAATTCAAGCAGTACAGCCAGCCAAAGAGAAAGATGTTAATTTCCTACAGTCCCAATATAACCATGTTATGTAAAATATAAATAAATAAACCACGGACCTTTCTTATTATTATTTTCTGTTTCAGCATAAAACAGCAATAATGACCTCACTGCAGGGCATTTCCTGAAGATTAATGGCAGGCAGGGGTTAATGGCCTGAGGCTCACCCAGTCAGTCCTTAATCCCCAGGAAATGTTCTTCGCCTCAATCCTTAATGCTTAAGTATCCTATAAATTGTAAGTCTTCTCATAACCACATCCTTGATCTTAACAATAGTTTAAAAATGCACAGCTTGGTTTGCATCCTGGAGATGGCAAAGACAGCACATAACGTTCCTAAAAGGTACACTAGTAAAATTTGTTGTATCGTTTCCTTCTTTTTATTTTATTTATTCTACTCTTCATTACAAAAGGCACAACAGCGTACCATAGAACAAGAGGGGGAGGGGAAGAAGGGGGATGTCACATAGAACTTCCACTGATCCAACCCTGAACATGCCTCTGTTAGAAATATACCTGCTGAGTCACTGGCTTCCTCGAGGTAAAAAAAAAAAGAAAGAAAAAAAAAGGAAGGAAGAAAGAAAAAAATCCCCTAGCTTCCAAATAACTACTTTTAACTACTAATATAACAGCCTAGCAACTATTACCTTTAAAAAATGTGTAAATAGCAGCATATGTTGTGATGATGATCTTGCATGGTTTGTCTCTTGGGTGGCCAGCTGGGAGACATCACATGATCAGGGGACAGATGGTGGTCAGAAGAGGATCAGCTGGTGACACATTCATTTTATTAATTTATTGTTTTGTTTTGTTTTGAAATTCCCATCACTTAACCTTGGGCTCCATGCAGCTTTGTTAATAAAACTGTACCAAACTCTGGTGGCCACGGTGGCTGGAGATGACACCAGGGCAGGTTTAAGGAAGCAACAAGGCATCCCAGAGAAAAACACCACCACTCTCTGGTCCCAGCGCCGGGTCTGACTCTGATGCTACTGCAGAGCCAAGCTTGCTTTTCAACCTGTAAAAACCCATCCGAGGTTTGTTTTTTCCCTCCAGGCTTTAATCCATCTAGGTTCTGAAAATGCTGATTAACACCACTGAAGCCTACAGCATGATACATAAACATCGTAGAAACCCTAAAGAAACGCATGGTCTTTGCTTTAAAGATATTTTTTTCAATCCAGTTTCAAGCATGACAACCAGGACAGGGTGGGGGAGAACCTGTCCAGCTGCAACAAGTTCTTTCCGTGATGGTGCTCAACCATTCCTTCCCCTTCCCATCCCCACGTGCCTTCCATACGTGTGGCTGCTCCTCCTGCTCCGCACCATCTGCTGGGGCCGTGCCCAGCCCCAGGCCCGGGACCCTGCAGATGGGGGGTGGTTGTTTCCCTGTACAATTCACATCTCTTAACTTTCCTACACGCTGTTTCCTATTAGTGTAATTGACAGATTGATATAGTGGTATAGTGTTATTTAACATCTGTTAAACAAAAGAAACGCTTTCTAATAATACCGCCTTTATTCCCCTCCCCTCAGCACCAGAAGGGAATCTTAAGTTTCCAGGACTCAGGTTTTATCCCCTCCTCTGAGAAAGTTGTTGATGTTAATTATGGAGACTCCACATGCCTCCTCTGCCTCGCTGAAGCACACGTGGCCAAGCGGTTGATGAAACGACTGTTTTCCTACATGGAGCTGAAAGCAAGGAAAGCTGTTTTACCCCCAGACAATCTCTGCAGCCCTCGCCAGAGCCAGGGGTGGAAAAAAACACCTTTCCAGGCTGGACCTCTCTCTGCTGATGTTCTACAGATCCGCACAGCCTCTGGGAGTCACTAGCCCCTTGTCCTGGCCCCTGAGTCAGGAGGAACAGCTAAGACAGGACTAGCAAACCTTTGGGGGAAGAGCAGCCCTACTACAGCGAGAGAGCTAGACCTCCCCAAGATGGGGCCATTAGGAGGAGAAGCTCCATTAGCACTTAACTGCTTCTCACCCCTCTCCAGCTAGAGGCCAGACAAGATTCACCATCTCCCTCAAGACTGGCTGGTCACCAAACCCAGAATAACTGCTGGCATGATGAGCTGTGCCTCTGCCAGACCCCAGGCGCTGATGCACCTGGCACTGACATCCCTCACACACTCTGCTCCGACATCTCTGCTGACAGCGGAGTCTTCCAGCACCCACCTCCTCCAGACTGAGGACCAGCCTGGCACCCAACAAGCAACTGAAGCTGTAACTGTTCTCAATAAAGCAAAGATGTTACTTCTCTTGGAAACTATTGAAATATGTAACAGAGCTTCTGAGGACATCCTTTGTAGATTACTTCCCCCAGTAGGAGAAAGCTGTTCTCCTCCACTCTCTTGCTCACCTGAGTCCCTCCTCTGATGGGCACTGCAATGATAAGTCTAGAAGATATGAACACTGACTTCAGTGGGCTTGAGGATCTCACTCACGCCCATCCTTTTAATGCACACCTGCTCCTAACAGCTCAGAGGAACACGAATTTAAGGATCCTCTTGCAAATCTTTTCTTCATATCGTGTGTCTAAACACTCTACCTTTTTTTGCAATCATTATATATCAGCTTGAATAATAGCTCTCACAGCTGTTCCACCTTTCATGGTGCTCTCCAAAGATAACAAAACCCAAACAGGGTAGAAGGGTTTCTAATTTGCAGATGTGCATCTAATGAAGTTTGCCTATAGAAGTTTCTTTCACAGAGTTCAGACAACTCCATTAATCCTAACATAACTGTTGACAATAGTTCAAGTGGTCTGTGCTAACCAACTGTGTATATAGCCTTCAGCTTTGCAAGTGTGGGCTAAGGCATGCCAAACAAAACTTCCTTTAGCCAGGTTTTAGGGCAAGGGGTTTTCCCTTGCCTTTGCAGGGAGATAACGGCTCCAGTCAGTCAATTACCAGAGCTCAGCCCACAAACTGCAAGCCATTAAACTGTGATCACAGAAGAGCACGTCCAATCCTGCTGGTGGGGATTGTGGTAGGAGAAGTCAGGCAGCACCTTCTCGGCAAATCAGAATTTATTCCATTAGGATGTAAGAAATTTCTGGAACTTCTCCTAAGCATACTTCCATGCCTGAAATCCAAATGGGCAGCTGCCTGTAGAGGTGCTGACACACAGGTCACTGCCTATTTGGATTTCAGAAATGGAAGTATATTAGTCTTGATATTAACTGGTCTGGTCCCAGTTTTACCACTATTGGCAGCAAACACCCTTTTAGACAGTGACTCTGAGCAGTGACACTGGGATGAGGAGGTCCATGCACGAGGACCATCAGAAGTTTGCATCACCCCACAAAGACATAGGTCCAACTCTCTAAAACATATGGATATTTCAGTAGGGCATCTTGTAATGTCTTGATTACATATAACCCAAAATAACAAAGCTTCTTGTACCCTTTCATATTTAGGGCAAGCTGTTAAAAGCAAGGTCATCCAAATCACTGGCTCATCACTGGCCCTCGCAGTCCTCCAGTCTGGCCCACCAGAAGGGTAACACATGCGTGGGCAATAACAAGTCTTGAAATTGGATAGTGGCTGCTGAGCACGTGTTCCTCCTCTGGTTATTTCTGGGCACGCACACCTTGATAGCTCTGCTTAAAAGGGTGTAAAAGCACCTACGTGTCTGTTTAAAAACCAAGCATTTGGGTTTTGCATTGCAGTGGGATACTATGTTTTAAGTTCCAAAAAGCTGTCTGCACCAGTTGGGAGCCTGCCCCACATTTTGCCGTCCAGCAGACTAAAACACCCACTTTCTAAAGTCTTACTAAAACTGATGGTTTTAGTATCTCTGACCACTGCATGCTTCAGTTTGCAAAAAGGGGTAACTATAATGAGAGGAGAAATACTCTTCCACTTCTGAAAAATCTTAGTTAGAAGAGACAGGATGGGGACAGGCAATCAGAGAGAAGAAGCTGCCTTTTTTTCCACCTCCACTAAACCACCAGGTCCATGGCAGCGAAGCTGTGGTGCTCAGGAGAGTGCTGGAAACCAGAAGCTGACCCCTAAGGTAGGGAAGCCCCTTGCAGAGAGCGGAGCTCGGCTTGGGAACTCTGATAAGGTCCATGCACCCACCCTTCAGTCCCCTGGGCTCCTTGGGTGATGGAATCGTGTGGCTTTGTAAAGGCTCAGAAGCTTTAGAAAACCATAAAGGTCGTGAACACAGAGCCAGCAGGTTAATGCCATAAAACAGCACATGAACCACAGCTCCTGCTGTCCCTATAGCTGTGAGGGGAGTTTAACAGAGGAACAGTACAACACCGGTTCTAAGGGAAGCAAAAAGCTACCTAAACTGCAGGAGGTCCTGTTACAATGACAAAAAGAAAAAGTTACTCAGGCTGAGTAAGTGCAGTAGGTGTCTCACGGTACATAAAAAAAGGACAGTCCCTTTTGTCAGAAGGTCTGCAACCTAACTAGGACGTGCCACAAGGGAAACAAACAGGATAGACAGGACAAGTGACAAAATACATTACTGAGCAAAGGCCGTCACATGGTTGAATAGCTTTTATGTACATATAAAATAAATAATACCTGCAAAGAAGTTTGACAAAAGAAATGGGTGCTCTGGAGGAACTTGGTTGAGGGGAAGGCATCCTGGCTGACACGGAGCAGAGAAGATTTTGATATGTCAACACTTGAAACAAAAAGAACAGAAACCCAAACATCTCTACGCAAATGTTCTGCCATGGGGCTGTGGCAGGTTTCCCTGGTGGCAGAGCTGGGTATGGGGCAGCCCCAGGAGGACAGTGGTCTGAGAAGGTGCAAGTGAGCTGGAGACAACTGGAGAGGTTTTTTATTTCATTTTGCTAGCCTACATCCTGCTTGAATTTCACTGTAATCAGAACATTTCCCAAAAGCACATTGATCTTGCTGAACTGGCAAATTCTGACCAAAAATATCTCTTTTGCCTATTTTAGTAGTAACCATGGAAGCCAGCTTTGCTTCCCCACCAGTCGGGGAGAGCAGAGTGGTGAGAGACAGCAAGGTGAACGCAGAGAAGCTGGGAAATGGGACTTCAGCAGCTTTTGTGGTCAGACCAGGAAGCATAAGCGCAGACAGCAGGGAGAACTGGAATTATGCAGGGTTTTACAAGAAGGAGCTCATGGACTGCAGGGAACCCAAGGAATTCAGTGCTTGGGGAAATCAGGTATAGACTGGCGTGTTGGTAGTAGCTAAATTAAAAATAATGCTGCTAAGAATGTGTTTAATTACTTTGTAATTTTTTAAGTTTAGGAGAGACACAAACACTCATGCTACAGACGCTAGTTTAGCATACTGGGGGGAAAAAAATTACTTATGTCCAGAAGTTACATCTGGCAGTTACAGTATATGGAGAGGCAGGATGCCAGACTAGATGGACTTTCAGTCACACGCATTCCTAAATTTTCAGGCGTACAGAGAGACATGGGCAATATTCTTTAAAAATTAGTTCTATAGTATAGACAACATCAGTTCTACATGTGTCATACTCCCAGCTCAATTGGTAGCAAACAAAGCATTTCAGAGATTTGCTTACTCTTAAAAAAAAAAAAATCTTTTGCAGCCCCTCAGCACACAGAGCAACCGTGCAGTACGTAGTATCAGACGTACGCCTTTTCTGGTGAGCAAGCAACAAATCAGATTACAATGAAGATGGCTCAGTTCCCAATGAATGGTTTCCCAAATTCCACTTGAAAGAAATTATTTTGGCCCTGCTTACTTACAGGGGTTAGTCAATAAATCCTCCTGCCCATGTCTGGTTTTTAGCACATTTTAGCAAGCTACATGCTGGAAAGTGTCTAGTTCATTAAAAGCTGCTCCTAAAATGCCATGCAAATATTTCAGAAGTAAATTCTTCTGAGAACCTGTTCTAGACAGTTCACACTTTATAGACGTAGACCACGATTTAATCCAGTTTGGATTTGAGATGTACCATGAAAGAAGAAAAATAATCCCTGTTGTGCAGAAGCCTGCCCTATGCCTGAGCGACATTCCCACGACTCAGCAGGGCAGGAGAAAAACGCCGTGTCACCAAAAAACAGATGACAGCAGCTGGCTTGACCGTGGTGATGCTGCGGCTGCACACAGCATCGCCTCCGTCCCAGCAAGAATTAATGCTGCTGGTGTCACCCCTTGCCAACAGCAGCGTAAAAGGTAGCGATATTTAAACAACTGCTTGGAGGAGGTTATCAATTCTTTTATCCATTAGTGAGGAGCCATCCCTGGGATTCAAACTGTTGAGAGTGCAGAGAGCTTGGCAGTGGCACGGGCCTCCAGCTAAGCAAGTTTTTGCATCGTTGTGATAGCAAGCACTAGAGCAGCCTTGAATCAATGGGTTCTAGCTCGCTGTTCTTCCAGAAAGAAGAGCGGTTTGGGCCCTTTTCCAGCAATCTGGGAGAAACTGCAGTGCAAGTCGCTGGCAGTTCCCTGCCAGAAGCCCAGCCTCGCCGCTCGGAGCTTGCTACTATCTTGGCAGCCTGCTGCATCCACCCAGCAGCTGTCTGCATCCCCACACTCTCTCACTGACTCCCTGCCAAGGCACACGGTGGACGCAGGGAGGCTCTGGTCCCTCGCCGGACCCTGCCCTTCACCCACAGCCAGGCTGTAGGAGAGCCCAGCCATCAGCCCAAGGTGGCCAGGGAACACCTCGCACCAGCTCGTCTGGATGGGGGACGGTGGTGGGACTGGGTCTTGCTGTTCTGCAGTTCAGTCAGCTGAACTTTCAGGTTTTGAAAATAAAAAGCATTAGAGATCAAAGATGTCTGCCAAGTTGAGGAAGGCAGGAGCTTCGCCAACTCTCCTTCTGCGCTTCTGCTCAGAGACCCAGACTATCCCCCAGCTGAGGGCTTTTCCCCTCACAAGGGCTCGCTCAGCCTCCCAGCCCTGCGGAGGAAAATTTGCAAGATTAAAAAAAAAATAAAATATTTCCGATAAAATATTTAGGGCACAGGAGATTTTCATATCGGTTCATAAAAGATTTAAATACTAAAATGTAAATGGTGTTTGGGGTATTATTGCGAGGCGGCCTCAGGAATGGAAATTTGAGAAAAGCGTTGCAACCCATAGAGTTCAGACGATACTCATAAAAGGCTGCCTGATCTGAGAGCTGCCAAAAAGATAAGTAAAACCAAGTTCACCAGCGCTGCTGTGATAGCCAAAGAGCTTATCTGCTGAAGTGGTTGCTAATGGGAGTTGAGACCATAACAAGAGGTAGCTGCCATTTCTGGGACAGACCGCCAGCAATGTCAGCCATCCCGCGGCATCTCCGTATCCTTCCAGGGGAAACACATATGGCTTCCAAGGGACCCAACTGGCAGTGTCACACAGCAGGTCGTGGTTGGTCTGGGGTTTATTCCCAAAGTGTTTCAGGGGAGTTTAGTACCCCACCAGAGAGCTACATGGAAAAGCTGCTATCCCCAGTGAAAACACACTGGGCTTCCAGTAGAAGCACGTGTTTCCATGTTGTCCCACAGAGACTGTGCAGCCATATGGCCTGTGAATTCCTGCATGGTCTGCATTTACAAATGCTTCCCCTGAAAGGATGACTGCCTTTATGCAGATGATCTACACAAGTAGCAAGCTACTGGGACACCGAGTTGAAGCTCCAAGACAAACACAGTATTGGGAACTTCAGTGTTAGCTCTCACATCTTGTGACAGGCAGGAGGATGACCCATCTCAGCATAGAAAGGTTTATTGCAGTACACATATAATGTTGCCAGTGGTTGCCAGTATTTGGGGTCTTGTGATTCCTCTTGGTTTACAGCATGCACAGTCTTGCTCCATGGACATCCCAGGGACAGCCAGGAGGAGTCATCTCCCTCTCTCACATCCAAGTGCGCCCCTCCAGCTGGCCTTCTGCCCTGGGACAGCATGTCTCTTCTTGCTGCCTTCACTGTAAGCTTGTAGTGCAATTGCTTTTGTCTTCCTCATTGGCTCCTGGCTTTCTCCAGCTGTTTTTTTCCCCTCTCTGTGGCTCTCTGCAGCTCTCTGCTGTTTATCAGACGCACCTCTGCTCCAGCCACCCTCCAGCCACCCAGGTTCAGTGTATATTCCAGCCTGAGCACGCTCCAATCTATTTTTTCAGCTATCACTAAACCAAGGAGCATCTATTTGCTTCCTCTCCTGGCCTCAGTGAAATGTTGCCAGCCAACCCATCGGCCCATGGATCAAAGAAACATTCTCTAGCTGTCGCACCCAGGAGCATTCTGGCCAGCCTGAGGAAGTCCATCTGCCTCCTTCTTTCATAAGTTCTCCTGAACTAATGCATACCCACAAACCGCTTCTGGATGCAAACTTCTCCACATCCAACACCAGCTCTCCAATACCACCAGTGATTTTAAAATCCTCCCCTGTGCTTTTCATTCAACGTGGCACTCAGTGCTGTAAACGAGAGGAAGTGCCCCAAATAAGTGTAGATCTGCAGGGAAAAGCAGCATGATTTGCTTGCCTGCAAATACCCACTGCAATGTGGGAATTCACAGAATCACAGAGTATCTCAAGTTGGAAGTGACACATAAGGATCATTGACTCCAACTCTCTGGTCTTTGCAGGACTACCTGAAACTAAATGTCCTGGTTTGAGGTAAAACCACGACAGTAAACTATATGACTTAGAGCATCATCCAGACACTTCTTGAACTCTGACAGGCTTGGTGCTGTGACCACTTCACTGGGGAGCCTGTTCCAGTGACCGACCACCCTCTCAGTGAAGAACCTTTTCGTAATGTCCAATCTGGACTTCCCCCGATGCAGATGTGGAGGCACACAAAGCTAATGCTTCCAAAAGGAGCGACAGTGTACCTGCCACCATCCGTTCCTCCGCTGAGTAGATCATGCAAGTGTAATCAACAAGATTAAATTATGGATTAATTGGACTCAGCCTGCAGCAGATTAGCAGACACTCAAACGACTCTCTTTTGGCAGCAAAGATTATTCTGAATAGTAACAAGGCTGAACAGCTACAGACCTGGTTTTTACTACTGCAGAGCCTGTCTATTTCCAGCCAAGCTCCACAGGGCGCTGGGCATACCCAGTGTAAATAAGAAACCTAACACAGATGTTCAAGGGGGGGGATTTGGACAGAAAACAAATGGAACCTAAAAACATGCAGATGCGGGAGACATCCAGCATGAAGATGCAAGTACAGACAAGTTGTCCGACGGGAGTCTGTGGCCGATGTGAATGGCACTAGGAAATTCTTATTTTGTTCTATCCCTAAACAGACGACAGATTTCTGCGTAGCCAGAAGGAACGCTTTTGGATCCCCATATTCTAAGGAAATTTTCAGTTGCTCAGAAGGCTGGGATTTTTTTGGTTACATAAAGCAACTTTAACGGCTGCAGGACCAGAGACCTTCTAAACAAAACAACAAGGAGCCACCATCTGATTGCAGAAATGCAAGACTAAACAATTTACAAAAACCCAAGCCAGTTCACAACACAGTATCTCATTCTCTTTAATAAAAGTGGCCAGTGTTTTTCATTTACTGTGCAAACATAAAGCAACAGCGCGTTTCCCAAGGGAGGCACTCTTGTGCAACTGTTTACTAGAGGCAATCGGCCAACTCCAAAGGACTTGGGAAGTCAGTCCTCTTCTTCCCCCACCTCAATGCAAAAGGGTGTTGTAAAAACTACTTGGACTGGCTTTAGTTCCTGTTTTGCTGGGAATTTAAAAAAAGCTCAATAGCCTGATCAAAAAAAAAACCTTCCCAACCAAGGGCATGCCAAGTATGACTGCTTCTTGTCAGCATCTCACTAGTCATATAAACGAAAATATTCTTCTCTGCCAATATACTGCAACTTTAACCCAACAGCGATGGCTTATATGCTTGAACATACTGTTTGCACTGACTCTTCCCTCACGCTGTCTTTAATACCCCATAGCAATATCCCAGTGGCTGAAGCCACTCAAGCAGACCAAAAGCCCATCACAGGCAGCAGTCTAAAATATTCACTCCTAATGCTATGGTTTTCTCCATTTGCAACAACTTTCCTCTCTGCGCACTATGCTTCCTTCTCTGCACACTGGACGGGCAGATTATGTTAAAGCTCATGCATACCTTTTCAAATGATTTCTCATCACGTCTCAGCGGGAACTAATTGAAGATTAAACTAATCATTCCTTGAGGCCTCTTACAGAGTGTTTTATCACTTTTTGTGAATACATTATGGAGAACTTCAGTGAAGTGCTGATCTGGCAGGACCACTGAACACACAAGCTGGAGTGGCTGGACAACCCAACACACATCTGGGAAAGGAGGACTTGGAACGTCTTCGATAAATGGGACAAGAAAAACCCTCAATCTATTTCTTCTGGCTTCAAAAACCAGTCTAGCAAAACGAAAATGGTAAACGTTTTCCAAAATATCATCCTGCCTTTCTGAAAACAAAGGAGCAAGTCTGACAAGAGCTATTTGACGTTATATGAAATATTCCTGAAGATCTCTCTGATCTTTTCTGCCTCCTGAAATTTGGAGAATACCACAACACCCAGCCAAAACCCAGCTACTGTAACTCATGTTGATCCCTGCTTTAAGTTGCTTCCACCATAACCAAATTCTTTCATCGATGGATCTGCAGCCCCATCCCTGACCTCTGATCCGTACAGTGCCTCTCTGGGTATTGTACACGGCTATCAGATAACGACAACTGACATCCAGACTTCCACCAGCCTCTGGGTAAAAGCCATAATATGATGGGTCATGGCAGACCCCCAGATGAAAAAAATAACGTGCTTTTTCTGCAGTGCCTTGCAGGGTTAAGGAGTCATTTAACCAAGGATGAAAGCTAAAAGAAAGGTCCAAAAAGGTTTTGAAGCAACAGAAAACACCCCCTGGAATGTCTGAACCAGACACTTCACTCAGTAATAAAATTCTTGGTCACAATAGGAAGATCAGATATATCCTTACTAATGTTTGCTTTGACAGAAATACACATTTTCAGGTTTTCTTCTGCTGTAAATGTAGAAGAGAATCTTGAACACTGGTCACCACAACTATTGGGAATATTTTGGGAGTATTTTATACATCTCATTACTGTAAATTTTTTAGAAACATTATTGTGCTCTATTCTATCCTGCCTTCCTGTGCTGTCTTTATCTTACAAACAAGAACTTCAGGAAGGCATCACATGCAAGTTTTCATCTAAGTATTTTAGATATTATGGGTGGTGTGAGTTACCAAAATTTCCAGAATCACTCTCACTTTTAAGATCATTTAGATTCTTCCCACTGATTTCGACATGCTACAATACAGAAAAGCAAGTTCAGCTTTGTTTTAGATTATTAATATGATGTGATTGCAGTGCACTCAGAAATGGTCAAAAATCAACTCTTTCATTCTCAAATGCTCAATTCTATATGAAACCACAGTGAAATAGTAAGTAAATCTTGTGAATAAGGTTTTCGTTTACATTTGACTGTGTTAATTATTGTCAGAGAGCCAACATCTGTGCCACTGCCCATTTTGTTTATATATACACATACACACAGGCTTTTTATATCATTTTATATATATATATACATACACACACACACATATACATACACACGCATTATTTTACCTGGCTGATTTTGAATAGCAACAATTCCAACGTAAGTAAGTCTTGGAAGAGGAGAGGAAGGGACAGCTTAAGGAAGACCAGGCCATCACCTCACAGCAGAGCCCAGAGAAAGCTCTCTACACACAGATTAACCCTCAGGAAGTGGAAGAGGACTGTATTTTCCCTCCAAAAATTCGGAAATGTGTTGCATGTCCCTACAGATTCTACACTATCTCTCTGAGACTGCTAAAAATCAAAAACATGCTTGGATGCCACAAGCTGTCTTTCTGTGTGCTGTAGTTTTACATAACAATCACCAAAAAGAGAAATTAGTTTGCCTTTCTTTAAATAATATTCTCATCAGAAAATTCTCCATGTAAAAGCTTGGGGAGACAATGAGACTGCCTGCCAGTTGAACATGGGATTATAAGGCGGCATGTCCACCACAAGACACAGAAAGTGTTGGAAAGTCAAAACTGTGAAGAAGTGTTAAATGTCAACAAATTTTACAATACACCCCTCCCAGTTTCCCAGCTAACAACTTCAACATGGTCCAGTCACACAGCAACCTCAGAGCTAGCATATTAGGAGAAAGCAAATGGGTTCAAGGACAAAGTACTGGTCAGTTAAACCCTATAAACCCCCAAATCAGCAATCACCACAGAAAGCAGGTATGACATGGACTCCTCTATCTACAAGGTACAAACCTGTGAAGCGACTCCTTACAAGGGACTGAAACTGTGATCAACTTGACCTCCTCTAGCTGAAGAGAAGACAACACAGCAACTTCTCCTCACTCAGAAATTGCAGCCCTGAAACACTCTGCCTTGTTCTCTTGCTCTGCTTTTCAGAGGTGGAGCAGAAGGGAAGCACAGGCTCAATGCACAAACCCACACTTTTATAGCTTTGGGGGGGTTTATGGCGTAGAAGAAAACCTTCGGTACCTGCTGTCCTAGGAACAGAAGATCCTCCATGAGCCTTGAAGTCAACGCAGGAGTCCTCACAGCAGATCACTGACCCGGAGCAGAACTTCGTGTCTGGGGGAGAGAGAGTTTGGCAGAACAAGGCACTGTGCGGGGAGGGGAGCGAGGAAAAATTTCATAGCAATTGAGGAGGAAGGTCAGCTGTGATTAGCCAGGGTTATCTTGTAAAGGTCTAGTGAGGTGGGTTTAGTTTAGTTTGCAAACTCTAGTCTTTCAAACAGCACAGACAAGTATATTCCCCACACTATCTAGTCCCATCATAAATGACTTAAATCAGCCTGTAAGCCTTCAACAACCTCATTCCTGTGTGCTGAAAGCTACTCGCTTTAAGCCAACAGAGCATGACAAACATCCTCACCCACGCATCTTACCACCGCCAGCAAAAGGTGGCTCTTTGAAAGAGATCCCAGCCTTACCCAGGCCACCAGTGGACGCAGTTTTTCCTGACTTTTCTCTCATCTGCCGGACTCTTCCATTAGTGAGTTAATGCTCAACGTGCTGTCCTTCAGAGGATCACAAGCCTTTTTTAAAACATGGTGGGTCCTGAAGGTATTGTTATCTCTATTTTACACAAGGAGAAGCCAGAGATAGCAAGAGGAAAAAATTCAAAAGCTTCTAAATGACTGTGAAACTGAAGTAATTTTCAAATGAGAATTGGACACTGCAGAGCTGAAGTCAACCTTGCATGTCCTTCAGTCACATCTCAAAATGAAACACGCTCTCAATTCAATTAAGGCAAGGTCCTCAAAGCCACAGAGGTACCTAAAGAATATCGCAATGGAAAGTGATTTCCAAGTCTAAGACTCAGAAGCCACAACTTCTCCCCTTCTCAAGGAAAATAACTGATTAGGTGCCTAACAGTCCACAGAAACCTATTTTTTCACCAAAAGAAGGTATTTGGGTACCTCAGGTTTTTCTTCTTCCATGCTGAAATCACACCATTTTGGCCCAGCTGAACCTCTCAGCACTCAAGCCTGTGAAAGCCGGCTTGGGATGGGGGAAGCCATGAGCCCAGCTAACGTTCCTCAAGGCAGCTCTGGCCTCGGCACTGGGAAGCAGCCGCTCCAACTTCCATTTAAAGAGGTGGCTGGAGGAAGAGGTGTGGTTGGGGGGGCAGGAACACAGCACCCGCTGCCAGGGCAAGGTGGTGGCAACCTGCCCCTCTGGAGAGAGGTGCTGGGTTTGGACTCTGCCTCCGGGGCCGGTTTTGATTTTTATCCAGCGATGTTTTCATGCAAAGCGTGTAGTAAGCAGCCTCGGGAAGGCCGCCAGATACCTGCTCCCCACCTCCCGCCGGGGGAGGTCCCAGCCAGTAGGCCGCAGTCAGGCTCCCACTTGCTTCTCTCTGGCTCCGCAAAGGCTTCTCCCCACCATGGCACAACTTCAATAGGAAGGGCTGAGAGGTTGCCTACAGCCTGGGAAGGGACAGGTGGATTTGAATATCCCTTGGGAGGAGGAGGACCCAAACCCAAGTTCGACCACTTCTGAGACGAGTATTATAACCATTAAGTTATTACACGAAAACCACCAGGCCGATCATTTGTATCTTAAGCAGCAAGCGCAAGGCGGTGAGCCGGGGCCACGGCATCAGGGGCAGGTTTGACTCCCCTGGCCGGGTCTGGAGCTGTCAGAGTGTGGGAGCCGCTGGCGGGATGCAGCGTGAGAGCTGGCACGGGGACACAGGTGGGAAAAGGTACCCAGGAGCAGACACCAGAGCAGAGAACTCAAGGGACAAGAGTTGGGGAGGGAACAAGGTCCTGCAAACGGGCCCTCTTGAAATCACCAGAGGTACATCGGTTCCCACCAGCCAAAGTCCCAATCCATTACTTACAGGTTAAAATGCAAACTAAATTCTCTTTTATCACCACCAAAGTGCTTTTACCTTGAATTTTTAAGTGTTTGTTTAAGCTGAGGTTAAAAATAATCTGGGCTCCTTGACTGTTAAGCAGATCATAAAACTCTGTAGTCCAATAGTAAAACTGCAGAAACTTTCTATAGCAGCCTAACCCTTGGTGTGCTTACCTTCCTCACTCTCAAACTAAAAGTCTTTAGCTGCAGAAATTTACCGAAAGGGGGTTTTGAAAGGAATTTTTAAAGCATTTGTTAGCCGATGTGTTTTTATCACAAACCAACACAATAAAGTAAGTAACAGCTAGGTCTATGTTTAATTGTTAGAAAAGAGCATGTTTGTAATTAAAGAGCAAGTCTATACATGTGTCTTTAAATACTGGGAGCCTGATTTTCTTCAATTATTTTTTTTTCCAATTCTTTAAATACGTATTTGAAGGAAGTGGAAGGACAAGTAGCACTATTTGGAAGTTGCAAATAAGTCTATTGAGAAAATAAGCATTTTAACATTTTAATCTCACTGAAATATACTAAACATAAAAATAGGAGCTGTGCGATAGAAAAGTGGCACTTTTTGACAGAACAGGAGGTATTTAGAGATGTTATCCCTCTAAATAGGGGTAGATGAGTAGGCTGAGTAAATGGAAATACCTGCAATTCATTTTAGACATTTGTCAAGATAATTTTGTAGCTAGATGTGTGCAAGAGCTGCAGAATTTGTTTCAGGCCCATTTGGAAATAAAGTCTGACACGGGATTTTGATTTAGATTTCAGACTCATCTCAGTGACACAGTCATTAATTTATCCAACAGCATTAGAAGTTAACAGCAAGTACCCCTAAACCTCCTCCCACAAAATAAGAAAATTACAGCTAAAATTCTGCATCATTCCACGCTGATGATATTTTAGACAGAATTTCCCACTCACCTTAACAAGGTGATAATTTAAAAATCTCTGCCAAGGAATACAACCTCCTCGCTGGACCCCCACATCTCTGAAGAAACCTGCTGGTGGAATTTGATATCCTGTATCTAGAGCATCAGAAAGTGTTTGGGAGACTTGCGTTAGGAAAAAGTACAGAGATTTAATTCCTTGGAGTTCTTTTTTATTCTAAGAAAAAAATAAGAGAGGATCCTACATTTTTTGAAGTCTGAGCATAAGGACACAGACATGGCTTATGGTCCTTTTGGCCAAGCACCTGTTGGCTATAGAAGAAATACTGTATAGTTGTGTCTCCACTGACTTGCTATGACCATTTTTTCAGCATTTGCAATGGTGTGGGAGCATTACAACGATTAACCTTGCTTTGAAGAACAATGCTGGCCAGTTCTGCTTGTACTGTCACATTATTTAATTAAATATACAAAAATTAGTTATACCACCTGCTAATACGCAGGGCAGTCTTATCACCTTTAGTTTTAGAAGCTAGCTCATTTTTCAGCATGAATGACGGTGCTGAACAGGAGGGGAAAATGTGGAATGAAGAAGAGGACAGATACCTACAGCAACATAAGCGGAGCTGAACAAGCTTAATGTAGTCAGATCAGACACCAGGCAATTCTCTGGCAGTGTTTGTTGAGACACATGAAAAAGCTGTATGCTATGGTGCCAGCAGTAGTAGAGGGCTGAACATGGTGATCCCAGGGGTCCAAGCCTATGTTTAAGTTCTTTGGCACAGAAACCATTCTGTATGTATTCTCATTATGGCAGCTTTTCTGTGTACCATTTGTACTTCAACTGCATTCAAGACAGTGCAATTAGATTGCACAGTACAATCTAATATTTTTTTTAAGTTGTCTGTAAAGTCTTTAACATCCTATTTACCTTCTTGAGCACTGCTAAGGATTGAGCTGATATTTTCCAAAACTATTAAAAATTACACCAAGACTTTTTCCTGAATGGTTATATCTCTGTGGATGCAAAGGTACGGTTCTTTTCTCTTGTACATTACTTTGAAGTTGTCTAGACCAGGGGAGAAAATGGAGAAGAATGTTCACAATCAGTTTTAATTTTGACTACCATGAAAATTTCTTATATGTGAAGTTTGTCATCTCTTCTTTTCTCCTAAAACATTAGCAGATAATTTAACAGTAGAGATACCAACAGAGACACCTGCAGCCTGGTGACTTTCCTGCAATAGGAAAACTGATGATTCAGTTCCTACCCTCTGTGTTAGTACCTTTAACTGATTGGTGCCTCAATCAGTTCAAAACTACAGGAACCCTTTCCCTTTTATTTCTCTAGAATTTAAGGGGTTTGATGACAATTAGTAAGGGACCTTGGAAGTCCAGCTATACCTTATCAATCGAATCGCCACTACCCATGGGCTCTCAGGCTTCAAAGCACACAGATTTGTGACAGCTTCCTTCCACAAAATCCATTTTGACATTTACTCAATATATCATATTTACTCTACAAAGTCAAGTCTTCATTGTAGTTTCCATAAGCTTGCCCAAGGAAGGCTAGGTTTGCCTGTGTACATAACTCCTTACACATCAATTACATTTGCCACCTTCTCATGCCGCAGCAATTATTTAATTCATATCAAACAAAACCATTAATTTCACAGCTCCACATTTGGGACTCTTGGGTGGCTACCATGGCTACCACCTATTTTTATCAATCGTATTATGCATTTTATCCAACTGTTCTAAACCCATTCTGCTGACGCTTCAATTTAAAACAGCTTTTTGCACTCTTTCAGATACCAAAATGCTCCAGAAGAGAAAGTTCCTGGAGATCTTTTTATAATGAACAGCAAAGCAAAGGTTTATTTAGCCTTTCTGTAACAGCCCTATGTACTTTGAGTGTTCTTATTACACTGCAATCACCTGTCAAGCCTGCTGATGGACAGGCTTCCTACCCTTCATGTCTTTGAAGGGGTTTTCTCATTGTTTCTATGAGCTTAACAAGTTGTTCCTCAAAATTGATTTTACCTGCCTTGTTTAACTTGCCTTATTTAACTCGAATGTATGCTCTTTTCTATTTCCTCTGTTCAAACACGACCTCCACTTTCGGAAAGATGACTTTTTACTTCTAACATCTCTCTGCTCTTCCATTGAACAATACCAGCTTTTCAGAAAGTTCTGCTCAAGCCTTTTGATAGAAGAGAGGTACACACTTTCTTGAGCTTGTATTGTAATGTATTCTCACTGTATGCATGTTATTTGCAAGTATCTTACTCTTTTTAGCTGTTCCTTTGAACCACAAGATTTTAAGAATCATTCCTGTATTTATGTATTCCATCTCATTGAGGTTTTTTTTTTGTTTGCACAGGGACAGGAAAATTCAGTTTGTCCTGGCCACTGTGCATTGCTCTGGTTTAAAACCAGTTATCTTTTTCTTAATTACAGAAAATTGGTTCACCCTCATACATCACTTTCCCTGTTGTCTCTCACATTGGGTTCTTTCTCCTCCTTTTCTGATCCTATGTTGGGTGTCATTGGTATTTCTTCTGCAGAGAAAGGCCCTTTCTTCCCTTTTACTCCTCCAAATACTCTCTTGATAACAGGCATCTCAAAAAAAATACAAATCTCTCTTCCAAATAAAATTGATCCATTTTCCAAGACAAGAAGAGCCCATATTTTCAAAAGAGTCCTCTGATTTTCTCAGCCAGCATTTTGGGAAGGAGAATTTTCCAGATAGTTTCAGGACCACGTTTCAGTCATCACTGTGCACTGATACTAATTACAAACACAGTCAACACAAATATCAATCCTGCCACCTCCACATCTCTCCAAGACAAGAAATGTATTCCCCTAGCCTTATTCTTTCTTTGTTTCCCACAAAAGCACTAAAGTTCCCTGGAAGGGCAGTTTCTTCACACCTCCAGGATAGTTTGGATGACAAGTCTAAGAAGATTAGCTTCTGTAATGTTTTCTAAAAACCCCTGTAAGGAGGATCACTGGCACAGATGACTGATTTTCATCCAGGAGATTCTAGCATTGTTCCACTATCTCATGCATTTATTAGGATTTCATTTCTTTCTGGAGCCTCAAGGGAAATTTCATAATCAGCACACCTGGTATGTGTAGTATAAATAATTAAGGAGTTGCCCTCTCTAACAATCTATGCAGAAAGGCTGTTCTGCTGTAAGAAATGGCCTGGATCATAGTCTTATTAGAAGAAAGAATTAAGATTATGAGATCCTCTCCATTTTCAGACTTGGAAAACCTCATGAACATTTACTAAAACTGAGGGAGTCAAGGCTCTACCTGATCTATAGAGGAGCCTACTCAGTCTGTTTATGAGTTAATTCGGTATTATTCTTTCTATGCTGTGAGCATAGATGGTACTTTATCACCATTTTTCTATACCAGAATATAATTTATTGCTTGCCTTAACAAAACGATCGTGACACCAATCTAGTTTACAATCACATGAAGAAAAATACTTTATGTGACAAATCTGGCAATAAGCCAGCACAATATAAACTGGTTTGATGACAAAAATACTTAGGGCAAACCACGTTAAAGACAACAGAGATCATGAAAAGCCCTCCATAATTAGCTTTAGCTATTCATCAATTTGCAAGGTTAATATAATTGTTACAGCCCAAGCTCTGATCTCTGGAGATTCCTCCCCCCCTAGACATTAAGAGCTCTGACATCCTCAAAAATTGGACATTCTAAGAAGAAAGAAATACATTATCACAAATGGATAAAATAGTCAACACCTCTTTTGCATTGCAGGACATGCAAATGTCTGATGGCTCACACTAACATGTTGGTAGCATCTGCATAATTTTGATCTAAAAGGGTTATTTGGGGTTTTGGTGGGTTTTTTTCCCCTGAGGGGAAGGTCCCTCAATAGCTGGACTTCCACTTAAGTGCTTTACATCTTTCTCTGTTTTACCATCAGAACCCTTTGTTCTGAATTCTTCTTTCTGCTACCTTTGATTAATCCCTGCCTTTATCAGTATTTAATACTTACACTACAGATCCATCACTTGAAACCGTTTTTTTTTCCCCTTTCCCCAAATCCAAACTCAAGTTTTGCTTTAAAGCTTCTAAAAAAGTTTTATCACTTGAGTGTGATTCACTTTCTGTAACTAAAGTACAGCACGGTAAATGTCATATTTGTGATTTGGAATCCAGCTTTGCAGATAAAAGAGGTTAAAACAGTTCATTTAAATACACCTCTTTGATATGTAACTGAAATAGATTCAAACAATGAGATTTGCTCATCATTACTCTTATTTTCCAACACATTAATTGGTTATAGGCAGTCAAATCAAGAAAATCAGCTTCTCATCAAGGGCTGTGTTCTAAATTTTGAGTATTTTTTTTACAGCTAAAAAATGTTAATGAATAATTTATGGCCAAAAGATTAAATCTCATATGAACAAAATCAGACATACATGCAACATTGTGTGAACATACTCCCACTCTTTCCACTCGCCCAGTTACCCTAAGTCTGCCTAGGTGCTTATGCATTTTTCTAAAGCAACCAGATTTGAAAGATTTGCGACTAATTAAATCTATTGCTATTAGTGTGAACAGGCCATATTTAAATTCCATTTTTCAATGGATTGTGAAAGCGTATTTATTGCCAGAATTTCTCCCTTTCTAAAAGCCAGATACAACAACTGCATCTGATTGGGCACCTCCTTACACCTTACGTTGCTTTAAGGGGACTCCACTCAGCTGCAAGGGCATTCCTGCATGGGTCCTCTCGAACCAGAGCCTTCCATTGCAGGATGATAAAGCATTGTAGGATTATGGTAGTTTTCCTAAGACAAATAGAGAAGGACTCATCTTTATCTTCAAAGTTAGTTTGTGTAGGTGACATCAAGAACTTACCCCTCAGTTTAGAAAAAGAAAAGGAGGAAAGAGTCATCAATGTAGAGGGATCCAGGCATCCTACAATAAAATTCAGTATTCAGTTTCAGTACTGCCCTCTTATCCTACCCAGAGCAGTAGGATGCGTGGGATGTGATTAAATAAACCAATTTCAGAACACTCAGGAAAAAGTAGGTTTCAGTTTAGTAAGTGGTAACAGGAGGGCTCTGGACACATCCAGAGGGAGTAGCCCCCTGGTAAGCCTCACAAGCTCAGCAGTATTCTTCCTCTCTTTGAGAAGCAAATGTGTAATTTGAAAGTCTGCACAGAACGGATTTACATCCATGGGATGAGCGCTTGACAACTTTAGGTGTTTTGTGAAACCTGTAAGACTTACCTTTCTCCACCTACCTGCTTCATTTCTGCTCTAGCACACACCTGCACAACCCCACACCCCGCTCCGCTCCATCAATTGGCCTCTCCTACACAGTCGCAGCTGATCGAGCCCACTAATACCAAGCCTGCTGTCAGTACTCCTGAGCAGTGGGGACTAAGGGGTTAAGCCAACTCTCAGGCATACATTAAACCACGCTAAGAGCATTCCACAGAAATACCATCCTGAGCCAGCAGCCCAGAAGGAATAGCTAACCTGACACATGCTCTGTCCGGGCAACCGACAAATACACTTGCTTTTTAAACTCAGCATCAATAGGGCACTTTGCGGGACATAGAAAATCAACCCTTGTAGGGACAGCTGCGTGGAAAAAAAAAACCAAAACCAACAAAAAACAAAAAACAAACAACAAAAACCCATCCTGGAAAGCAGTTTATGCAGCATGAGCTGTGAAAGTTCTACTTTGCTTTAAGGAGACTCGTTTTGAGTTCGTACCACCTGTTTAAAAGGCAAAATATTTCCTCATTCATTTTAAAAGCTGCAGCTCTGCCTCCCTCCCCTCCTCTTTGCATAAACATGCCACATAGACACACACTTACAGGAGAATAAAGAACCCGCAGTTGTAAGTATCCCAGACATTGATCTCTATCAGGCTACATAAACCAGCAGTTTTAGCAGTCTCTCAGGAGTTTGCTGTAAAAGCAATTGGAACTGCAATTAACAACAGCACATCTTAGGATAGGGAAAGACTTCTAACTAGAAGCTAATTAGGAGGGCAAACACTGAAGCTTGTTAGCTGAGATGCTAATGAGAATTATACTTGAGTGGCAGCAGACTAGCTATTCAGAGTTAATTAGAAACCTCAGCTGATAGTATATTGCTCTTAAGAGCTTTCAAAACAAACAACTGGAAAAACTGTCCTGCAGCTAAGGTTCCAGCATGCCATGTTGGGTAATTCATGGGCACGGGGAACAGCCAGGAAATTACACTCAGGCATGAAAGTAACTTAGCAGCATGTGGGAAAGGTAGAGAGGAGGTTTTTAGGAGGTGTGTGCCCTCCTGGATTTCCTGTGAGGGTTCTGTTCATCGGTGGCATCAAACCTGACACCCTGCCGTCCACACCGCCCAGCGAAAACAGGGACCGGTTGCACCAGAGGGCGAGCTGGAGGGCTGCCCCGTGCCCCGCACGTCCACAGCGGTCTGGTGCAGAAGTGGGACAAGGACTTGGGCTGGTTCAACAGCTCCTGAGAGCCTTCCTATCCCACCCGCCAGCCTCTCCCGTCCCAGCCCTGGCAAGCTGCTGGGGCGAGCCCTACCGGGGCGAAGCAGCAGCTGGGCGCAAGTCGCTCTCACCATCCATCCCTCTCTGCCTTCCCCAGGGGACACGGTGGGGTTTTGTTCTCTCCCCCTCTTTGTACAGCGGAGGAGGCAGAGAGTAAATCGAGGCGGGGAAATTCGAAGGGGGAAAAAAATCTGTTACAGGTAACATCGCCGCAACGGGGAGCGTGGAGTGTGGCCTTACCTGGGCTGAGTTGCATGGCTGATTCCTGCTCTGAGCAGAGCCAGGGAGGCAAGGCAGAGGGGCTGCCTGTTTAAATGTTTCCTCTCTGCCTGATTGGAAGCGCAAGAGCCAGTCAGGGGCAGGGGAGAGGCTGCTAAACTCAAAGTAGGTTGCTTGTTTCAGGAAAAGATTGGATACTGGAGAACCTGCAGACCGGTTCGCAGCGCCTTTGAACACCCGGGAAACGTCCGGGTCTCGCAGGGGAGAGAAACGCTCCAGAAGAATCAAGGGGATTTTCAGTTTCAGCCGAGGCCCTGTTTGCATGAAAACTTGCAGCGATTTTAAGCCGAACCTGGTTTTAATTCTCTTCATTGAAACCAATTGCAAACCCATGTGGATACTCTTAAACAGATTCGGCTTTCCTAAAGAAAAAAAAAACACAATGCAATGCAGGCTTCAATTAAAGCACACAGAAGAGCACCCACCAGCGAGTTTACACCAGTCTAATTAAATAGATTTCAAAGTTTAACTTTAGCTAAACAACTGTGACTTTTAATGCAGATGTGACCTAAGACTCACCGGCTGATGGCGTGTGAGGGGATGGGGGACTTTGCACAATGAAATCCCCCTGCACGAGTCCAGGGAGTGAATATGTGTAAACACACCCTTCACACAAGCTTCTCAGTACCTGCAGTGGAAACCGTGTGAAAGTACAAAGAATTAAGAGTAGACACCAACAATGACAACCATAATCCATAAATCTGTTTCTTAAAGCAAAAAAAAAAAAAAAACCTGCCGGTGTGTAAGCAGTATTCTGGAGACAAATTTACTTCACTAAAGCTTTGGGAACCATCATTTCTGCCTGATGTTTTTGAAGCAAGAGCCCCAGATTGTGGTTATTCAGGTTTAACAGGACTTGTAAATGCTGACAGAAGCTGGAGGCAAAATTCCCCAAACGCCAAAGTGATGTAGCTCTGGGCTTGACCACGCTGCAGCTCACGGGAGAACGGCCCCGGCCACAAGCCACACGCCTCGGCTCAGCAGGCAGCCATCCACTGGTGACGTGGACGTGATGTGATCGTGGGTTAGACGAAGCCATTTCCCAGACCCACACTCACCTGCGATCCCTGAGCTGGCTGGAGGCACCAGCCGGGGTTCCCCTGGCTCAGCAGCTTCCACAGCCACTCTCTGCTCAGTGCAAAGCATCATAAGCCACTTGGCCAACTCAAACCAGGCTAAATAAAAGAAATAGGAAAGATTTAAATGCAAGTAACTTGTATTAAAGTTACAGGGAAGATTTACTAGTGGGGAACTAAGGGTATAGATGGTGGTACCCCTCAGGCAGTCCTAGAAAGCCTCTGGCACAGGTCCTAGGAGCAATCTGGCCAGCAAAGAGATGAACGGCAGCTGCCTTCCTCTCCTTCTCAGGGCTTGTTCCCCTTATCCTTCCCCTCCCGCCCCCAACGCTTAGCACTTCTAGTAGATTTTCCCCTATATCAAAGACTTCCACCCAGGTAAATGTGGCCCGGAACGCTTGAGTTATCCATCTCCCAGCCCCTCCTCAGGCAACAAGGCTCTAGATGCTCCCAGGGTTTGTATTGCTGACAGCGAGCAGGTACAGCCACAGGCCCAGGTGGGCAGAGCTCAGATTTGGCCATAGACACATTTGTGTCTGTCCTGTCCCTGTGACCATCCCAGTGTCTGGGGTGGAAGGCTGTGGGGTGCTGGTATCAGACACAGCATTGTCTCCAGGATACGGTATCTCCAAGGAGTGCTGGGCGGTAATTCCAGTGCCTAAGTTGACAATGTACCTGTACTGAAAAGGTCAGTTTAGCCACAACTGAGCCTTTTTCACAATTAGTAGGCCATGGGGTTTTGTTTCTCTTCATGAGGATATTGATGCTTAGCATCTTTACTGATAGCAAGAGAACCACAGCGGTGCCTGCCCTTTCAGTGCTGCAACTGGGCAGATGTACCCTGACCCCAAAGCCTTATCAGCCTGGGCACGGTCAGCCCTAAAGCCGGGATCAGAAGGCACCCCCTGTGCTGCTGGGGTCTCTGTTCATCCTTCTCCAGTGCCACAGGAGCCTTTTTGTCTACCCCTGCAGATTGGCTCATTGTACACAACCTGAGTCTGTAATGGGACACGAGGGTCACCCATTTCTGTGAAACAAAAGGTACCTGAAAACACTCACTAAATATTTGGCTTTCACCAGATCACCTTCAGCCTTGGGTTCCTGCACTTTCCTCAAACTCTTCTTCAGTTTCTCAGGCATTTTACTGGGACTAAGACCTCGTGTTCAATAGACATATTTGGACAGCAGAGCTCTGCAGTTGGCCACAGCACAAGTTAAGCTGGACAGGCAATTCCCAGCGCAGCTCAGCGTGCCAGTTTCTCTATCCTCCTGTCTCCCAGGCAGGCATTGCGGTGACTGCCTTCAACATGCTGTGCTGGCACCTCACTATACCGTGTTTAGTTTGGAAAAAAAAAAAAAAAGATGCTGAACTAAAACTATCATTGGCTCATGCCAATGCATATATAGGCACGAGCCAATGGTAGTATATGTATAGGGATGCCTATAGTGATAATCCAACGGTAGTGGGGCTTGATACATATATTATCAGAAACACTTCTGGCTGGAACCACAGATGGAAGCACCGTATTTGTCCCACCGTGCTCAGGACATACTCCCTCAGCTCTAAGCATCTCGCTTCCCAGAGCGGCGAGTTTTCTGACCACGTCTTTCAGCCTCTGGGGAAACTATGGCAAAACTGGGGTTTCTGAATACTTTTTGCTGCCTTGCTGAGCAATCTCTTTTCCTCGGGCATCCCCAAACACAGCAATCACTTTGCTCCCATTGATTCAGGAGGGCGACACAGTCTTTTAACATCCTAGAAAAGCATCTGCTACAAATTCTAACGTTCCCTGTTTGTTTCATCTGCTGGGTCCCCATCTTCCCCCTGCGGGGGGCTAAGTGTACAACTCCAACCCTGAATTTAAACTATTTACCGCCTCCTGGCTGTGAATCTCTTTCAGTATCTCCAGCTTCCCACTGGCTTGCACACAGCATCCCGCTCCACAAGAGCCCAATTTTCCTTTCAGGCTGATGGTCTCCCACTGCAGCAGCACCAGCCCCCCCTGTGAAGGTGTCCTCCTCTCCCGGCCCACGCCGCACACCTGCAGCAAGACGACACAATCTGTTGCAGATTTTACCTCTTTTTCTGTCCCCACCGTCCTCCCCCCAGAACTAGGCTGATGCTCAGCTTGCGCTGCAGCTCCCCGGGGATCAGCATTATAGCTCTGCAGGACGTACTACCCCCAGGTCTCCCCTCTTGTAATGGTTTTAATTTTTTATCATGCTCGGAGCACTGCCTGCTGTCTCTTCTCTCAGTTTTCATACGCACTGAGGAATTTCCATTGCTTGGCAAATGTTCGTGGATTTATCAGGGATTATTTCTGGGCTTTCTAATAATGGGGTTCCTAGTAATGCCTCCAAATTGACTTTCTTTTTTTCCCTAATTTGCAGTCTGATCTCTCACAACTGACATAATGCCCCAAAATTGCAACACTGCACCTTTAATCTTAGATCACTCACCAGTCCTCTTTTTCTTCAGGGAAGAGAAAAAAAAAAAAAAAAGGTAGTATCAGGAGCAGAAGTCTCTTCTTTGTTGAAGCCTTTGGCCTCGGGTCAAGAAGGCTTTTCATGGGAAAGCCCTGCAGTTCCCTGGAGAACTTGCATAAAACCCCATTCTCTGCTGCTACCTTCACCTCCGTGCCCTCCGAAGGCAGTGCCTGTATCTCAGTTTTCCTGTGCTGCTTCCTTCCCTCTGCATTTATTTTTTGGTAACTGAGCACAGCTATTGCATCCCATGGGAGGTGACTAAAGGAATTCCAGCCTAAAAGAACTAGTGAATCCATGATGCTATTTCTCCTTTTCTATGAATGACTTTGATTTGTTTGGATATGTGTTATTAGAGCAATTTGCCCACAGTTTAATACGGGTAGGTTCCTACCTTCACTTGTGTCAAGCAGTCCTGTGTTTGCTGTGTGACCTGTAATGCCAGCACACTTGATCTCCAAAAACCCTGAGTGCCAGTTACTTTGTCCTCGCTGTACGACAATCAAGCCGTCGTTTGATTTTCGTTTGGCTTGGCTTGTGGCAAGTTTCTCTTCTCTCACCTCGGGCTGAGGAAGTCTCTCCGTAGCCCCTCATGTTCGTCACTGCATCTCTGCCGGCCGCTGTTGCGGGAGCTGTGCTGCTTCCCCCGGGCACACCGTGCTGCTCTCCACTTCACACCTCATTTTTGCTGCTTTGCACTACTCGTACCCGTAAAATCTCACTCCCCGAGCCACCGCTCGTGTCTCAACGCGGTGCTTTCCAACCCCTTGCATTTCTCACCTGCTGTCTCTTCTCGTTGCATTTTATCTCCTCCTCCTCTTTGCATCTCTGCACAAACGTAGGTGTGCTTTTCAAATTGCTTTCCATTATGTCTCTGAGCTAGCTCATAAATTCTCTTTGCTTGCATACTTCCTTTCCAGAAGTTTTACGTATGTCCTGCAGGCTGTGGGAGATGGACAGGAGCATCTACACGTTACAGTCTGGGCAGAAGAAAGTTTACTGTGCCCATTCCTTCCCAAACAGCAAACAGCAACTGCACTAGTACAATGGTGGGGCAGAGCCGATGGACCTGGTCCACACTGGGACTTCTTACCCCAGGCTTGATCCTACAAGCAGGGCAGCACTTGTTGCGATCGTGGGGCTCACACCTGCCCAGGTCGTGCTTGTACAAACACCGTCAGCAGGATCACAGACACCACCGAGCTGACAACAAGTTCAAGACCCCTCCGACATTTTCACTCAAGTTTTTCTAGTCACTGCTGAGCTCATCTTTGAAGATTTGTGAAGATCAGCCATCTTGCACAGCTTGGCCATATAATTGTTATTTTTCCTGATTCTTGGTAACACTTGTCAATACTTCTCCATTAGAGGGTTTTTTTTTTCCTTCAATTTTTTAAGAAATAGGATTTTACCTTAGCTTGGCAAGTCTGTTCCTGTTCCCATCCTAATCCTGCTTGAGAATGTGCATTGCTCATTACCTTTAATAACACGTCTACTCTTTTTTTGCTTTTTCTGCATGTCTGGCAGATTTGTAGCTTTTCTCCTGTGAGCTGAATGAAGCTCGGTTTCTGCACCCGTTTCTTTTCCAGCAAGTCCAGCCGAGGCAGAAAGCCCGAATCCCTCACTGCACCCTCCATTCACAAAGCAATTCTGCATTTCTAGTTGCATCCACTTGCCACAACTGGCTCGTGTCTGCCACCGGGTGCAAGCACAAGAAGGTACCTTCTGCAGAACAACTCCTCCCTTTTATTCCTTTGACTCTCCTCAACCATGTCCTGAAGAGAGAGTTCTCCCTCTCCAGTATATAACCCTCTTGCAGCACTGGCAGAGTACTGTCATAAAGATGTCTACCTTTAGCCTGCAAGATACTGCGTGTTGCAAAAAAACCCCAGTGAAGTATGTACATGGGTATCCCCCAGAATGAAAGGCTCTGCACACATTTAATAACAAAATACCCATTTCATGTTTAGACCCAGGCAAAAGGACAGATAACACCAACTGGTAACAGCTCAAATATTGCTGCTTCAGCCCAAGATGTGGTTTTATTTTTTTCCCTACCGTTCTAAATATAAGTCTATATTTCAAATAAAAACATTTCACGATGAGTTTTATAATAATTGGGAAAGCTTTCATATCCCATCTGAAAGGGCTCCTTGAAACAGATTAAAAAAGAAAACATCAAGGAAGACATTAGGACTGTACCTCGCTCTTTCATCAGTGTATATATAGTTCATAATGCACATCAGGTGCCACAGGAACTGCTGTTCAAGGTTAAAGCAAGGTCCTTATGAAAGGGACAATTACTCTCCAGTGACAGATAAGGAGAAGAAAGTCAAAGCTCAACCATCGAGAGGAAAGGCAGGAGTGCTCGAAGTTAAGTGAAAAAGCTACAAAAGCGTTTACCTCGGGAAGGGATCACTTCAGAACCTGGCTGTGAATTCGGGTTTTTGTCTGCCACCAGTAGTCCCCCGGCAGCCTCTCTCTCCCCGCAGCAGCTCGAAGGAGCCCCAGCACGGGGCAGACCCCTCCTCAGATGGGAAGTCCCCGTGGCTGGTGGGTGCCGTGGGTACCAGCAGGACACACAGCACATGGCTTTACCGAGGGGACTGCGCTTGGACCGTGGTGGGTTTCATTTCAAGCTACTATAAAAAAAAGCCCAGTTTCAGCATCCTTGTTAGATACTAAAAGCACAATAAAAGAAAATTTTTTGAAAGGAAAATAAGAAACCAAAGCTCATGTCCAATATAGCGCCATATTTGGTGGAATAATCTGCAAAATTATTCAAACATCGTTTTGTGCAGACTTGACATAAAAACATATTTAAAGGCTTGTGATAATAGCCTTTTTTTCTTAAATTTATTTTGATATACCCTAATTTGCATTGCAGCTGGTCTCCAGAATTTTTTTTACAGATCCAAAGTTCTCACATGATGGAAGACCAGAGGAAAAGATGATTGTGACCAGAGGAAAAAGACGCCTCATCGCATCGTCCAGGAGCACTAGGTCAGACACATGTGAACACTTACGTTGTTTTCTGGATCCTTGATAGCACAAAGGAGCCAGACGTTACTGTGTCAGGAAAAAAAATGTCCAAGACCTGCGTCCTGTCTCTAAAAAAGGCTGAGAGGGGTCATCTGGAGACGTGTACAAGAGCACAACAAGCATATAGGAGAATTTCCCAAAGCATTCTCTCACCCTTAACTGTTCACAGCTCGGGGACTTCCCAAGGCAGATGTGCTTCCCATCTATTTAATAATCCTCTGTATCTCATCTAGCCTCCTTCTGAAGCCATCTAAACCCTCAGTATCCAAACATCCACAATTTTGGGAAGTTCTTCAGCTTAACTAGTTGCTAAGTGAAGAAACACCTCATTTTGCTTGCTTTCAGCATGGTTCCCCCTAACTTCATATCATATTTCCTCCAGATTTGCAAACACTCTTTTAGATGCCCAGTTGCCACCATCCTGTCTGAGCACACAGGGGTGGCCTTAGGAAAGCCAGTCCTTGCAAAGACTTGCAGAAATCAGTGTGGATTTAGGAATCACGCCTGACCAAGCTGAGAGCTTTCTTTGATGAAATGACTAGGTCAGCAGATGAAGGGGAGGAAGTGCAACTTCTTTATCTTGACTTTAGCAAGGCTTGAGACACCGTCCCCCATAACAGCCTCAACGACAAACTGATGAAGTATGAGCCAGGTAAGTGGAGAGTGACGAGGTGCACTGGAAGCTGGCTAACTCTTGGGCTCCAAGGGCTGTGATCAGTGGCACAAAGTGGACCGCAGTTGCTCAGGGAATAACCCAGGGGTTAATACTGCACCTGGTATTGCTCAACATCTTCAGTAATGATCTGGGTGATGGGGCAGAGTGCGCCTCAGCAAGTTTGCAGAGGATACAAAATGGGGAAGAGTGGCTGATGCACCAGATGGGTGTGCTGCCGTCCAGCGGGACCATTCTCAGGCTGGAGAAATGGGTCAACAGCTACCTCCTGAAGTTCAACAAATGGAATCAGAAGTTGTGCATCTGAGGAGGAGTAATTCTGTGCATCGGTATATGCTGGGGCTGGAAAGCAGTTCTGCAGAAAAAGACCTGGGGGACAAAGGAAACCTGAGCCAGGAACCTACTCCAATTGACCTGCACGATGCAAGGGAAGAGCAAAGAGATGGTGCTGGATGGATGAAGCAATTCTCAGGGCTATATTCAGCCTCGGTACAACTGTGTATACACATAAAAGCTCAAGGACCGGACAAGACCAAATCATACTACAGAAATAAGGAATTATCCCTTTCCCAAAAAGCATTTTGGGCAGGAGCTATCTTCATCCTACCAAAACTCTTTTCCTAATGATTTCCCTGACAGCAGGACTGCTAAGCACTACACATTTAAATATTTAGGAATAAGCTCTGCAATACCAAGTTTTTACAACTGATCTCTGCTCAGGCTGCTTTTTGCCCACCCCATCCCCCCCCCTTTTTTTTTTAAATCCTATCAAGAGGCCAGTTTATAAAACCAGAAACAACCAGTGTCTGATAAATCGTAACGTCACATATGTTGAACTTCTGTACATCACAACTGTGTAACTTTAAAATAACATCTTTTCAGAAAAGTAACTTTCTGGGATGTGATCAAGAAGCAAAATAATGCAAGAATATTACATGTGAAAATTCAAAATATCAGGTTGTCACTAGAGAAAAATGCAGCAATATGAGAAAGTGCAATTGTAGCTAGAAAAAAAAAGCAGAAAAAAATTTAGTTTTTTGATTGTCAGGAGAGAAAAAAATCCACACTGGCTTTCCTCAGACAGATGAAAGGCACCAGTATATAAAGAATAAAGATAGTTCTGGCTGACTCTGGAGTAGTAATTTACAAGGAAAATGGTAGTTCAAAGAACAAATAAAGTATTTATTCTTTTTATAATAAAATATAAAGGAACACTCAAGTTAAAGCCTAATTATAAGGGTAAAAAACACTACTAAAAAGCAGTTTCTAGTTCTGCAACCTGTTGGGGAATGGTTGCAGGATCTTGGGCACAGTTCACTAGAAAACTTATGTGAGGCTCGTCCTGTCCTTGAAGATAAGAAATAAATGACTTTGAGGAAAAAACACCTGGTCCGAGAACAAGGAGGAACCCTGTGCCTCAAACTGCAAGTAGGAGGAGTATGATAATGTAATCCTTAGAATTTAGCAAATAAACAAGTAACTAGCAGACACAATTAGCTGTAACAGTATAAAAGTGTGATTGCACCGTAATAAAGTTGAAGCTTGCTTTACCACTCATATTGAGTCGACCGCTTGCTTCCCTCGCTCATCGCAATTGGCGCCCGAACAGGGACCCCCAATCCTTGTTCTCCACCGACGCCGAGTCCGCGCTGGGACCCCTGACGCCAGGAGGGCTGCCGTCCCAGAGAAGGCTAACCCAGGGGAAAACCGCTGCGCCGGGCCAGACAAATAGGGAGGTCCCGGACAAAAAGAATATGCCGGATAATTAAGAAGGGCGGTTAAGTGTTATACGCCGGATAATTAAGAAGGGCGGTTAAGTGTTATATGCCGGATAATTAAGAAGGGTGGTTAAGTGTTATACGCCGGATAATTAAGAAGGGCGGTTAAGTGTTATACGCCGGATAATTAAGAAGGGCGGTTAAGTGTTATACGGAAAATGATTTTGCAAAAAGGAGATGTTAAGTTGGATGAATTGTCTTTAAGAAAGATGTTATTATGGATTATGCATCAAGGATATGAGCCAACAAATATTAACTTTTTTAGTGTCTCTGTTTGGAAGGACATAGGCTATAAGTTGCTTAACTGTGCGACCTTAGGGGCGAAAGCTGCTACAGCACTTTTAACGACGTGGCGTTTGCTTTAGGATACGCTGAAAGACTTTAAAGCACAGTGAGACCAGGCAGAGGGTATTGCCTCTGCTGCTAGTACCAAACAAAGTTTTCATGCCCTCGGCTGGCAGACGGCTGAACTAGCTGAACTTAAAGCAAAATACACCATGATTCAACAGGGGGCTAGAAAACCGTTTTTACAGTTTGTTGAAAAGTTGCAAGCTGCAGTGGGAAGACCAGTATTTAGTGGGAATTTAAGGACTGACTTTTGCTATCATCAAACAACTCCGAAAGGGAGTGCTCGACTACGGCCCTTCCTCGCCGCATTTTACAAACATGTTGGGCGCAGCGAGCGCGGAGCCGGGGAGGGGAGAGGAAAAGCGCTGGCGGCGGCAGAGCCAGCATCCCGGCTGCGCGGCCGAGGCAGCGGCAGCAGCAGGAGGAGGAGAGGGGGGCAAGGCAACCTTGCTTCATCTTGCCATCCCAGCTCTCTAAAAATGCGTTTCCTTTCCTTGCTTCTCCGTAAACACCATGGAACCAGAGAAAACTGAATGCAAAAGCTGCAAGCAAACTGGAAAAATGCTCTCGAACCTTTAAGAACAGGCAGGAAACATTTTCAGGCACAATGTGATGAAATGGACACAGCCACCGAAGAGGAAGAGTAAGATGATGATGCTTCCTGTCCTTCCTTCGTCCCTGGGCTGTACCTTGCAGCCACGTTATAAGAAGCCATTCCCTGCCCTCTCTTCAGCTCAAAGGTTCTCAAGCGCCTTTCTCAGAAGCCACCAGCCTGACTCTTGTCCTACAACATCCTTGAAAGCGTCATAGGTGCCCCTCTGTCCTGGTACACCATAGCTGTTGGGTGTCAAGGGAGAAGACACCATCTTCAAGGTCCACAAACGGCCTTGACCATATATATCGACATGAAGGCTGCACAAAGTAATGATATGCAACAGACACAATGAACCATCCAATTGCTTGGGGTTGGGATTATTATTTTTTTTAAACGAACATTGATTTTTTTCCCTATCCATCAGCAGACAAAAAGGTCCTTTACTCATATACAGCACACACCAGGCTGCTGCACAGAATCCTATCGTTGCTTTCTGCGTCATGTCCTCGAGCTTTAGAGCGGAAAAGGAGAAGGAAAAACAAAACAAAACAAAAGCATCTCACGGAATCACAGAATTGTCAGGGTTGGAAGGGACCTCTAGAGATCATCTAGTCCAACTGCCCTGCTAAAACAGGATTGCCCAGAGCACATTACTCAGGGCTGCATCCAGGCAGGTCTTGAAAATCTCCAGAGAAGGGGACTCCACGACCTCCCTGGGCAGCCTGTTCCAGGGCTCTGGCACCCTCACCGTAAAGAAGTTCTTCCTCATATTTGAGTGGAACTTCCTATGTTCCAGCTTGTGCCCGTTGTCAGACAACCCTCATCACTACCTCTTTTTGGGTCCTGCTAAAATGTCAACACTTCATCATTTCCTTTTGAACGAACGCCCATCTTTCATGACAGTCTTTCAAACTCCCTTCAAAACATGTCAATTAGGGGTAAATTCTTGTTTATGGCACTCAGCTTCCAAAGTTATTCTGCCTACATGAGATTTTATAGCCAGCAAAGCATGACTGAGTACACATGAAATAATAATCAAATTTGCTCTCCTGTTCTGAGATTTTTTTTGTGTAATCAAGCTACAGAGAACAATGCAGTTTAATCATCATTAATTTGGGATCGGCATTTATGTTTAATCTAGAATTAATGCAGTCAAACTGAGAACAAAAGCAGTGCATACAAAGGAGACCCTGACCTAACTCAGAAGTTAATAATTAATAAGCAACTTTGATGATATTTAACCCATCAGCAAAAATGCAAAATAACTTTAAGCATTATAAAATCTCACTGCAAAAAACTGAGCTCCTCACACTTTCACCAGTACATATGGTCTAGCAATCTTTTCAAGTGCAACACGATAACTCAATGTGACTTCTTACAACACTGCATCACCCCCACTAGATCCATCATTAATTTCAAAGGTATAATAAGCAGTTTGGATTTTTATGGATCTAAGAAACAGAGATTTGCTTAATGCAGTCATCTGAGACAATCAGACCAAATTTGCTATATTCTTTCGCATGCGGGATACTCCCAAACCCCACAGTAGGCCAGTGGTAGAACTGGAAAATCAACACATCCGCGTAATACAAGCTTCAGTTTTACCACTCATAACGTAACTTGGTCCCAGGTAATGTTTTCTGAGGCAGCAGGTTCCTTTCACTTTTACCATCAGTGCTGCCTGCAGGCTTCCCAGCTCCCAGATCACGTTTCTCACATTTTTAAACATTATCAGATCAGACTGCAATGAAAACAGGTATTATCCACAAGCTCACCTTTAAGTAACTCTGCAGTACACAAATAAGTTGCTTAAATGAGCACAGGTACAACCACAAAAGCAGTAAAGAAACAAAAGTAGAGACAGAAATGTCATTTGGGAAAGCATTTGATTTTGGCACCAATGAAGATAAACATCTGAACAATTTCCTTAGATTATTACATTAAGTATTAAAAAGTTACAGATTTATTCAGCCCCCTTCTTAAGATTCACTTCTGCAGGACCATTCAGGCCTTCAGGATTCATTCATAAACTCCAGGTACTATGACTCACCCAGTCTTATCTTCTGTTACTTACTCATGTACCAACCTATTGATGACATACAACTTTTATTTTAAAGCATTAGCCAGATGAAATATTTACTCTAGGGGTCAGGGTAGAGGAAAGAAGGCGGGAAGAGAAGGAATGAGCTTAAGCCACATTGCCAAGAGATATAAGTATCAGGTGCCTCAAAAGCACTTAAAAATACCTCCCAGCTCTCCATTATCCAGCGGTCGTTTAAAGCGGTGTTAGTTTGAGGCAGTTACGAAGGCAAAGAAAAATGAGTATGAACAAAGTATAATTAAAAAAGTATCTGCCCAAACTTGCCTGAAACAAAAGTTAAAAGACGAATTGTGTTATTTTCATAGATGTTAAATCAAATGCCAAAGACGGTATTTGAAATGTCAACATTAACAAGACGTACCGAGAAAAGTTGTTAGCAAAGCTTTACGCTTGCATTTCCATTGGATGACAAGACAGATACTTGAATCCTAAAGCCATTTAACAGCAAGATAGGGATGAAAACACTCTTTGTGCCTCTTCTTCAAGGGAAGAAAGGGGTAGAAAAGACATATTTAAGATTCTCATTTGGGGACGTTATTTCAGTTTGGGGAACACTGACTTGAAGTTTGACAGTGCACGTAATTCAAGATGAGCTAGATTAGCAGAAACATGCTATTTAAATGGTCTGACTTAACCTGGTTCACAGCTCTGTATGCATCGGGGGCGCAGTCAAACCCAAGCCTCAGGGACGCATTTTGCTTGGAGTCCAAACATTGCAGCCTGGCTGAAAGAACTCCAAAATGTAAATACATCAGGTTGCACTCAATCAAAATCTACCCATGACATTTTCAATTTGAAGGATATGAAACCAGCACCTGGGGTGATGATTACTTTGCCATACTTGAATGTATATGCCATGGGAAAGAGCAGAAACAAAATTAAGGCAGAACTGTGGCTGCAATAGAAGAACAGGAGGTTTGGCTCAGACAGTATCATACTGTAGAAACTTTTTCATGTTCCTACTTCCAACTTTTTAACAAACCTACAAGTTACATCTCCTCAAACAGTTATGCAAAACTTATGGTATAATTACGGTATAATTCTACAAATAATCAAAGCTTTTTTGTCTTGCAACTCGGGTGGAGTCAAGCCAATTCCAAAATGATGGCTATGATACTCTTACAGCTGCACTGACAAAAAAAACCCAAACAAAATAATACCTGTACGGGACAGGAGAGGCAGTGGGGAAATTAGAAAAGTTATAGTAAGTTTAAAAGTTCCAGTCTTCCAAGAGCAATGCTTCACCTCCCTGTGCCTGGCATCTCATCTCTAGGGATAATCTTTCCAAAAATTAAATGGCTATTCTTCTCTGAGTGACAAAAAGACGAAGACTATTATTCAACAAGTCTTCAACTCTGAAGACAAAGAAATTTACCAGAGCACAGTTCTGTTCCTTGGCTCCACAGTTAAACTAAATGGTGACAAAAGAGTGGCTGATCAGTCGCTACTAATGCTGACAAGGAAAAACAAGATGTAAAAGAGTTATTTTGACTGAGAACGAAACCAGCACGTGCTTTCTACATTAAGCTACTCCTTTAAAGCTTCTTCCAGAATTTCCAGAGAACTGCCGAGCGCTGCAAAGTTAATCAAAACAAGATGTCTCTGAGCAGTTGAGTACTGCAAGAGATCCTCCAGTGCTCAGCAGTGGGACCACCCAGAAACTTGTTTTAAGATGCAAGCCTAGCAGCTGGGGAACCAAGCTTAGGCAAGTCAAACCATTTCTTCTCCCGTGTAACATTATCCATCCCCCCAGGACCGCTGCAGATAAATACACCCTCATTCACAAATACAGCTGTACACTTAAATTTTGCATTTTCTGATCTCATCTAGAATCCCACAGAAGTTTTGGCAAGCATGGCTATTAGATACAATTAAAAGCTCAACTGTGATACTTCTTTGTTGATTGCAAACAGCACTGTAATTGCGAAGCGCACCTACATTTGCAGAGGATTCAAGTATTCTTGCCTATTTTAAAAATACTCCATATTTGACAGATGCTGAAAAGAGGAGATACTGGGGGAAAAAAACATAGTAAGAATGCATCGAGACCTTTTTTAAATAACCAGAGAAAAATCACTTACAGTAATAGTTATATTTTATTTTCTCTTTTAGTTTCAATGTGCAGTATTTTCAGCATTTTTTTTTTAAACTTAAACATACATCTAAAATTATATGCTTTCCTTTTCCTTTGAGTACAATTGCTTTTGGGGTCAGGGCTCCGAGCTTTTGCTCATCATCGCCCTCCAACAAGACACCACCGCAGGGTGCATCACCTTATCCTTGCCCAGGCTGATCCGACGGGATGGTATGCGCACACAGACCCATGGGAATGACAAGCTCACACAAAATGCACGTGACAAAAAGCAGCGCATGCCTCACAAACGCTCTGCAGCATCGATACCCAGTTAACTTGAATACAGCTAAAACCCGACACACAATAGAAGCTCTCCTGGGTATGACTGTGGAATTCTCCAGATTTTTCCATGGATACTTTAAGGTAGCATGCACAAAGAGTTCACCTGAAATCTCAGTATTAGGTAAAATTAGCATATTGGACTTCCCCAAAATTTTGCTACATCGCTTACTCTAGTTCTTACAGCAGCTTGCTTTCACTTGAAAATAATTAAACTATCTAAAAACTACCAAGGTACTTTGCTCTCTTACAACTTTCATCAATTGTATTTTTATCACCAAAATTGTTTTAAAAATAAAAGAGCAAAGCACCTATCATTGTCACATAACTTTCTACTAAAGGTAGAAATCAGCTTAGTTGGGATTGTACGTGGAAAAAAAATTCTGCTTTGTGCAATGAATGTACTTGAATCAGTTCCCCTCTTCCCCCCACCCCTTTCAACCAAGTGTAAGATCCCAAATGAGCAAATTTAGTTAAACTGCTTATTGCTATATTTATTGCTTGTTATACCCTAAAATTTCTTTTATTTAGGAAGCATAAATGCTTAGCCATGACAGCTCCACAAAAACTTAAGACAAACCAGGTCTGCTGCTCTTGGAGAACTGTCTTTGCAGTGTTTTTGACACAACCTCCTTATCTGCTATATAAAGTTAACAGCCATTTAAAAAGGAGAATGGCGAGACAGAATGCTCTTAAGGCAAATCTACTAAATATCAACAAATTACTTTTAACCCAAAAGGTTCCACTTGTTCCCCGCTTTGTTTGATCTAAATCTGTTCACTCATTACTCAGTGCTTTAGGAATGCTGCTGGTGGTTAAGAAACAAGCAATGTCTAGGTGCTGAGAAGGCACTCCTACCAAAGCAAAAGTAAAGCACAATCATTTACTAGATGCTTTAGGTAAGAAATGACATCCGAGTGTACACTTCAGAAAAGATATAAATAAATTCACATTCAATTTCAAGTGGCAAAGAGCATAAACAGTAAAGAAAATGCTTTGAACGCCGCTAACAAGAACTGCTTTACAATGGGTTGTAGCTTCCAACTCCTCTCTATTGCACTCGGTTCAAGGAAGGGGGCATGCTGAAATGAAATGTAAATCAAACTTTATTTAATGGGCTAGTGGGTATCCAGCCCAACAGCTATTTCAAAAAGTTGGCTAGTGCACAGTGTTCTTAAAGGAGGGCCACATTATACATTTAGAGAAGTAGGTTCTTTGACAACTGAATTGTAAATGAAGTTTTAAATATTAATCTGTCTTAAGTATGCTCGAAATCATGCCATACCTCTAAGTCTTATAAGGTTGTAAAGAAGCCAAGTCCACTGCAAAGCACAGTAAAGAAACTGTTTGCTTTGGTTTTAGCCAGGACACCAAATGCAAGTCTTAAGCTCAAACACATTTCTACCCTGTTCTCAATGCAAAAGTGAACAGCCTGATTTTCAGAATTAGCTTTCATCTACAGCAAGTTAAAACATTCTGTGAAATAAAACTTTGCCTGAAGTCAATCTCAAGGGACAAGTGATTTAATTTTTTTGTTTTAAATCCAATATCGGTATTTCTTAGTGGCCATTGTTTTGCTGTTACTGTCCCCATCCCATAACTTTTGCCTCTTGTCACTAGAAGCAGTGAGGAGTGATTTTACACACGATTTCACTGCAGAAGAAGTGAGGCTGGGGAAAGCGTGTCTAGAAAGTTGACAGGAAAGTGTGCTGCTGGTGAAATGCTAGATTTGAAGCACTACCAGTGTGTACACTAGAAAGACCCTTAAGTTACACTCCCTCTGGGGCACTGAGAATTTCCTAAGAGGAGATGCCCTTCTTTAGACACGTAGGACACACGTTCCAAGGGGTATACTATGACAAATCTCCAAGAGAGGTTAAAATAGATGGAGTTATTACTACCAGTGAACCTGTGGGAGGTGAGAACTCAACTGCGTCAGCTCTAAAGCTTGACTAGAAACGGGTAATGCAAATTGAATGCTTGAGGGCCAGCAACGGGCATTTGAGGGAAGGGGGTCTGTCACATCTGATGTTTTTCATCCAGCCATGCTCACTGCTTAGTTCAATGTATTCCTTCACTGGTTGGAAAGATTCTATGGCAAGTCCCAAATTGGTTTGGAAAGTTCCGGAAAGGGGCTAGCTCCCATTATCCCAAGGTAAAGTAACCAGCTATTCTGTGTTAATCATGAGGAGCTTAAAACAATGAAGAATTTAACAGTTTGTAACACAACATATACTGTTATATGGTGAGAATATGACTAATCTGATGCTTAAAAAATATACTAAAATCTATTTAAATTTTGGAAAATAGCTTACAAAAATATCTTCACTTAAACTATATATCATACAAAAACTGACTGGTGTGTGGGTTTACAGTACAAAACGATTATTGGTGGTTACAAAAGGGAATAGTGATCTATACTACCCTTAATGAAAACACAGGGCATTATATCTCACTGCCTTGAATTAGTCTCTTATCAGAATTCAGATGATTTCCAATATAACTCAAAAACTTTCAAACAGTATCTATTTTATTAAACCTTTTTTCTGAACTCCTGTTCAGTTTCTTTTAAAAATCACCACAGTGCTGTGGCCCAAGAAAGAAGAGTAACCCAACAAAGGGCAGAAATAATTGCTCTAGATAGTAAGATCTGTAGAGAGCTAAATACAGCGACATCTACAGTTGTTTCTACTGCCCATACAATCAATTTCCTCTATTAGTTTCTAAAAGGAAGTGACACCAGTGGACAATTCCTTCATAATCAATTTATGGGCAGAAGCAACAATTTTTGGTCTAGATTGGAATTAGTTTAAATACATGGGTTTAATAAATACAAATATACACATCTGTATACATTAAATGTTGTCACGTATGTAATTTCAACATATACATTATATACAGAAATACATACAGTACGTGCTCCTCCTGACAACACTATCTTATTTTTCCAAGTGTCACCAAAAGGTGTGATAAGAAAATGAAGAGAGGTTAAGTACAGGATGTGACTGAGAACCAAGGTGTCATTTCTCTATAATTAACAAATTAGAACAAATACAACTAAAGACAAATGCTGCGCTAGATTTCCCCATGTAATGCTTCGGAATCGATGGGTTTCCCTGGGTGGTGAGTAAAAGCTAAATCTGGCCCTGTGTAGTGTCCTGAAATTCATGGATATTTGTACTGTCTTTGTGTCTAAAGCATTATGTATACAACAGGTAGTAAAAGAGGTTGTGTAATCTAACACCCTAGCCAGTCCCAAAGTAGACCACAGCAGCCTTCTGATTCTTAACTGCTAGTATAAATTTCTTTACACGTGAGTGGTGTGAATCCACATGACTCCATGGTCTCAGTTAGGAATGGTCAAATGGTTATTGACTACTGGGGAGCTTGCACCATTTTGTCTCTTAAAATGCTGTGCAGAAATTAAGAGCTGTTTCCTAACTATACAAAAGGCTGATCCAGAGTAACTAGTCCTCTCTTTTACCATTATGTCTCAAAATAAAGGAATTCAAAAGAAGCTACAGTAAAGTGGATCACAAGAATGCCTCCTTAGTACAGTCTCTCAAGACAAAATAATCAACATATTCCAGTTTTAAAGCACTTTAAGAAAAAGTGAGATGCAAAACAAGATGTAATCTGTACATTAAGATGGATTTCCAAAAGGAACATGAATTCAAGCACAAGGAAAAAAAAAAACCAAACCAAACAAAGAGGACAATACAGATGTCAAGATATTCAGCAGCGTGGCTTCTGTTCATCTCAAATTACAGCACAGCTCATGCACCACACATCTTACAATTTTACATACTGTACATGATATAGAAATATTTAAGTTAAAATTTCTTTTACTGATATACTGTACTCAAATTTTAAATCCTGAGAAGAAAAAAACAAAAAATGTGTGGTTACGTATGTGCACTGTATCTCCGATATCACAACACATACACCACAGGATATCAGAAAGTCCGGAGAGAGGAATTACATGCTGGAAGTGTAAATCATGAAAGCAATTTATCTTTTCCCTGTTTGGGAGAGACATTAGGAAACAATTTCTATTCTGTACTACACAACGGTATATACAGGTACATAAAACTATGAAGTTTTCTAATGACTGCAGCTTGCAATAACAGTCTGTCTGTCAGTTTCTTACTGGCTGCACCACAGTGGCTTCAGCTGAACATAAGGAAGAAGAGTAATACCAGTTACCTTGCTCATCCTTTACAGTTACTAAGTGCGTCCCAGGCTAGTCCCAAACACCACTTGAAAAATGTTGACATATTTCTTTCCCCTCAAAGGTGTCCAGTGTAAACAACAAGAAGAACTACACATGACTTTTCAGGTGATTCCCAGTGCTGCAGAGCACTTGTCCGTACATTCTGGAAGTAAAACTGGCAGGTCCATAGTTATTACAAATGCAACCCCAGATACTTTCTTGATCTTGCATTCCCCATTATTCATATCAGATTCCAACACCAGTCATGCAGTTCCATTACACATCAGGATGTTCAACATGCTGTGACCTTGTGGACATTTTGCAAACAATTTAATAGGCGATAATATGGGGTTCCTGGAGATGCCACCACCTCAAACACCGACTGAAAGGCCCTCCGATCTAATTCTTCATCTATCTGATGTCGGTAGAAGTCTATGGCCACTAAACAGAAGATGTTAACATCCACTTGCTCAGATTTTCCCATTCTGCTGATAATATGTGGAAGACTGAAATATAAGTTAAGGTCATAATATGACAGAAGTTGCTCACCTTTCAGTATAGCACTTTAAACACTGTTCTTCAATAAAATGGCTTATTTTTGAATTCACCAACGATGTTGAAGTGCAAAATACTGTCATGAATCAGTTAAACTGCTACTACAGAAATTCTATTTCTTCATTAAGTTCATGTAATTTCTTATCCCCAGAAATTCATTTTAACCTAGCAACAGTTTTCTTCATCCACTGGAGCAAACGGTGCAATCAGCACCACAGTCGCAACTCCTGATAGCCAAAGAGCACTGCTGAGATTAGGAGTCCTGAGGAAGCTTCAAACATGACACATGGCCACTTTTTTGCCTGGTCATAAAATGCAACAGTTAATTTTCTGTTTGTTTGGGGCTTTCTTCATTTGAACCCAGCACTGATACCAGCTATGTGTTTTGGCTGTTCCAACTTATTTGGCTGATGTCATTCCATTGCCAAAGCTTACTATTACTGCAGTGCACCTCCAGGGGAACACTTGCAAAATACAGTTTGTATGTAGAGGATATTTCTTTAATTTGAGTTTCTTTTCTCTTTTTTTTTTTTTAATATATTTTATCTTGCAGAAGGAAGACAGAACAAAGCTTTTAAAGGTCACTGCAAAGCCAGCTGATGAAGCTTTTTTAAAAAGTCCTTTAAAGTAAGGACTTTCTCAATCATCTTGCATAGTCACAAGGAACAGATCTTAAACCAGTAGTTTTAGGTAACATGGTTCTCATAATCTGCTTAAAAGTCCTCTTTTTCCCCCTCAAACTTGAGGCACCAATAGCACAAAGTGATATATACTACTACTAACTGCAATAAACCTGCCTCTTTTTTTGAGTGTTAAGCTTGTACTCTTACTCTTCAAGGCTATCAATGTGCTTTACAGAATCACTATATTTACCCAGAAATGGCACACATGCAGGGTTTTTAGGATACATTGCCGAAATCCATTGACTGGTGGAAGCACTGACAAAAAAACAGGAAAGACTCCACATTGCCATTGCCACAGGTGTTCTTTGTGTGAAATTAGAGAGAGACAGCATCACCCAGTCACGGACCATTGAGGACTGTCCAGTGCTATGTAGTGTCTGAAATACCTGCAAAAATATTTTACACGGGAATAAAGATATGGCAGATGGACAAGGAAGAGAGTTTAGTTTCTCTTGTAAAGGTTCTCTCCAGCTACAAAGCTCCTGAGTTTCACAAACTGGATTCCTGGAGACAACTCTGAGTCTAAAGAATTAACGAACACGATGCTGAGACAAAGAGATTCTTCAAAAGAGTCAGCCAGGATCCAACTGGACTCATGACATCTGTGCCAAACTGAACTAAGCACATAGAAATGCAAGACTTGTCTGGTGTCTCTATTTTTATACATCAAATGTGCTGCGCACACACACTCTCAAGTGATGCAGGAGTCCAGTAAGTAGGTGCTGAAGAGCAAAATACCCAGAAGCCCAACTGAGTCCTCAGGAGCTTGACTGTAGAGTTCACAAGGCTACATGACCTGGGCTGGGTCCTTGAGATCTAAAGAGTCTGAGCACCAGGATCCCAACTATTAATCTTCTCTTTATTTTTCCATTATCAGTGATTGAATTGGACTGCTCTTGAGCTTTGCCTTCTGGGCAACCTGGCCTCCAATGCTCTGTGTTGCCCGGAAGACAAAGCTCACAGCGGTACAGCTCAATCACTGCAAACGGTTTATGAGATCTAACAAAACTGGTATTTGCCCCTCCAAGTAAGCTATCAGTTATTTAAAAAGTCTTCTGAAACATTAAAGGAAATATTCTGAAACATTAAGGAAATAAATAAATAAATAAATATAAACACTACCTTATATACTACTGTTGCCATGAATTGCGGGTAAGGCTGCTGATTGGATAAAAATTCTCCAATAACTTTATTCATTACATCTTGTGGGGGGAAAAAATCATCCAGGAACTGTGGAAGGATCCGAGCCACTACTCTAGCTTCAAAAGGAAATCCCTTCCTGATCCTGAAAATAATAAAAAAGAACATATTTTATGACTGAATTCCAATAATCTCATTCGTTTCCAATTTAATTGGCAATAAAAAGAACATTTTACTTTCATCTGTAGGTAGGCAAAAATCTTACTCTAACAATCTATCCAAAGAGGTCTATCAAAGATATCAGAAGTTGTTACAGGTCTCATGTCCTCTCCCCCCCATTTTTGGGAATTGCATCAGAAACAAGATTTAATACTAGGAATGCTGAAAAAACTAAAGAACAACAAAGAACAACAAAGAAGGACAAGGACATCACTACTCCTGGTTATCAGAGAAAAGACCATTTATAAGCAGAACACTTATTTCCATTCGTAACACCTTTGCATATTTTTTTATTCAAGACCAGGATGACCAATATATCGAACAGAAAAAGCAAGTTGCGCTGCACTGTAAAGAGAGGGAAAGCTACTCCAGCTTAAAGACAATATAACACTGATTAGAAAATCTTCCTAATCTGTTGATGTGTCAAGATCAATCAATGTGATTATTCACTGCAAAAGTTATTTTCTGCTTGTAGTATTCATGTTTATTTTGCTAACTCTTAGGAGTGGTACTTTCAAAAGCATTCAAGCACTGCTCTACTTCTCACCGAGTGCAGAACCAAAACCCTCATCCAGTTTTATGGAAAAACCACTGAACACTTTAAAAAATGTAAACCATTATCCCACAAACTACTATACAAAATCTAACATGCTATGCTCACTTAAGACAGCTTGAGATTGTCAGATCAAAACCGAGGTTTTGAAATATTTCCATTAAATGAGTTCCATGTGAATACAGAAGTTTTACTGTACCCTTCCACTGCAATTACTTAACAGCCTCGGAAAGAGCAACACTTGGGTGGGGGAAGGGGAAGGTGGTTTCAAACTCTTAGGGTGGTTTGAAAGATTATTTCCTGTAAACTGGATTTATATCCTTGATTATGCAGAAGACATCCTGAAAAGCACTTAAGAGTTTGACCCGAAGGGAGCTGGAAATACATTTATAATGTATTATGGCTTGTGCGCCACAGTATCAGTTAGGACATGTCTGGTTTTCATTTACATTCCTGTAGGTTTGTGCTGCCTTCAGCAATTCCATTAGTTACTGTGTATACCACAATTATCAATTTTAAGCAATGGTAAGCAGAGAAACATCATTAATTAAATATTAGAACTGTCAAAGAGAAGTGACCACACAGTGCCAAACAGAATCGTTTCCCTCCCAGTGCCCCATTACACATATTTTACCCGCTTACCTATCAAAAAGGACAGACACTCGTTCCATAGCTACGATCACGGATTCACTGTCGGGAGCAGCAGGATTTGCATCTGTGGTACGACTGGGGCTGATTTTTTCCTTTCCTAAACCAAAATAATTTGTTACAAGTTTACTGTAAATCCTAAAATAAGACCTTTTTATCCTTGGTAACAAAAATAAATGAAGAAAATTAGTACTGTCAGTAAGCTAGTCTCTCAGCACATCAAATGTATAAAAAAAAAAAAAAAGGTAAATACCTGTGTACATGCAAGTCAGCATTAATCCAAGTGCTGCCATTGCTCTGTGGGGGCTCTGCACATTCACTCTGTCAACACTCAGTTTAACTAGCGATTCACTGTCCAGCCTAGAAAGTTGCTCTGAAAGAAGGAGTCGTTCTAATCCTCTCAGGACACAATGATAAATAATGGATGGCGTTGATTCATCACTTCCAGACACCATGACTCCACACATCTGAAATAAATAAAAAAGCCAACTACCTGTTTTTGAGGTGTATTTAGGCCATCTACGAGCACCATACCACTGCAACTAGTATGGAACTGCATCAGCTATTACAAAAACTTAATGAAACTAAACGCAAAATCATACCTACACCACAACAATCAAGTTAAGTGTTAAAGACAGCTATGCGGTGATCCCAGGTTACGTGACCACCCATGGTTGGAAGCATCACAACATACCTGTATAATTCCTGCAGAGAATTCAGGCCCTACATCAAGTGGGTAATTCTCGATCAAATAGAAAGCAGTCGCACACATTACCAAAATGTGCTGTTGGTTATGGATGTTCACACAACTGTAAATAAGCAAAAACACTAGTGGTCACTTACATGGAAGCTGTCTAGTTTAGATAGAAACAATATAAACAACCCCTAGAAACCCTAGTTATTTTTTTCACATGAAATTTATGCATTTTTTTATATCACAAAGTATCACCAAGAACTCTGCTTATCATGGAAATCCAGTGCAACAGATTTTTCAGCAATATAATTACAAGCTATCATTCCCTGACTTCTTTAGGAGAAATAAGATTCATTACTGATCCTCCAAGTCTTATTCAAAGAGTCTGTCTTTCTACAGAAAAAATGAGGTTTGGGGAACAGAATTTACCAAAGAGACAAATGTCTGTTTGATAGCTCAGTTTTCTCACCTTCAAATATCCTTTTGCTTCTGTAAATCAAACCTAAAATTGGCTGATAAGCTTCATTTGTAAGATTTCGATGACACTGCCAAAGCCTGCTCTAACCAACAGCCTGTTCTTAAACATACTAACAATAGCAAACTAGAAAGAGCCCCTTTGTTCACACACAAGCATGCAACAGTTCTGGTTGGGGGAAGAAGGGGGAAAGAGTCTTACTGTGCTACTCCTCTCAAATTGGAGAGCAGATACTCGCTGATAATTGGAATGAGTTGCTTTGCTGTCTCATCAAGCAAATCACACTCAAGGATATAAAGAATTCCATGCAGAGCTCCAATCCGACTTGGCATATGGGTGCTTCTTAGGGTTGATTCCAGCAGTCGACTTACTGTTTCAGCCACAGCTTTATCCTAACACAACCAACGAGAGCGTTCATTAGAAGCAAACACTGGTCAATACTGGTGACTCCTGTCATTTGGAAATACTTGGAACAAATTCAAGAGCAGAAAATACGGCAAGAACCAGAGCCTGGCTTAAAACTACTTTGAATCAATGTCACAAGATTAATATAATCAGGTAAGAGATGACTTGCAGATTTACTAGTAAACTGATGCTACTTTGTTTTACCTGTAAAAAAAAATTATCTCCTGATTTAAAGCCAAAAACCCCCAAGATAAGCAGGCAAGTTCAATAAGTAACATATGCTATTAAGAATCCTCTGCATGCAGACTTTTCTGGCCTTCCAGCTAATGGATGCTTCTGTCTGAAATTGACTGGTAGATGCCTAGAGTTCGCACCCAAAATAATACTCTGCCATCCACTCAACAGTAGAGCATTCCATTTATTTATTCTCCAAAATGACTGGCACTCAGACCTACGTGTCTTTCTCTCCACCACTCCCATGATCTGGATGAGGGGATAAAGTGCACCATCACGAATTTTGTAGACAACACCAAATTGGGTGGGAGTGGGGATCTGCTTGAGGGTAGGAAGGCTCTACAGAGTGATGTAGACAGGCTGGACCAATAGGCCAAGGCCAATGGCATGAGGTGCAACAGGGCCAAACGTCAGGTCCTGCACTTGCGTCACAACAGCCCCAGGCAGCGCTACAGGCTTGGAGAAGAGTGGCTGGAGAGCTGCCTGGCAGAAAAGGACCTGAGGGTGTTGGTCAACAGCCGGCTGAATATGAGCTAGCAGCGTGCCCAGGTGGCCAAGATGGCCAACAGCTTGTATCAAAAATCTGGCTTGTATCAGAAACAGTGTCGCCAGCAGGACTAGGGAAGTGATCATCTACCTGCACTTGGCACTGATGAGGCTGCATGTCAAATACTGTGTTCAGTTTTGGGCCCCTCACAGCAAGACAGACATTGAGGTGCTGAAGCAGCTCCAAAGAAGAGCAACTAAGCTGGTGAGGGGTCTACAGCTCAAGTCATACAAGGAGCGGCTGAGGGAAGTGGGGTTGTTCAGCCTGGAGAAAAAGGAGGCTCAGGGGAGACCTTATCACTCTCTACAACTACCTGGAAGGAGGGTGTAGAGAGGTGGGTGTCAGTCTGTTCTCCCAAGTAACAAGTGATAGGACGAGAGGAAACAGCCTTAAGTTGCATCAGGGGAGGTTTCCTCAAATTTCCTAATACCAATTATTAGGTAAAAAGCGGTATTAAGAATCAGGCATTAGGAAAAGTTTCTTCACCAAAAGGGTTGTCAAGCATTGGAACAGGCTGCCCAGGGAAATGGTTGAGCCACTGTCCCAGAAGATATTTAAAAGATGGGTAGACGTGGTGCCGAGGAACATGGTTTAGTGGTGGATTTGCCAGTGTTAGGTTAACGGTTGGACTCGGTCTTAAGGGTCTTTTCCAACCTAAACAATTCTATGATTCTATGTTTAGTCTTTAAACATCAAGCTGGTGTTAGATACTTCACTCCCTGTTATCAAAGTACAAAAAGGTACTGGAATATGCAAAATTTATTCTAAACTGTTAGCTTTGAGAAATCTTTTTTTCTTACAATCTATTTTAAGCATTTAGTAGAAATTAATTCAGTGAACATCCCTGTTTACGTGAAGTATCTAGGGTACAGGCCAGTTTTACAGTGTGTCCTTTCTAGTTGCTCATTTTAAGCAGATTTTCTACATAACTGAGCACAGGAAAACAAACAACTCTCAATGGAATCAACCTTTCCCCCCCCATTAACCCGTTATATTCAGCTGTTTGCTTGTGAAAAAGTGTTAGTTCACTGAGTGGGAAATTACAGCCTAGTCAGAAAAATCTGATCTCAAAAACTGCTTCTGGACGTCTGGCATCACTTTCACTGCCTTCCCTCGCATAGTTGCTGCCACAATAGCTACTAGAAGGCCTACCCCAGAAGTATGTCAAAATTTTTCTTACCACTGTTACCCACATAGCTTTATATAAGTCTCAGGGAAAGTTTTTAGAAATGCTAACATCTTTGAAAAGGATTTGGAAATTTTTTGCCTAAATAATCCCACTCTGAAATGTCCATTGGAAAATACTACTGCTCGCTGGTCTACAGATTTAAAGACAGCACCACATTTCATTAAATAACTTGCATTAATAATGTTCTTTCCCTAAATAGAGAACAATGCAGTAGAAGAAAGTGAAGAGTGAGGGAAAGAAACCCTGACTATCATGCATTCATCACATGCACTGTCCCAGCCTCTCACGAGATGACAGCCATTCACCCTGTAACACAAATCTAGCAATAGCTGTTTCTACAGTCCTCATTTCTGGCCTGAAACGTAGTGAGTCAGTCCAGGCCAAAGGTAACACTCGACTGAGTAAAACAAACCAAAAAGAACATTAAAACACCTGCCCAAACCAAACACCATTTCTGTTTAAATATGGGGCAACTGGAGATGATGTCTGCAGCCTCTGAAACCCCAGAATACATATCCTATTACTTCTTGTAGCCATGCAGATGAGCTAAGGGACTTTATTAGAGAGAAACCACTCTTACCAAGTACATCAGTTTTTGCAGCAGAGGCTAAGGATGAGTTAACCAGACTCTCATGAACTTCCAATAAACTTCCAAGAGAATTTCTTACCATTCCAAGAACAGCAGCAGCTTTACAAGTGGCTGGTATCAAATACTGTATAAGAATCTCATCTTCTGATGGATGCACCTTTCGCAATTCTGTCAATGTTGTATACATCATCTCGAACTGATTCCTTTCTGTAAATAAGTCTGATACCGCCAGAAGCTGTACACAAATTAAAATGGAATATAAAAAAAATCCTTTAGCAGACAGCCAAAAATTGACTCACTGTTCTGTTACAATTGTCAGCAAATGATTCCTTGATCAATGTATTAAATATGTAAACATTAACTCGAGTGTCTGGAATAACCATTGTTAACTTGTCCAGAATGAATTCCACCATCCATTTCAGATAACAATTACTTCCAAATGGTCTTTTCTTCTAAAAGGTTTACAAAACCCAATCCATTATAGTAACTAATTCTGGAAAACGAAGGAATGTTGCTATTTGCAATGTCATGACACACCCCACAACATATATTCTCTTGCAAGGATAGTTTCATTTTAAGTCTTTTATGGTAGTGAATAATGGCTATCAATACATATTCCACACCTGTGGTCTTTACGTTTGGTTCTAGATTTCAATAGCCAATTTAACCCTCTAACACATTGTTGTTTCACCTTCATTTTCTTATAAGGAGACAGAATATGCAAAATCCTGAAATTTACTTTTAGCAAGCAGTCAAATAAAATATTGCTATCATTAAGTGACAACATGTTTGAAATGTAGCAGCGGAACATGCAATCCAGATGCTTATATAGTTTAAAATAGCATAATGCTATAGTTGTTAAAGTTGTATTTCTGTACTGACCATATAATAGCACTGCCAAGAAATCAGTTTCCCATATATTCAAAGACACTTTACAAATGCTGCTTAGCTCTGAACATTTGATAACAAATACTCAATTATAACTCTGAACAGTAGTTTGGACTTACTGATCGCACCACTTCGCTAATCAAAATGACTGGTGTTCTCTTGCTAGGGTTTGATGGCAATATCCACTGACTATACAGTTCAAGCAAGAACTGAGAGCAAGAATGTATATCTACTCCAGCGCGGTGTTTCCTGCAAGGCACAATAAGCAAGTGTTAAAATGGCTAACTTTAAGCCCTGCTAAAATACTTGATTTGAAACAGTGCAGTTATTTACCACTGTCCAGTTTATAAAGCCAGCTTATTGAACTCAGCACGAAGAGATAAAAGCTTATTGGTAAGTCAAAGGAGAGACAAGAAAAAATAAGACACCTGGTGTTAATAGGAGAGGTTGGTGGTGAGGAAGGAGCAGGTATGTCATTCTCATCTTCTTCATCCTCACCCCATTCTTCTTCTCTCAATGGAGTGATATTATTTCCTAACCATATGGAGTGTATAGAGACCTTGCAACACAAAAAATAAATAAAAAAAGAAAAACAAATAGAAAGGAAGCACAACATTTAACACCCTAATAGTCAGATTAGAAAAATAAGTCCACTGTGTTTTTCATTGAAATGACAGGCAATGAATACACAGGTTCAAACAACATTTACATTAACTGCACATCACTAAATTTTTTATTTTAACCCTTTTCAACATTTTAGTTTAACTCACTCTAAACTGTATGGCACAGCAAAAACAGCAGCACCGTGCGCTTAGCACAGCAATACAGGTGATGCTGAAAGTAGCATTTGGCTACAACCTGTAAGCACACTCTAACAATGTGCGCCCACCATCCCCAAGTCAACATACCAGATTTAAAATCTAAAGCAATGTATAAATATTTACAGTTCTATCAAGCAAGAAAATAATTCAGAAAGAACTGCAATGACTGCATTTCAATAGGAAACACATTCCTAACTGTCTCAAACCGTAACTCAGCATATCTGATTACGATGTAACCTTTCTTCTGAAATCAGACAAGGCCAAAATTTCAAGACCTTTGACTCAGGCCAGATAAATAGTTATCTACAAGGAAGAAAACTTCTTAGTTCTTCTTTAAGTTTTCTTTGTAAAATTGAAGTTTCAGAACAATAAGACCTGCTGATGGCATTTCATAAATGCTCAGTCTGAAGATTCCGAAACAAAATCAGCACCTCTTGTGTTTCAGTACAGACATTACTTTTTCCTCTAAGGTTACTTACCTTACATAGCTCAAGAGCTCTTTCTTAGACAAAAAAAGAGACCCTTACATAGAATTCTTTTTCACGTTAAGCGAAAATATATATACATTTATTTATTTCTCAAGCAGGATGTCTAATGTCTAGTATTGTTATAAAGTTAACAATTTTTGTAAATTACATGTAGGGTCTGTAAACCTGCAAATACTCGATATTCAAGCAATTTAGAATCTTGAAAGAGCATACAGACGCCTAGAGACAGAAAAATGATCGTTTAGTCTTTCCAATGCAAAAGATTCCTTAAGAAAAGTAATGTTATCTGAGTTTTAGTATAGAGGTTTTTATAAAACTTATATGTATCTATGTAAAGACTAACTTTTCAAGGATATAAATAACTGGATAAGGACTTTTTTTTTTTACTGATTGTATTTACTGCTAATTTTCCAACTAACATAATCCAGTGAAATTTACGTGCCTACACTGGGTTTATTTAAAATTAAAACAGCATTGCTTATATTACGCTCAGTGATTTTTTCATTTCCTAAGGACTACTGCAAGCACGCAATGGCAAATTGCAATCCAATAGTTAAAGTGGAAACACCATAAGGGCTCTTTAACACACAAGGCTGAAAAGTACAACTCAGTAGCTGGCTCACGGGCAGACCTTGCACAAACAAGCAAAAATCCCATGTGGGACAGCTGCTGAGAGGAGTCACCCAGTTATGGTCTACCCTGCAGCACTCAGAGCTTTTAGTTTACATTTGATGTTAAGCAACTTACTAAACTCTTAACTAAATTCTCACAAACTGGAAGAAATGTAATAAAAGTTCAAAGTTAAAGTTTTAACAAACCTGTCCCAGTTTATAATCCATATCTCCTATTTCTCGTTCAGTATTGATCTGCAGTAAGAGTTTTTCATGGCTGATAAGAGCACCTGTAACAAAACAGAAGACAAGTTTTTAAAACATGCATAACAAAGTATATGTCAAAGTGGCTTCATTTCCTGTAAACTGGATTTCAAATAAATTCCTAAGAGCATCTTTTCTACTTTCTAGAGAAAAGATTCACTCTCCCCTTCTCCCCACACACAGGCACTTACCTGTAGTAGCAGGAGAAAGTGATGGGACAGGGTCCCAAGCTTGGTATAAGTGATGAGTAGCAATATTATCTCTCTTAGATACCATTGCTTGGATCTCCTGTTCAACAATTCCTCTGATAACACTTAGCTTCCTCCCAAACCTGAAAGTCCAACAGAAATCAATTTAAGCAGATTTTCCAGTTAACATTTTTGTGCAAGTCTGACTAGCTTACTCTACAGTGTTATGTGTCTGTGCTTAATTTCATTATTAGGGATGTTAAAAATGAAAGATGTTGAGAAATTCATTCTGCACACTGTTTACTAGATTTTAATAAGATATTGTCTTCTTCAGATATCGTCTTTTAACTCAGCAGGTTTGTGATGTTAAGTCCATTTAACTACTTTGTAAACAGATCCATCTCTATACACTCTTGCTTAGAAAATACAGTCTATACGTATTTTTACTAGAGCTAGATGAAGTAATTATGTATTAATCACAAGTATAACTTTTATGCATTTCAGAACAAGTTAAAAAAAAAATACCTTGTGTCCAGAGCTTTTAAAGCTTTGTTGCGGGGCTGCTGCTCCAAGCAGCTAACTGCTGGATTGCCTGCAACAGGTATTGTCATTGCGCTCAGCACCAAGGAAGTTATGGCTTGTACTGCAAGAACATTAATTTGGGTCCTCTCTGTATCTTCCTGTAAAATGAACTTACTGTAATTTGAATTGTAAAAAAAAAAAAAGAATCCTGAAAGCATTGAATATCAGTTTCTCCCCTTCCACTAAATTATCATTAGTAAGCCTGACATCTAGAATTCTTCCCACCCAGAAATGTAGCTGACATAAGCAATGCACAGAAAGCACTGCGAGTGTAGCAGCAACACATCCTTCCATCTCATCAGCCATTCTTCATGCATCCTCTCTTATCCCAACAGCATTAAAACCTCCAGATGTCCATTTCAGAGCTTTCAAAGTGTTTAGCTTCTTTGTTTGCATCTACCCATTAGTTACCCACTGAAACAAATCATCAACTAAGACCAAATCTAAGTTGGAAACTCTTCATAAAAGCATCCATGTTAACTGTTTTTATAAACTGCCCATTTAGGAACAAAACTCAATCTCATTATGAATTTTCAGCAGCATTTTTCTGGGAGTCATTATCCAGATGCATCTGATGTTTTTTCTAAACTAAGACGCTACACATTCAGTATTTAGTACCATTTTAAAAGTGTGAGAAAAGTGTAACAACTTTCTTAAAGTATTTGGTTAGGTTCCATCTATTATCCATACTTGAGGCACCAGCATTCTTCTCCAATAGAAGTATTTGGAACTACACACATTGCATCAAGCAGTTTGCCACAGTAATTCATCACCACTGTAGTAAGTCTGTTTCTTTCCCTTTAAAAAAAATTATCTTAAAATAAAATTCTGGGATTGTGGGTTGTAACTCATCATCCCCATGTTGATAGTAGAAGGAACCTTCACAGTGCCTTTAAATTTTTTTGCTCATATCTGTTTATCATTGGTACTTTGACTAAATCAGGCTTTTTTACAAACTGAAATCAGAACAACAGCACAAACACTTGCAGATTCTGAAGTGGCAGGATCCCTCTCAGTTTTTGCTTTGGTTGTATAGATTCTGATTCCTTCTTGAAAGATTCAGACCACAAGAGAGTCTGAACCTTTTTAGAAAATGTAAGATGGTAACAAATATTCAACATTTAAAAAACAAAACAAAACAAACCTGTATTTTATTTCAGAAACTAGCATTTATAGTAGTGCTTAAAATGCTTGCAATTTTGAACATACTAGTTTTCCTTAGAAAGTAAAAGGAGTAGTATTACTCCTGTTGTAAAAATAAACTCTCTCTACCTGACAAATAAGGAACCACCAAAGGTAAGGTTGCCTTAACTCTGATCCAACTCAGCCATTATGTAGAAAAGAGTAACTCTCCAAGTCAGTCTACCTAACAGAAAAACCCAGGGAAGAGGGACGACGATGAATGATGCCCTACTCCTTTTTGGAGTCTGACACCCAGGAAGCAAGGGAAACAAAGCCATTTGTCTGCTACCCAGGATCCACTACTCATAGGCATCCAGTCCCTCAATTCTTCAAAACGCTTTAGGCTCTGCACCCACCATCAGGTCCATTCGCAGTTTGGGAGTGAACTATGAACTGTGAGTCTAGGAAAAACAACCTGTCAGGTCAGATAGCTAGAACACAGTGAACTCCATTCACTAGTAGGTTAAGACATCTGTAGAGGGAGAGTCTCTTTCATGATAGCTAAGTTAACTCTCTGCTTTTGGTATAGATAAATTTCTTTGGCTCTGATCCCCAAATGCCTTCCACTGAATTCTGAACAACTGCTGAAGGCATCCAAATTAGAAGCCCAATAGACAGTCTACAACTGGGAGCGAGAGACATGGGCGTATATCTCCAGGTCAATTCATTTTTAGTCAAGAATCTAACCAAAAAGTCTTACCAAAAGAGCCCCCTCAGAGGCTGATTATTAGATAGCACAGATAATTGCAGTAATACATACTAGTTACAGTTAACTAGTGTATTTCCTATAGGCACAGTTTTTATACACACTGTATCTTTCGAAGTCTTTGGAGTTCCTCTTGTGCCTAAAGCCAAACATCTAATCAAGCAAATTTGGAATTGCGTGCATGTTGAGTGACATACTAATATTAAGTTGAAACAGCTTCACTAAAAATTTTCCATACTATTTACATTAATGCAGACGCTTTCAGCCAGAAGACAGATGTGTCTAAACTCACAAGGTTATGAAGACAATGAAATACATAACAGAAATATTTTCTTAGTCACTACTTTTCTGCTTTACAGGTTTACTGAAAGAAACTTTTTTCTTAGTTTAATTAAAATTTCATTTAAAAAAATTCAGTGAATGACATTACCTCTTGCTGGTTCTCCTCTTGGTCCATTACGATAGGCTGGGTTACAAGCACACCAAGCAAAGTAGCCCAAGTCTCTTCAAACTGAGTACGGCTGATCCATCCTATGGAAACACTCAGAGATAGCCATTTACGTCTTAATACAAACTTAAGCATCAAACAGCATTAAAAAAAAGTACATTGTTTCCATTGATTTAATTTTATACCATTTCCTATTTGATTCAGCAGTTTTTGTAATCACTAGAGCTTAAAGGGTTCTGTTTTATAAAGTGACGAACCCTTTAGAAAGGTTCTGAGCATTATTATTTAAATAGTCATGTGGACAGTTGTTTCTTAAATACATTTAAATATTTTGACTGTCCAACTTGTGAAGCATTGATATTTATCTGGTTTTCACAACACAGAAAACCATCCAGAAAATTGGCCAATGGTGACAGGAAAGCAAGCTGTGGAGAGTCCCATAATGATCCAAGAAATCTTCATGTCCTAGAAGCAGAATGATTGAATTGCCTAGAAATAGGCCATTAAAATTCAAGTACTTATCAAAGTTTTTCCAAACAGGTTTTTCCCTATAAAAGACTGCAGAGGATTCCTGAATAATACCTTGCTGTTTATACTAATGATATCTAAAGAATCAAAAATGAGAATGTCTTCTTAGGCATTACAGTGATCAAACAGAAATCAGTGTTACGCCACAAGTCAGTCAAATATTAACCTGTAGATCAGAGAAGAAAAAAAAACCAACAAAAAAACCTCAAAGAACTTCTGTGAGCATACATCAATTTTGATGCATTACACCCTTGACATCTGTTGACAAAGACTTGAACTCTTAAGCCCCACTGCTCTTTCAGTAAACCTTGACATATCCAGAAGCTTTAAAGTAACAGCATCTCATTTAAAATATCAAGTGTGGCACTAAATTCTATTTATATACTACAGTTGAATAAAAAATGGGGGGAAAGCAAAATATTCTGAAACATACCGTCAATTGTATGTTCCAGAAAACAAGTAGCTGTTCTGTAGAGCACACTGAAATCACCTCCCTGAGGAGGAACAGTTTTTGATTTATCTAATTTATATTTTTTTCTTTGCATTGAGCAAAATGTAAGAATTATTGCAACATAATTACTAACCTGCTCTGAAATATTATTTCTCTTCCATTTAAGCATCAAAAGTAAACAAATGGTACCAGATTCAGTTATCCAGTAACTTCACAAAACAGGCAAATGCCCAGTAAGAGCCAACTATATTAATTTTTAATTTTGTACATACCAAGTGTATTAATGCGATAGATGAACTCCTTAAAGATTTCTTTTTCTTGAAGAAATTCTACTGGAATTTCAGGAAAAACTGTTCCGAAGTCACCTGCAGGCTTTGGTGACCAGCCTAATTTCCATACCTGAAGAAATATAAAGAAAGACTTCTTATCCAAAACAGAAATAGTATTAACACAACAGCTGTAAATATATATGCACCATTCAAAAGCAATGAGACATCAGTAAATATAGTAATTGTCCTAATACAAAAAACTTAAAAGATTAAATATCTAACACAGTCAATATACATTTTACACTGTATTCCTAATTTTGGAGGTCTTTTGTATATTTCTCATTATAAATTAATTATTCGATCCTACTGTCCAAGTTTGGACATGAAAGCAAGTAAGTTCCTGCCATATATTTCAGTTTAGAATTTAAGTGCCAGGGGACTCCCAGATTGTGCAGAAATGATGCTAAAAGAAACCTCAGAGAAAAGAGTTCACATACTATCGATGGCTGAAAAACAACAAAGATTCATCCAAGAGTGGGCAAAAAAGTCTCAATCCAAAAAATTAGTATCTTTTGACATCCCCTCTAAAACAGAGTGCTAAGAAACAGAGAAAGGACGTTGAACGTAGCAGGCACCCCCCTTTTAGTCTACCTAATGAGCATCTAGAAATGTTTCTGATAATGGTTTTGAAGTTTATAAAAAATAAGTAATTTCACAGCACTAATAAAAAGAGGCAATCACGAGAAGTTCTTAAATCCATGTCACAGCATCCAAAAAGAAAAGACTGAAATACCTTGTTCAAAGGATCCCAGACGAGCCAGGAAAGAAACGTAACATACAATCCAAAAGTATCTGCATGGTGTACTATGGTACGGCACCACACAAATACTTGAGTTAGTTCAGACACCTCAGCATCGTTGTGGTACTCAGCATAACAAAAAATGAATTTGTCAATTCAGGTGTCAAAGAAACCAGCAGAGCAGATTTTTCTCTCTTCCCAGGGTGAGCAATCCCACTGAGCAGGAGGAAATATTAGCCCTAACAAAGCACCCATGTCACTGCTTGCGTTTCCTTTCTTTACCTACCACCTGGACATTCTTTCACACAAGAATGTAAGGAGCGACTACACCCCTTTCTAATCAAATCTCTGATTCCAAAGTGAACTCTTATTTGATATCTTTACAATGTTTTGCTACTCAGTGTTTAAAAAGACAAACTGGTCTGATCAAACTAGCTGCAGGTTGAAGTCCTATTCACATAAAACTTAAGATGCAGTACCGTATTTGGTTTTCCAGAAGTTCTTCAATAGCCTTTAAAGTCTGAAAACAAAGCATAATGAACATACCAAGGGAGGTACTCTTGTGTAACTGTTCACTAGAGGCAGCCTTGCTAAACTGATGATGATGTTCTTGAGGACAGGAGTAAGAAAGGCTGGAATGCTGCTGTTTCTTTTGTGCCCCAGCGACAAGACAGTCTGTAAGCTTTCCACCATCTCAGCTACCATTTCACAAGCTGCAGTAATGTGTTTAGTTTCTTCGTTGGGAGAAAAAGAAATTCAGTTTTATTAATCTATTCAAAAGACACATAATTTAAAAAGGTACAGAAAACCAAGAAATGCTTAATGAAAGAATATGTTGACTAAAAAGGACAAAATCACAATAAAGGTGTAACAATATTTCAGCTAGTTGAAGAATTCTCATGCCACTCTCCCTGCAATGGCTTGTGTTGTTGGCCAGTCTCAGTGCTGGAGATAACCAGGACCTGAGATGTGTCCGCTGAGCGGCTCACATGCAAAGCCAAGCACAGATGGGCCACTTCAAATTCTAACAAATGCTCTATTTGAATGACCAAACTCATCTGTTTTATGAGAGAACAGTCACATAGAAGGCTCTGTGCCAAATCTGACAAGCAGGTAATTTCTGTAGATGGAAGTGGTATCTTAGTCTACCAGCGCAGCTGGATATGGAAAATAATGCTGTCCACACTCACGGACTACACGTGACCTTCCCCTCAACATACTGCTCCCATATTGCAGAAGGGCAGTTAACGAATCTGCCATTCTTCAGAAGAAATACAAACAATTCTAGCTCTCCCACATGAAAATTAAAAATCCCACAACACTTTAAAAAGCTCAGTCTGCAGCAGGCTGCACAGCTAACAGAATCCCCTGAAAGAAAAAGCTGCATTAGTGTTAACTTTCAAGAAAAAAACAACTGTACTTGTTAAAAATATGTCAAGCTATATTTAAAGAACATTTATGAAATACAAGTAAGGTCTCAGATGAACCCTCATTGTTAAAAAAAAAAACACAAACAGTAAGGGAAAGGGCACCTATAAGTACTTCTTCATTGAAAGTTAAAGGCAAACATGTAATTCACTGCTTACTTACTCTGTGTGTTTGCATCAACTTCAACCTCACTTAAGCCTTTTGAAGTATTTCTCTTTCTTTCAGGACTAAGAAGTTGATTACCAGGTTCAACTGCAACTAAATTAGACAAAAATATTTAAAAGATATAGCCGTTATATCATACTCCATTTTTCTCCTCAAAACCACATAGCAGTTTAATATTTACATCTATAGGACATCGGCCAAGTTCAAAAGTAAACACATCATTTTAAATGAGAAATTAAAACAGTAAAAATAAATTTGTCAAAGAAATAATTAAAAAGGACTCAGAGAAAATACTCCAGACACCTAGCATTTGACTGACAATTCATTAAGAAAATTTTCTCATAGCTGCTTAATTTGGACTCACCTGCTTCTATGATAAATCTAATGCAATTAATTAAGGAGCAAGCATATGTCACATTAACTGCAGAAGCCAGCAAATTCCAGAGACTAGACTGCTGTAATGTCAGACAGCAACAATCCAGAGCAGCTTGGAGATCTATACTTAATGGAATCTGGTCATGCATTAAATGCCATGATAGTGCCTGTGCAAAAATAAAAATTTCCCATTAGTAGCAAATTCTTGCAACAGAAGAACTTATAACCAAAGGTGCTTTTGTTTTGTTTTGTATTTTACTCAGTGGTATGTTAAGATTTTATTAGCAAGTTGTATTGATTTTTTTTCAACCCCCCAACAGAACAGAATGTATTTTAAGTACAAGAAAATTACTAGCATTATACACTGCCTATTCAGTGTCCAAAAAAATCAGTGCAAGGACATTCTGCCAAATGCCAAAATTATTCCATCAATTCAAGCAACCTCTTCTTGTAAAAAGCTGCCCGTGTCCCATAAGCCCATCTGATTTACTAGCACAGGTCAAATAAAATAACTGTTGAAATATCTACAGTTAGGACAAGAAAGCCAAGATCAAAAGTAACTCAATGTTGAGCAATTTAAGCCGTCCCCTCTCCCAACATTTCGTCATAATCTTTAATTACGCTGTAGTTTCTTACCTCTACTGACATAACTACGAACTTCAGGATATCATCCTCTTTGTCAGGAGGAACACGGAGACCAGCTGGTAGTTTTGACAGTAACAACAAATACTGAGCCAGTGCACGACAAAGTGTCATCATAGACTGATACATCACCTCATCTCCTATAAAACAAGACTGGATGAAATCTAGCAGTTTGAATTTTTTCCCCTCAATTTTTTTTTCAGAATTATTTCATAAGCACTTTTATGCCAGGTATCTTGATTTTTTTAAAATAGTAAGTTCATGTATTCACAAGACATCTGTAAAGGACCTCTGCAGAAGAGAGAGCAAACTTAAAAAGACCATTATTTCTATTACCAAAGATATCGCCTAGTTTTTTCCAGTAGGCTGATGGCTCAATTGGCAATAGCGGTTGAAAAACCTGGTGGTTGGCAGGAAGGTTCTGTACAGCAGCAGACACGTGATCCAGAGTTACCCTCCGAGATGTTTCAAAGAAGCTGCTTTTCCCGTCTCTTGAGATTTCATTCATGCCAAGGCTTAAACAAGGTGCTAACAAGCTGAGGTTGAAGTCCTGAAATCAAATAGCACATAAAAAGTAGAGAAAATGCTTTTAAAGAGAAGCTAAGTATCTGATGATACTATCTGGGTACACTTAGTACATGTAATTAGCAGTTATTAATTAACAGGTAGCAAATTAACAGTTTATTAATTAACTTGTTATTATGCCCTCTGCTCTACTGTGGTGTAACAAGACCATAACTGAGCCCATATTTGGTCCAAATTTAAATTCCCAACATTTATCTGTACTGGACAGATAAATCAATATGCTTATTCCAATTTTTCAGATCGATATCTGAATAATGCTTAAGGATGACCTATATACAAGGAATCGTCAAGTAATAAGTTTTCAAGCAAGTAAATCAAAAATCTTTTTAAAAAGTTTCCCACTATTATTTCTGCATTTCAGAAGCAAATGTAATGTAAAGAATTTGAACAAAATAAGTTCTTAAAAAACAAAGTAATGGATACAACTTGACCTTTATGCCAGATTTACTATTTGTGCCCTGTTAGTGGCATATTGCAAGTCATTTAGCACAGATATTTAAAAGATTACAGAAACATCTGGCCTTGTAAGAGACTGTATGGCAAAACGAGAAGATTATGTAAAATGGTAAAGCTAGATTTTTGCGATTGTAATACATAAACTAACCTTCACTTCCACTCTATACACCCAACCTGTGCTATTAGAAAGCTAGTATTAGCAGCATTGCTAGACACAGAAATGAAATGTGTATCTACTATTTTAGTTTTCAAAATGAAGTTAAATTCAAGAAGTGAACTACCAGTATTGCATAATTAATTAGAAATAACTACATCCTCTTCAGCTGATTGTGTTTCATCTGACAAAGAAGTTACCTTGCTGGTCATGAAGGAGTTCAGGTCAGGCTGAGGTATCCTATTTACCAGCTCTGCACCTTCCAGCAGTGCCGAGTCGGACTTGATGCAACATTGCGACCTCACTAGTGACACATACCAGTCCTTTAATAATTAAAAAAGGAAATTTATTACATATTTGTTTTCAGAAAATAATACATTTCATGGAGGCAGGGCAGAATTGCTCATTGGCATTGACTTGTGTTCCATTTAAGAAATCACTAGGTCACATTAATGTAAAAAAAACAAAACTCAAAAAAGCAAAAGGCAAAACAGACAACTGTGGAATGGACCATCTTAAACTAGATCAACAGATGTTCGCTGGCAAGTTGTCTATTTCCACAGAGTCTGGAAAGGAAATGAGGGGAAAAGAAACTTAACCTATAGCACAGGTGTATGTACTAGGATCCTAAAGCTGAGAACATATAGGAAAAAAAACCCTGGAATACTCAGTAGTCACATAAACATAACAGTAATAGCAAAAAACCCCTACAATAACCAAGGAAGAAAAGTCTTCAGATTCAAATAAATCAGCAGATGGAGACATCATCTATTTTTTAACACTCACTGAAGTAAATGAAGACTGTCACACATCACTGCAAATTTACTCTTATTAGCAATAGGCCTACACGAATTAGTTAATAAAATAACTAATTTAACTAAGGAATAGAAAGAGGCGCAGTTACCCCTTTCTCATAACTGGACATCCTAATTTGCTGATATTAATGCAACTAAGCCTGTCAGAGTTCAAGGAGCATCTGGACAACGCTCTTAGTCATACGGTTTAGGTACTTCTGCTAGGAGCAGGGACTCGATAATCCTTATGGGTCCCCTCCAAGTTGAGATAGTCTTTGATCCTATGAACTATGCGGGGGCTGTGGAGACAGCCTAATTCCCTTGTCCAGGATTCACAGTTACAGAGAGAGGATATTTTTTTGATTAATTTGAGGACAGAAAGCTATGGGTAAATGGCTTCTAGGCATAAACAGTGTTTCTTCCGGCTATCTAAGTACCTCTCAATCTCTCTCCTAAGTCAATGGGTTCCTTGACTACATATCAGTCTCCTCCAAATGGTCAGCTAATCAGATAATTTTTGCCATCTCAGTTGCATACATTTCCTATTACTGTGTATCACCGTAGAACACAAAGGAAAATAAAGGAGAAATTATCTGTGCTGTAGGACAAACTAGAAAGGAAGGAAGACTTAGGCTCCAAAAGGCTTGCTCTTAGCCTCCCAACCCACTGTTAAATAAACACATCTAAGTACATGCAAGACAAACAGTTAAGTAGCTGTGACTGTTCTCTGAAAGTAATTTAAAGCGGAAAAGTGGAAAACAAGAAGTAATGCCTAATTTCCAAGAGACAACCAAGAGTTTTCAGCAAATGAATAAAACTGATCACTACAGTAAACATATCAAGAAAACAGGAGTATATATACCTGTCTCTATTGAACCTTATATAAATCTTAAAGTTACACAAAGAAACAAAACTTGATAGTTTTTCACAGCACTGTCAACATAAACATCTATGCATGTGCTAATTATTCATTCCAAGTTCAACAGTCAGCCAACACATATGAAATCATTCACTGATCTATATTTGAGACTCATTGACAATTCTGAGAACATTCACTGCGTAGTAGAAATAAGCTGTATTTAAATATTTCGTAACGAGCAAAAGCTTGTGTATAGCCAAAGCAGTTTAGTGACTCTTTCTAAACATAATCTTACTTTGTCTAGAATTACATTCTCTAAAGCTGGTTGGTCTTCTCCATCTAGTGGGTGTGAGGTAACGAGAGGTGAAGGACTAGTTGTGTCTGGTGCTACCATAAGACGAAACCTATCCAAGAGCGAGTAAAGTCTTTGGTGTCTGAAAATAGAAGAACAGATCAGCAGAGTGCTAACTTACTCAGTTTTGTAAATCACTTAAAAATAGAAGACATCCAGTGAGCCAATTCTAATCCTGGGAGAGAAAAGCAGTAGGGTCTTAAGTTTTTTGTTGGATATATGCACTCAAACGATGCAAAACTGTAAATTTTACTAGCTATCAGTAGCCAAAACCAATATGAACTCAGCACAACCAACAATAAAGATTTAAATTTAATTTAGATTTACAATTTGTACATGTTTAAGCATAAAATGCAAGCTGTTCAGTTTTCTTTATGCAGTAAATCTTGTTAAGGAGTAAGAAGAATCAAAGTTAGTGTACAGATTATGTGATTGCAGATACGTTATAACAGACATCAAACAAGAATACACTAAAATTTAACTTTTCTTTTAAAAAAAATATATATCAAGAATTCCAGTTTGTGGATTTATGTCAGTGTCAGGAGTCTGGGGTTTTTTATTTGTTTGTTTGTTTTTTTTTTTTATTTTATTCTATTACTGCTGTCAAGAACTGGTATATAAAGTCACTTAGAGATTTTGGAGTTTTTGTAAAAATTCAAATATAACGTTACTTATTAAGGCACATTACTATCAATCCACTGCAATCTTCCCCTTTAGATTCTTTCCCCCTACATTTTGCTTATTTCAGTCAATAGATACTAACCTCAAACAGCAATGACATCAAGAGTAGTAAATTTGGCCCTTCTCAACATTAAATAAACTTTTTCGGAAACTGAATAATTTTCTCCTTTTTATAACAGCAATTTTAACCAGCTGGGAGACTAAGCAGTTAAAATTTTTAACATAGCTGACTGGGGAAAAAAAAACAAACCAAACAAAAACTCCACACCCAAAAAACCAAGCCCAACCAGCTTGGACTCACAAAATTCTGCAAAAGTTTTGAGGAAAATAAAGTTGTTTCCAGCAATGTAGTTTTTGTCAATGAATTAATTTGCCGTTTCTGTCTCTCAAAAGTTAAATACTGAATGGGATGCTGGAGAGAGAATTTGATGCCTTCAAGCCTTTAGCTTGCTTTACTTTTTAAGTATATTGCAAATCCAACTCAACCAACATGACTGTCCTTGTGCCAGAATATGCCCACATCTCCAAAAATGACCCACTATCTTAAGAAAAAACTCAAATGTAGGAAAAAAGAGTTAACACAATTAGTACTAGAACATTACTTAGTTTGGCATTTTAACACATACTGGTATTATTTACCTTGTTGCTAATCCACTGTTTTGAAGGTATTCCTGAATTCTATCCAGTTCTTCAACCGGTAACTGGGTAATGCTGTTCTATAGGAAAAATAATTTTATAGGACAAAAATAAGTAAAATAGCCACGGGTACTTTAAACACACTAGGAAAATTATAGGCAAATAAAGTGAAATATAAACATTCACATATCAATATATTAAATAAAAAAATTTCCTTTCCAATGAAATCACTTATAAATCATCATATTTTGATGTACTTTAAATCACTACACTTGATTACACTTCTAGCACTACCCAATCTTATTTACAAACAAATATATTTATCTTTACCTGTAAAGTTGCTGCCAAAAGCATTTCTACCCGACGGCAAGCCAGTGTGTCAACCATGCGAGCAAGCACACGGAAGGGAGTGCACAAAAGCTTATCAACATATAATGTTAAAACAGCCCCAGACTGGCTGAGATGTATTCCTTCTAAACACTGTAAAGTCTTCTTCAGAGTTGTGGGCTAGATGTTGAAACGGAACAAAACAGAAAAACAGACAAAAATAAAAGCAATCGGAATACAAAGATCTTAAAGCTAAACGGAAAGGCATTTAGAGAAAACTACAGCAGACAACTAGCTGATCAATATAATCATCTATATATGAATATGGGTTACTGGGTTATTTAATTAACAAGAACACTAAGTTGTTTGATGTTTACCTGTAAAAGCTTACTCTTACAAAGAGTAAGCAAAAAGTAGAGAGCAAATATTTTAGGGAAAAAAGCTACAGTGACTTAAGTGCAATTTGTACACAAAGCTTTGAAAACAGTGAGAAGCTTGAACTCTTGCTGGAAGAAGGTAGGAACATGAGCATAGTCAAGACAAAAGAAAGTACAGAAGTCCAGATGAGCACTAGAGATTTTTTTTTAAGCACACATTTAATTGTAGGAACAACGATGGCTACTCAAGATTAAAAGGAGGTGCTAAGAAATTTAAAAAAAAAATTTCTACATGTGAGCACCAATAATCTAAAAGGAGAAACACAAACTAGTTTGACTCGTGGAACCCATCTGGGTTAAGAGCAGACTATAAACATCAGCTATTTAATTTTACTGACTTTTCTGATAATCATAAAACATTTCACTGAATGGCTACATCTTCCATTCAAATGTTTAGTCCATTCTTTCAATTCTCAGACATTAAAGCCCAGACTCATCTCACCTAACTTTAAAATGGTTTAGTCACTGCAGTTGCGCTAGATTTGCACAGAGACAAGGGGAAGAGACAGGAAATGTTACCAGGTTATGCTCGCTGCAGTAGCATCTTTCCCCATTAGTTCCAGAGGAAGCCCAGCAAATGACATATCTCACCTAGTGAGTTCCCAAGATGTAGAGGGATGCATACAACCTTACATCCCTATAAAACATCATCCACTGCTTTTAATCTGAGAGCTAAAATAATCAACAGAAATAATACACTGAATTTCTGAAGCAGTATTTCCCTCACAAAGAGGCTATAACTTGTGGAGCAGATCAATGGGGGAAGCATGAGCTTGCAAATCATGTTGTTAGCGCCTATGAGGATGGACCGGTTCCTGCTCCTGCCTCTTTAGTTAGTAGTTCTGTTATTTATGCTACCAAGGTACTGAAATCAAAGGCAAAAGTTAGAGCTTTAATTTAGCCTTCAGATATTTATTATGTGGGGGTAATACCCAGGAATGAATAAAAGCAGCTTAACCAACTCTATGTGAATTCATACATTTGATGGATTGGAACACTTCTGATACTGAAGTTGCAAATATATTATTAGGTTCATTGTTTGCATTTTTAAAGAACTGACTTTAAAAATAAAATTAGAACTTGATAAATGACCCAGAAATGTCAGAATTTGCATACTTATCAGTTAAACTTATGCTGAAATGTAAGTTACTTTATTCTTTAAAAAAAAAGTCAAAAAGTTAAACTTACAGCTGCAAGATTCTCACACCGTGACTGAATGGCCTGGATGAAGAGACCACTGGCTGCTGAATTCCTGTGAACAGCACTAATAAAGTCTTGTACTGGAGGCTCATGGGACAGATTAATCAAATCTTGAACATGATTCACAATAAGCCAGGTCAAGTGTTCTGAATCATGTAGGTTTTGACACTAAAGGGAAAAAAAATAAAATCTGATTCCAGTAATAACTATGTTAAACTTACTAAAAAGTTTATCTGACACAACATGAATATATATGAAATATATAATATTCATATATAATTTTGGTAGCTCTTTTAAAATAATGGCATAAAGTATGTATATTTGCTTTTTGTATGTATATATGCTTTTGATCTTGTTGCAAATTAAGGGATTTATAAGTTTGTAAATTATTTTTTTTAAACACTAAAAATCCAGGTTAGAAAAAAGTAAATTAAGAAGGTCGATTCAAAGATCCTGCTTTTAATTAAATGCTGTTCAAAATAAACATGCACACGTAGAGTCTTGTAAAATGTGATTTTTATTTAGGTTTCATTTTAACGATTTCTTACTGCTACTGGCCTTAAACAAAAGATGACTAATTTCTGGAAAGGAAATCCAAAGAGATCTGTCGATAATTAATTTTAAATCTACGGAGGCTATGTGTATATCAACAAGCGCTGCAATGCAATGTGAAAAGATCTGTAGAGCTAACAAGGTGATGCTGAGAGGCTGACACTCCCCAGTAAAGATGTTTTGGAAGATTCTATCTCAATCTGGTGACTGAATGTCCATTAGTGCTTGAAGTGCTTCTTAAACATAGCTTTTGGTTTACTTGAATCTGAAAGGAATGCGTTTTCCTTGACCCAAACCTGCTCTGCAATGCAAACCAAAGTGCACTACTAGGTATTATGTGAAGATTCGCTTCAAAAATTCCCAGTGAACTAAAATGCCAATATTGAGGCAGGAAGAGGCCGAAGCCAGAGGAACTGCTCTCATTAGAGAAGCAAAATGGAATTAACATTAATGTAAATCCTCTCCTCTTAAGGTATAGAGACAGAAATTTGTTCTGTCCTTGAGACTGAGCAGCGCTACTGATATTGGGAAGTCTAACACTACTTAGTGTGCTCCTAGCACCTCACAAGGCATATGATACCCAGCAGATAACTCCATTGCCCACTAGGTATCCTTTACAAGCCAAGAGAATTCTCAGATCAGAACAGGAAAAAAAACAACCAAATGAAGTCATACTAAGCTTACAGAAGCACCACCTGAAAATAAAATGACTAGTTTCACAAGTCATCATTTTTCACTTGTGAACCAGACAGATTTGGTTAATGCATATCAGTTATAAAAGACTGTCAACTCAAAATTGCAGTTATAAAATTAATAATTCAAAACTTACAACATAGTCACAAAAAAGAATGAGTGCTCCTCTTCTCACTATCTCTCGATTGCACATGCCACGTTTAGATTCTGAATCCGATTCATCACTGTCTCCAGATATCTGAGGGCTAAGCAATTTAGTAGTAGAAAGACTGTGTCTCCTGCAAAAAGCACATTATAGTTTGTTACTATTTTATTACTAAGGCTACTGAAACATTAACAATCAAGTCAATTGGAATATCCTACCAATGTCCTCACATAATATTTATTTTCCTAGAAAATTTATTCAAACATTATAGTGCTTTGAAGTAGACCCTTCGCTTTCCATGAGCTCTTCAATTTCTAACAATTGTAGCATCACCTTTTTTGTTCCATGATTCTTACTTCCTTGGACAGTCTGAAGAACTTTTAAATAACCTGTTTAGTTCTTCAGAAGAAAAACATGGGCTATTTCATATCTGGTAGGATAACAGAACCTAATACTGTATTTTATTCTCAAGCGAAACCAGTGTTCTTGAGCACTTAGTTTAGTGTCAGATTGAAAGTGCCTGAGAGCAGAACACATTTCCTTCGTTTGGAAGACATACTGATATCGGAACAGACAATATATATACTCATAAAGTAAAAACAGAACTATGTATTTCGGAATCCAAATAGTACTATTCAACAGGCTAACAGGCCTATGAGACACACTACTACTACTTCTAGGGATCGAAAACAAATCTTACTTTGGGGTTTGATGCACTTCTGACCACCAGTTGTAGTTGGTATAATTGACAAGAAGCAGGATTTGACACCAGAGAAGAACTAAAGAAGGATGTGTGGGAATCATGGATTGAACAAGGTCACTCAAACTTTCAAGCGTATAGAAACTACCATCAGATCCATCTCCTGTAAAAAGTCTGGTGGCTGCAGCTGTGATTCTTCTGAACATCCCTGAAAAGAATAAAAGCATGTTGGATTAACAATGCTCCAATCTGAATTCTGAAGTTTTAAATTATTCCAGGTACCCTGAGAATACAAATCCAGTTTGATAAGGCACTACCACTCTTGGAAGAAAGGTATATCCTAAGCAGTTTCACAACTGTAAGGCAAGTCATGGAGATTGCCCAAGGGCAAACCAGTAATGACCAGCCCCCAGACTCAATAAATAACGCCTTAGACTAGAATTGTAATGAAACCTATCTACTCAACTTTTTCTTTGTCATGCATCAAAAAGTTTATCTGATACATGAAAACCCTGACCAAATTTAAAACTGTTAATTATAGACCAGGCTTTTGGTTTTGATTTTTTTTTTTTTGTGGGTAATAAAGTAAACCACAGAAGTTCTAATTAAGAACCATGCTGTAACTACTATTCTTTATGCTAAGGAAGATTGCTTACAAATATCCTACTTCAGATGAGGGCTTCCCAAATACATCTAGTTGAAACTAAACTGATACCCTTCCATCCAATTTCTAAAGTGCAAAATGTAAACATTTAAGTGGACAAAAGTCACTACCCTCCATACTGAACACTCAGTGCAAAAGCTGAATTTTGCTTTCCACCTTGCTGATTCTGTATTCATATGCCAAAACAAAGGGTGGGAAAACAAGGAAAATGGACAAACTTAAAGTCGTCTAAAGGTACAGGGCTTTTTGAGTTCCTACAAGAAGGTAAGATCAAGAAAACAAAAGGTTTCTTCAGAACCAGTTAGAAACCAAGAGTTAATCAAAATAACGAAGGAGATCTGTAGTGTTGCTTGCTTGCCTTGCCAGATATACAGAAGAATGAAGCTGTAAATTCCACAGCCATGTGGACCAGTTTAAGCTGCCCCCACTGCGAGGAGCGAGGGAAGCAAGCGGTCGACTCAATATGAGTGGTAAAGCAAGCTTCAACTTTATTACGGCGCAATCACACTTTTATACTGTTACAGCTAATTGTGTCTGCTAGTTACTTGTTTATTTGCTAAATTCTAAGGATTACATTATCATACTCCTCCTACTTGCAGTTTGAGGCACAGGGTTCCTCCTTGTTCTCGGACCAGGTGTTTTTCCCTCAAAGTCATTTATTTCTTATCTTCAAGGACAGGACGTCCTTGCCAGCCTTGCAGAACTTCTTTGTCAGGATGTTTTGCCATGTCTCTGAGGCCTACTCTGGCTAACTCATGACAACTGAGCCTCACATAAGTTTTCCAGTGAACTGTGCCCAAGATCCTGCAACCATTCCCCAACACCCCACGACCGATAAATATGCTATGTAAATAGCAAAGAATGGGAAAAATAACTGAGTCTCAAAATTCAGGCCCACTTACTAGCAACCCAGTGCTATTAGCATTCCAGCTTTCTGCATCCGCGGTAATTGCACCATCTAGTGACTTCCTACAGTCATGAAAGCCACTGCATGCTAATCTTTTCCTTTGTGTATGCCTTCTACTAACTTCCAAGTAGAAAACTTAAACTGTTAATTTTTAATCCAGTAGCTTCCTATAGTTCAATACACAGGAGTCAGCAACACTCACATTTTGAAAAAACTATAATGGGTGAGAAGACAAAACATCCAAGTAGAACAGTGACTAAAAATGACAGAAGATCTTAGTCTATGTTCCCAGATGCAAATTGCTATAAGCTGCACCTGTAGTTAGGAGAATATAACTTGAAAAGAAAAAAGTCATAAAGGTTTTAATTGAACAAAAGTATTACAAAACCAGGTACTTACTTAGTGCCTAAACTAGTTACTAACCTAAGCCTAAACCTGAAAGAAAATGCTATGACATGAAAATACAGCCCAGGTGTCCGAAAACTTTCCTTCTACTCTGTTAAACCATATAAGGTAACCACATTACTACTACTACTTAAGAGTTGTTTTGTAGTATTACATGAAATTAATTTGTAGAGATCATTCAACACACCTATCTGTAACTCAGTATTTTAAGCCTGGACATACCTACCAAACTCCAAATTGAGAAAAAACATAAGAAATACAGCCCCAAATTTGGAATGCTTTGCATTTTTGTTCTGGGAAATTTCAGACAGTTAAAAGGAGAGATGAGAAGTCAGTAGTTACATTTTGTTCCACACAGAAGGAATGTAAAAAATCTGCCCTGTATACACAAGCACAAAGTTGAGGAGATTCTTTATACTAAGTAGGATAGAGCGTCTTCAGCACTTAAATATTCCTTCTCAGTAGTTCAATGCATTCAACAATTGTTGAAAAACCACCTTGCCACTGTATGCTACAACACAAGGCATTGCTTAACGTATTACCTGATTTGAAGATGTGTATTAAGCACATAAGCAGCGTGCCCAGCTCCTGGCAGTAGAAAGTATGTTGTTGCTCATTCATGTCCACTTTCAATTGCTTGGTAACAATATCTTCCAGTAGAATGCCAACCAGTTGTAATAAGAACCTTGAAAAAACCACGTATGCAATCAACAAAAGAACTATCAATTCAACATCTCAGAAGAAGATGAGGTTTGCCCATGAAATCAGTAAATTTGAAAAATAAAATATGAAGTCCTTGTGCATTTATCCTAAATAGGATGCTAAATTGTTACAGAAAAGGTTGACCTGAAACAAATCTGATAGTACTCATCAGCGAAAGTCATGATAACATACATGCACAGACCACCTCACTGACACAGCAAACATTCAAAATGCTACAGTGTCTCTATAACAATTTGCAAGGAGCTAAAAACACACCATGACAGTTACCACAGCTCAGGTGACAAGTGGTAACTCAGCAAGTCACAGTAATTCAGCCGTGTACAGACTCATCCATCCACACTCTACCACACAGGTTCTATATCAAACCTCCAGCCAGGGACAAAAGATCAAAAGAAATACCAAAAAAGGGCATTTGAGGAAAGTCATCCTTGCTCCTGTCCATTACCATTCCTCAAATCACTCCTGCTAGACATAAGGTCACATTAAAGGAGTTCAGAAGCCCCTTTTCCCTCTACCCATCACTCAGCTCACTGTGATGGTAATAAGAAACGCCATTTTATTTCTATCTGAATTTCCATACTTGAATAAAAACTTATTTTTTAAGCAAGTAGCTATTTCAAATGCTTCCCACTACATTAAAACATTACGCCTTAGTGACAAACATTATACTGTGTATATTAGTACTATCAACACCTCTCCACGCTTCTTTTGCCTGAAGTTTGTCACTCTGAGGGCATCAGCATGGGAAGCTAACCAGATAAAATAGGAAATAAAGATCAGGACTAACTTAATAGATTCAAATCTACCTGCTGCCAAGATTCTAGTACAGAACCTGGGCTTCTACAAAGGAGATGGCTCATCTCTCAGTCCCCACACAGGGAGGGAAGAAAGGGTTAATCAATTAAGTTTTTGAGCCGGATGTTACTAAGTCAAATATTCACCCATTTTAACAGCTCCATTAGGTCCTTCACTTGGCTCAAGAAGAGGTACCAAAACAGTCCAAAGTCCCTACTGCAAACTGCTCATGTCCTCCCTCTACTGTCCATGTCATTCCTTCCTCCGCACACACTCATATCAACTTATTAACAGACTTTATTCCTGTCAGATAACACTTCTACATATTGCACAGTATATATGTGATTTCTCAGAAATCTTCATCTTTCCCCTAAGTCATTCAAAAGACAACATACCTAGAAAATGTCTCTTCAGGCAGATATTTAGCCTGTTTAATCTCAGTGCGATCTTCTGATGCAGGTAAGTTATTTTCTCCACGTCTCAGTCTGTTAATTGCTTGACATGAAATCAAATAAGGTGAGAAGGAAAGCTCTTGTATACGGGATAGAACAATGTCTTCTGTTGACTGTGAAATCAGAACTCTAAGGATAGCCAAAATTCCAGAAATCCATAGTTGAACAGTGCTCACTGATGCCTAATACAAACACAAAAACACAGAAGATGTGTTGAACACCTTTGAAGTTAAACAAACATAGGAATCTATTAAAAAAAAACCCAAACATTTTCATTAACTGTTGTATAAAATCAGACCCTTTTGAGAATGGAGCACGCAGAAATAACTTTTATGTTCAGGTCTTCCAAAATGGTGTTCTTGTGGCAACTGTCAAGCTTATATTCACTCGGTTAAACAATCTCTTAACTACAAAAACGGTACAAATACTTGCATAAGAAAAATGTGATTTACCTCTTAAATTGCATTCTAGAATTTATTATAACAGTATGTTTCTCTACATTCCTGATCCTCAAAATACAAAATGAAGGCAAGTGATCCATAAGCAGAACATTCCTGCATAAAGAGCTCCCAGTTGCTAAGTTATATTAGTTCTAACCAATTATTTTCCAAAATCTGCTGCAGGTACTTTACACCACTTTGCAAATTAAGAAAGAGAAACACATTCTCTTTTGTTTTGCATGAAATGCATCAGATTCTTTTTTTTCTGGAAACAACTGCTTACCATTGTTTTAGGAGTAACAAACATACTCCTTAAAAGCATGTCCACAGGGCGAAGGGATGAAGGAGCCAAAATTTCAAACAAAGTGTTCAATACTCCCAAAGCATCATGAGAGTCTATATGCATCTGCAAAAGAAAAAACACAAAATTAATTTGTAACTATCCACTAAAGGTAACTGCAACACAAAATTACAAATTACCAAAAAAAGTTACAAAATTTAAACATTTCTATGACAACCTGTGTGTAATAAAGCTGCCTTTTACAGTACAAAATTTAGAGCAACCACAAGCTATGAAAGATAAATTAAAGTTTCTTTGCAGGCTTTCCTATACAGGAGTTTTGAGAAGACAGACAAAAATCTATCATATGAAAGTCAATATACACACCACATATATTTTATTAGAAGAAATATGCCATATTCAGAATGGCACCAAAAGACTGACTTGTCATAAAATTTAAAAACTTTTCTCTTCTCTGGACATCCTACCAGGCATATGTATAGAGAGCAAAGCTGGTCATGAATAAACTTAAGCAGGTAACTAGGAGAAAAAGAAAACATAATCATCAGAGAAGTGAACTACTATGATGGTATTACACTGCAGCAACAGAGGCAGAACACCTCACCTCATCAGGTTTTTTAGATAAATTATAAAAGAATCAACTGCAAAAAGCAAAGAACTGGACTCAAAATCTGGATGACCTTATCTTGCCTAAATAATTTGACAGTTGAGCACATGCACAGATTCATCCAAACCAAACGCAATTTCAATTTGCCAGCATTTTAGTTTTTCTCAAAACTTGTTGTCTGATCCAATAACTGCCCACTCTCCCCAACCATGAGATTTCCTCATGGGAGTTGGGATCTGCCATCATGGAGCAAAGAACATTAAGGGTACAATTTCACTACTTTTATTTTTTTTATCCTTGAAGTAAGTGTTTCTAATTCCAGAAAATCTGTATCGAATACAAGTCCTCTGTTCCTTAGGGAGCACCACTGAAAAACCTTTCTCCTAAAAGGAGTCATCTTTTCTTCCCAGATACGAAGGGCCCACTCTCCATGCCCAGTGTGCAGTCCAGCAGAAGAGACACGTAGACACTGGAGGGAGCCCAGGAGAAAGCTACACAGACGGTTACAGGCTTGGAGCATCTGTCATACAAGGGGCAGCTGAGATTTTTCAGCCTGGAAAAGGCTTAGGGGGATCGTTATCAATGTGTTCAAGTATCTGACCAGGGGAAGCAGGAGCAGGAGACGACACAAGTACAGAAGAAAGAGCCAGAATCTTTTCAGTGGTATCCAGGTACCAGGATGAAAGGCAACAGGCACAAGTTGAAATACAGGAAATTCCATTTAAACACAGTTTTTATTTATTAGTTTTCCGCCTGTGTGGATGCTCAGATACAGAGGAGGTTGCCCAGAGAGCTTATGGAGGCACCATCCTTGAAGTCAAAACTTGACTAGACATGGTCCTAAGCAACCTGCTCCAGTAGACCCTGCTTTGAGGGGAGACAATACTTAGAGGTCTGTTTCAACCTCAACTATTCCATGATTCTGTGATTTATTAATGCACTTTTGGACTATGTTTTTCCATTCTCCTCATTAAAAAAACCTGAAACTAGACTCACTGCAGTTACAAAAAAATAATATTGATATTCTATAAATGTGGGAGAATCTTCACACCATTTAATAAGTGCTCTGATTTAATCATGTCATAAGAGAAGTAGAATAAGCTTCATCTGGAAACAGCCTCAAAGATACTGCAAATACATCATGCGTGTAAGTATGACCTTCACACTTCAAACACTTAGTTTACCCTGCAGTAATTGCTTTTCTAGATACGGCAACCACACTTCTAAGAAAATCTGTCTTCATATATTAAAAAAAATAAATCACAATACCCAAAGCCATTATTGGTACATACATACACTATAACAATTAGTTTAGATGGTTATAGATTACAAAAATTCATGTAACAACCTGTTGTTTTGCAAGCATTGGGAGAATAATGTCAGCTATTTGCCGGGATAATCTTTTCCACTTGTCTTCATTTTCTTTATGACACTGCTGCAATACTAAGATGAACATTTCTAGCACCTGTGGAAAGTCCAAAAGAATGCAAGTAAACACCCACACTAACAGGAAACATTTAAGTAGTATATGTACTGTTTCATCCATCTGCCAAAAAGCAAATAGAGAAGAAAACTCACATGAGAAATCATAGTATATTTTTAAAGCCCCATTTTCACATTAGAACTTTGTTCTTGGTTATGACTATTTTAAGAATTTTCCAGTTACTTTTATAAACTTTTACAAAATGCTATTTAAAAACTCCTTTTTAAATAGCATTTGCCAAAAGACTACTCAAACAACTGGAAAAGGGACAGTAAATCTAAATGCTGCATCACATATTCAACAAAAAGGGGAAGAAGGAAGAGAGCAATTTCCCACCTGTTTACACTTTCTTTACCTAAATAAAGTTTAAATTCTGTCAAGGAAATAGAATAGACGTTTTTATGAAGCTCATTCACCTGAGATACGTTGCTTTCACATAAAAGTGTACAGGAGAGCGTATAACAAAGCACACCAACAGCAAGGATCACTCTAGTAGCTGAATGTGTTATCAGTTTGAGGGTTACAGAGACCACATTTTCAAGGAGAGACAGGCCAAAGACTCAGCAAGCAGGAATATTAGTATATGGATTGGGAAGTGGAATGGAAGAATCTCATTCAAAAAACTAGTTAGATGGAGCACTAGTAAAAAAATTCAAGTAGTTCAGATTCAGAAATGCAGCCAATTTAAAAAAAAAAAAAAAAAAAAAAAAGAGATATCACCAGATGACTTTCTTCCCAAAAAGCTTTCTCATGAGAAGAGAGGAGCAATGCTGGGCTGCATGACTTGAACTCTGGAGCAACACGGATAGTAGGTACAGTTGTAACAGAAAAAAGTTAGAGCCTGCAGCTCTTGGCAGCTCCCAAATTACAGAAACACCACTGCAGAACATCACAGCCACATCCAGGGAACAGGAGAACTGCCCAGGGGTTAGCTTATGTGTACTGCATCAGCACAAGGGGACAGAATAAGAACTACAAATAGGATGGTGTGGGAAGAGCAGTGCATGGGTGGTCTTTAATAGGTTAAGTGTGTAAGGAGGAGATGTGACAGCAATTGCAGTGCCTTATGTAACACAAAGTTATTCACTATTTCACATCATGTGTCTACAGAGTGTCATTTCATCTAGTTATATTAGTCATTTTATGATTATAAAACTACAAATTCAAAAGAAAATGTGGATACACAAAATTACCCCAATCTGAACATGCAGTTCTAGCAAATTATTTTGACAAGATGTACTGTCTTTTCCTCCAACTCTTCTCAGAAAATACATTGCTTACATTAGCATACACTACAATCGCATTTTCACATGATGAAAGTAAAAGCACATTAAGTTTGTTAAGCACCTGAATAAGCAATAAGATCCCATGTTAATTATATCACTTCTCTTAAAATTACTTTTATGGTTTTCTTTTAAACAAAGTGTATTGAAGAAAGTAATTTTTAAGCTATTACAAGGGAGAAACATGTTTTCCAGACCCATGAGTTCTAGGGCAAAGTAGTAAATGCTAACAACTAACTACCAGTTTCATTACCATACTTAAATAATTCATATTTTAAAATGTTATTGAAGATATTGCTATTGTACAGCAATACCTAAACCATCTCTATGTAGCATGTTTCCTACTTTTAATCCTGTCCTCTCTTCCACTTTTAACCCAGTTCTTTATGTTTCTTGAATCCCGTTTTATTTTAAGTCTTCTATTAACCTTCTGTGTATTCAATCTGAAACACAACCAAGACTGCGATCTTAACCGGAGCTTTTCACTGCCTTGTTACCCAGGCTTGACTATAAAATCCCACAGACATGTTACTTGAGTTAAAATTCTGATTCGTATTGCAACAGCTTTCCTCTATCCCCAAAAATCTTTGCATACTCTTTTTATGAAGAAAGATCACAGAGTCCATCTATTCAAGTTTCGTACAGAATTTCATTAATGCTGCCCGAACCATTTGTAGCAGTCGAAGCAGTGCTACCCTTTCATAGACCATAAACAGGAACACTTTGTCGTCCTCTCTTACCTGATGGTACTGAATAAGCCTCAACAGCATGGACACTACCACCTCCTTCTGCGTTTCCAACTCTTTTCCAGCATCAGCTTTATTTGTTCCTCTTAACACAAAGAGATCATGAACAATAGGTTGCAGAGCTGGTATTGCTGAAATGAGATTTGTTTGTTTGACCATGAGACAAGTCGCTCGAGTAGCGTTTTCTTAACAGTTCAGCTACCAAAAGTAAACTGTGCTTTAGTTTAATAAAGGTTTTACTCATCGCAAAAAAAACCAAAAAGACAAAACCACTCAAAAAACCCCCCAAACCACCAAACTTGTCAGGCATAATGATGTCTATCATTTTACTTCTAGTAGAAAATCTCTATTATGGACACATTTGCCCATTCTCATAGAGCTAAACTAGGTATTTTTATAAAGTATTTCTCAGCTGAATCACTAGAAAGTATGACAGAGATTCTTCTACTTAAAGGCTGAAAGTGGAGGGAAAAGTAAGGGCACTAAAAATTAAAAACAAAGCCTTTAAAGTACTGCTATGTTGTGAACTTACTACCTAATAAAATGTCAAATAAAAGCTGTGTTGCTATTATGTACGGCGCAAAACGTGGGGCAGCAGTGTTAGTAAGGCGCAATAAACTTCCCAAAGGAACTGAGACTTATTTCATATACTAAAAATTTAAAAGCTAGTGTCTTCTGGCACAATCAGTATGATTACAGTTTTCTACAGCTTAGTATTCAATACTGTTTTTATTGCTCAACTACTACTAATACTAGTGCCTTTTTTTTTTTTTTATAATTACCATGTGTAACAGCTTTCCTCCCACTGGCCATGATACCATCACAGAGCTGAATGATCTTAGGAATTCCGATTATCTGTTTGGAATGATATCGCTCATAAGACAGCAACACCAGGAAAAAAAAGATGTTAGGAATAATTGCCTCAGACTCCCTGAAAACAAACAAACAAAAAAAAAAATCAGAGGTGTCAAGTTTGAATTGTACAACTCTGTTCAAAGTGAATCTTTTGACAGTAAGATTTTTTAAAGAATGTGTTGTTCTGCTTTCATACAGTATTTCTATAATTTTTGTGCCCTATTCTTTACTATACCTTTTTTCCCCAAGGAATTTCTTTCAAGCTTTGACCACTACATAGTTCCTAATATTACAGCATACTATCAAATGCACATGACACACATTGGAGTATTTCTGTAGGAGAGCCACAGAGCAGAAAACCCACTTATCTCTTCATACAAACTCAAGTGTGAGAAAAAAAACAGAAAAAGCTGACAACAAAATTTCTAATGCATTGCTTATGATCTATTAGGTACTATACAAAACATATCAGGTGATCAGAGTAAAAAAAGGATTCACACCAAATCCACAATAGGAAGAAATAGCTCTCACTTCAGCAACTGAATCCTAGCAATGAAATGCTGATTCCTGAGAGCACAGTTGGGGGGGTGGGGTGGTGGTGTGTCCTAAAGGAATGGCTTTACAATAGCAAATGGAGAAACAGCACAACACATCTTAAGATATTTTTTTCCATGCTACTTGCTGATTTCTTCAGCTACATGGAACCTAAGTCATCTAAAAGGGATACCACTGGAGTCAGAGAATAAACAAGCACATGGCCCAGAAGGTAATTCTCCCTTTCTCATACGGCAGAAATAATTAGCAAAACTAATCAGTACACGCTTCAGAATACAACAGTTGTAAACCCACACCATTCAAAGGATCTTTGCTAATTTCATACCTGAACTGTCCTACTTCAATGTATTCAAACTGCTTTAGCACAAATCCAATAAACACCTGAAGAGAGAATAAAGGGTACAAGAGATAGAGACATTAATTTCCATTTGAAATAATTTTGATGGTTATAAAGGGGTGTGCTTGGAAAGGAGAGAAAGAAAAGACCGACACTGAAAATCATTATGTATAGTTCCTTCTACTGTGTTATGAAGTGTCCCCTCTACAGCTACAAATCTTGAGAATCTTGTTGTTGTTAGAGTTTATTATGGTTTGCATGAACTTATGCCATGTTTTAGCTAGAGCCTATATATTTTTAAGTTTATCTTTCTCTCTCACTCATGTAACACACTATTTGACGCATTACAGCTATGAAGTTAAGAATCAACCAAAAATCTAGCTATATACCAAGATAAAATCCAAAATATTCATGCACTGAAAAGATTTCTCTATGTACAAATTTACAGGAAAGTTATGTATCGCAACTCACACTAGTTAAAATATACTATAATACTATATACCAAAGATACTGTAGTAAATGAAACACTTAAAGTTTATGCTGCAAATTTACTGTTTATATGGACAATGACACAGACTACTATATTTGCCACTGGCTTCCCCTCACCATTAAAATCAAATAATGGTTATTAACCACGATGCTCACTATCAGTCATACAGAAGTCCATGCTCTCAATATAGAAAGAAGGTATTTCTATTTGTAAATGAAGTTTTACTTAACAGCACTGACTGACTTTAGGAGTAAGATGATGTGGATAATACAATCTGATGATTGTACTGTATACCACTTCTTAAACATTTGTTGCAGAGTTTAGAAAGTAATTTATATGCAATAGAAAAGTAGAAATTTGAAGCTCTTTGTGGCTGGGGGAGGGAATTGTGTCTCACCTTCAAGTCTTTATTTTCACCTATAGTACAATGAATGGATTGCTGTAAGTATTTTTGCCATAAATATCACGTCTATTGATGAGATTCCTGTACGAAAAATTTGCAAAAATGGTGAGGTACCAACCTGATCTGAATCCAGAAGACAGTAGTTAACTCGTAGCTGTACCAGTTGAGCAAGCAAGTCTAAAACTTGTCTCTGCAGCTGTACCGATGTTGTTGTAGTATATTGTTTCAATGCTTTTATGACAAGGGGTTCAAATAAACGAATGTGATTGTGAATAGCATTCTGTAATAGAGAGATTTTAAAGTAATCTAATATCTGAACAGATCTCTGATTCAAAACCAAATTACATTTTAAAAGGAGGAAAAAAAAAAGTTTTAAATCTAAGGCACAGCTCTTTCAGGAGTACATAGATACAAGTACCTTATCAGCACGATGTTTTGCTGCACTGGTAATGCTAGTTTTCAGCTGGGTAGAAACTTTTTGCAGCACATCAAACCATCTGCCATAAAAAAACCAAACAAACCCACACACATTAAAAAAACAAATGGAGGGACAAACACAGTCTCCTTAGATGCATATTATTGTACCAATGTCAACTTTTCTTTATCTACTTGACTGCTTCAAGAATCTTAGTAAACCAAAAAAGCGACAGAGACAACCTACAGTACACTTTGATCAGATCACATAGATTTGTGGACAGCAAACATCTAGTAAAGAAAGAATTTCTAGTCTTCTCTTAGTCATCCTTCTGCCTTTCCTTTAAGACTACTGACTACTTGCTACAATTAGCAAACTAATGAAATAGTTTTGAATACAGACACTTTAAAGTATTACACTTTTAAAAAAACTTAAGTGATATCTGTTTTAACGATTTAGATTTGATTTGGAAAACACATTAGTGATAATTAATACAGTGTTGCATTCAGGATCTCACTACCAAGACAAATTACTCTGCTTAAGTCTGTAAGAAATAAACAACACTGTAATTTCAAGTTACTTGGCTCTCCTATGATACCTTTATTTATGAAAAACAATTCAAGTTAACATTATATTATAAGGGAAGAAAGTTACCCTGAAGCGTCGTGTTCCTGTTCAGCCTGGACCATATTTCTTAGACTAGCATCAGCAAGGGCTTGTGTAAAGTGAGTGTATGGTGCCATGAAGCAATAATGGTAGAGACCAGGTCTCAAATTGGAAGAACCTAAGCGTTGAGCTTTGCCTTGAGCTTTGCTGGGGTTTGAAGACAAGCCATCGTACTGAGAAGCCAGATTTGTTCCAAACAATGTTTTCAACAACTAGAGAAAAATTGGAAGGAAAAAAAAATAATTAAGATTTCAGAAAAAAAAATACTTGACGACTCATCCTCCCAAAGGACTTAAGAGGAAAGGCCAAAGTGCACAACTGGGTTCACGTAGTCAAATACAAGAAAACAGAAAAAACAAAAAAAAAATATGCCTCATCCAAAAAGATATGATTATTTTTTCAAGTGGAAGCAGTTTTTTTGGAAGCAGTTTAAGAAAAATATGTATTATTCAGACGATATCAAGTTTCACAACAAGTCATGAAAATTAAACTAAAAACATGCCCTTTGTTCCACCTGGGCACAGTTCCCTCACACCACCTCCCTTAAAAGAATGGCCAGTCTTAGTATCCAGTTGATAACCACAGGACATCAGGATTAACACACAAAAAAATTACCTCCTTACCTGCTGTACACAGACTGTTGCCATAGTTGGTTCCCTGTTGAAACATGATTTTAGGTATCCCAAAATTTCTTCAACACACTAGAAAAAGCAGAAAAACATGTGCATCTAATTGCAATTATCTCCATTACATAAAGCACTACTATGAAAACTGCACAATAACAAAGGTTTTTTTTACTAAGTAAAGCTACACTGATTTAACGGAAATTGTGGAAGATGTAAAGAAATAAAAATGTAAGATCTGCCTCCTAAAATACCACAATGCCTAACACTACAGTTAAGGAGAAAAAATATCAAGACACAGGAGAGAAAGGAGAGCAGTATGCCTTTTCACATTTCGTAAATTTAACATGAGTATATTTAAACATATTAGTATATTAAGAATGACTGAAGGCAAACCATCTTCCTAGAAAGAAAATTCTCCACATGAAATTTAAACAGAAAAAAAATAATAAAAATTACACCTGTTTTCAACAGCACCAATTTAACCCAGAAAATCTGCTTTGGCACTTTACCCAACTGTGGCAGCACAACACTTCTAGGACTACTGTCTCTCTCAACAGTACCAATTTTAAAACCAATTATATGTGCTTTTTCCAGTAAGGACAACAGATATGGAATAACTTCACTACAACAGAAAAACCACACAAATCTTATACCTTTCCAATGTCTTGAAGAGTAGCGAGTTCCAAGATTTGAGACAGAACATCTAAGGCAGACCGTAAGAAACATCCAAACTTTTCATTACTGTTCTGGAGATCCAAAGTAACCTGGTTCCAAAAAGTAAACACACTTTTTCTTAACAATTACTTGACAAGGAGATAAAAATTACAGAAAGAAGTGGGCACTGACACAAAACAATCTCTTGCCTAAAATTTCAGCATCGTTCAATCAGTACCACTGACAGCTTAGGCTCCCTTATGAATTGCTGGAAAGGTAGGATTTAATTTTGACTAAAAAAAAGAAAGGGATCTTCTAGCTTGAAGAATTTAGAGCACCCAGGAAGGCCTAGGAGGTTCATATTGGAGGTGGCAGTGATTGGTGGTGGCAGTGATTTATTTTTTTTTTGGTGGATAAACTATTTACACAGGCAAACAAGCAAGTCTTGATACAAGCAGAGCCATGTTTAAAAGAAACACAAAGCGGTTACCCAACCACGTCCTAATTCAACCAAACAATATCATGCAGTACCTTATAATTAGCATGGGTTGCTTTCAAGACATCATATAACTTCAGGTATGATGGAAGATGATAAAAACTTCCCACTGAAGAGGATTTACTTGTCGGAACAGGCCCAGCAGCATCAGTTTGCCTAGTAGCTTAAAAATATATCATTGATTACAACAAGACATTTTTTCTAGGGTGCTCATGATATGTATACTGAACATAATTTACCATACCTAAATTATTAGACAGCATGAATTTTTCAATCTGCGTGGGTATTTTAAACCGCAAAAACACATGCTGTCCAACTCGAAAATGAACTAGCATAACAAGAAACTAGCCCTCTGAGATAAAAGAAATTAAACCAGAGGGTTTGTTATTGAAGTGCAAGTACAATTATTAATTATAATATAATTAACACCTATTTCCTTCATTCATTACTAAGAAAAAGAAAGTTTTCAAGATTCATAATCTTGTTTCCAAGAGCAATGTGAGCTACTCCTGCCAAAAGTTGCAGAGCAACTTTCAAGCTTCTTTTAATTAAAATACATACAAAAATTACTTCTTAATTTTAATCAAAAAAAATGCAGTATATTTTCTAAGCAGATTCAGAAAAAGTGAAGAAAAGGATTCAGAAGCACCCTGCCTCTGAAAAGTACAGTTAATTTTCACTAGAAAAAAAAAAGAAGCCCCCACCCGCAGCTGCCTTTTCTGCAATGTAGCACTGAAAAGAACTTCTGACAGTACGTCTGCCAGCTGTTTAAACTAAAACTTCAGAAAACAAGTTACTCAGTTTTATTTCTTCTCTCTAGGCCACAACCATACTCAGGTGGGGTTGGCAGGTGGGAGGGTTAAGAGGAGTAAGTGTACTTACCTGGACTCGTTTCACCACCTTTTTTAGGGCTCATGGGCACAGATGCCTGTTCGACAGACTCCCTCTCTTTCCCCTTCCTCCGAATTGGACTAAGGGAAGGTGGGTTTGTGAGAGAAGGTAACGCTGCCTGGAATTAAAAGAAGCTTTATTGATTTGTATGCACAAGCAGTTTTTCTCCTACACAAATACAAGCATATTCATCTTTTGTTTAAACTCTCCTTTATTTGACTGTCAGTTAAATTGTCTCAGCTCTCAGGTTCAGGACATGAATTTCCTGAATGAGAAGGAAGAAGCTTAATATATTCCCTACTTTCCTTCTCAACTTCAGCATCAGCCAATGAGATGGAATTAGAGCTCAATGACTAAAATTTCTTTTGATTCCAGACAAAGAGTGTCAAAAAATATTTTCAAAATTCTAAAATATGAAGAAATCAGTAATCCTAATAACATTGCCTTACAGTCACTAAATCAGTCTCAAAATGTAGTTGCCTCAAAACAAAACCCCAAACCCAAAAGTACCTCATAGGAACTGTTTCAGAAGTCAAAATATTTTGCAGGATATTCAAAAGACAGAAGTCATTTCAAGCCCCAAAAGGAACTCAGTGCATTACAGCCAGCCAACCAACCCAAAAGTAAACAGATATTTGCCAGAACATGCAATCCAATACTCCATGAACCATATTCACTCCTCACTGAACTAATGTTCCAAGTGAAGTCACCAGGAATAAAAAGTTCAAAATTTAAGGTAGTATTACAAACACTGCAGAACTAAACAAAAAGCTGTTATGTGGAAGAATAACACACGTGTTTTTTTCATGTTACTTGCATTCCTACACATAGTAGTCATATTATCAAGGCATAAGATAGTTACCTGTATGCACGTCTCCAAAATGCAGAGCCTTGAAGAGGTCTGTATGACAACAGTATTTAAGTCACATAATTTTATTTATTTATTTTTAATACATACCTTTACTGCTGGGCCAGGAGCAACATCATCCATTACATGTGCACAAATATTAATGACCTTCAGCAGATGGGAAAAGAGTTGTTCTACTAAAGTAACAAGAGTTCGATCTGCCAGAGCTGGCCAGGGTTCCTCCTGCTTTGCAGCACCTTGGTTTGAATCTTCTTCAGCGCTCCAGGGACTCTTTAAGCACTTGGGAGCACTTGCTGACATAGGAATCCCGTTATTCAAAAAAAAAAGAAGATAAAAACTTGGAATTAAGTATCAGAAATTTTTAGAAGCGTATCATTTCTATATGAGCAGAAATTCAAATAGGGAAAAGTGAGCCTGTATTTTTGAAACCCAGCATTAATGCTAATTTCTTTGTACCCAGCCTGTGCTAAGCATACTGCACATTCCCTCTGGCAATGAGAAGAAATTTGCAACTTGGAAGCAGTATCTTTTCAAACCTCTTGAGTGCAAGAAGTTCCTTCTTTATATCTTCTGTTCAATCTTGCAAGTATTTTGTTGTGTGCCATCAGAACAGGGCGAGATAAAAGCCTTCTGATTCTAATGGTAAAAATAACAGGACAATTGCTCTGCCGTACCTGCAAGCAAGTTTCCAGTCAAAATCAAAGCATCCTGATGTGCAGAGAGGTCCAGTGGGAACCACGCTGATGAAAGAAGAGACAGGACCATCCCGGCCATTCCAATGGTGCAGCCCTTATGAGCTTCATCTGAAGGATTTGGCTGGGAAACACTGAAAGTTTAATTTTGGAATGTCATGACTTTTTTTTTCCCCCGCTTGCAGTAAGGTTAAAATCTTAAGAAACCTAACTGCTAAGTAGAATGCTAATCTAAAAAAATTGGTACTACAGAGATACACATTTAACACTTAAGTAGGACTTTAAACATATGCAGCAAAGACCTGACAATACTTTGTATTCTTGAAGAGCTATTACTTTTGTTTTTTAAATAGCAAATATCAAAGCTGTTAGTGACATCTACTGATAAACTGAAGAATTCTGCATTTAACTGATATCCAGTATGGTCCTGAACTATCTCCAGTTAAAAGTCTTAGGCATATAGGCAAGGTAAGAATGGGAGACATAAGCTGTAGTACTGCAATGTAATCAATGTAAAACAGTAAGATATTGTTTTACAACCACAAGAATTTAATTAAATAATTGTAATCCATCAAATCATCTAGATTTATGGGTGGACTCTATCCAAGATTGTAATTTGTTGCTTCATTCCATATTTTCCTTTACAATAATTTTAAAATCAAATTTTCCCACACAGTTCAAGTTTCAAAATGAGCAGAGATTACCAAAATATGTTTGTCAGAATACTGTGTGAATTACATGCACCATTTCAAAGCTGTAAGACCTGCTCTAGCTTTCTTTCAGGTAAAGACTTTATGCAACCTCTAAATAAAGGGATGCTTTCAGGATATTTTTTAATTTAAAAAAAAAAAACATCTTTTGGTGTAGTCACTCTGGTCTAATACAACTAGAGCAATCTCAGAAAATAAAATTTACATTAAGTATAGCTATTATTTTGACAAAGCTACAGAGGTAGTTACAGTGCCTTTTTTGAAAAAAAAAAAAAAATTTCATATGCAAGTGTTGTTTACATAAGACTTAGAACCCCATGAATCAATCCATGTTGAGTTATACGGAGTTGGAAAGCAGCAATTCCAATAGAAAATTTTGGCAAAATTATCACGTTATTAACCATATTATTATATTCATATTATTCATATTCATATTACAGTTACAATCCAAATCAGTCTGAACATGGGCCAAAAATTTGTGAAGAAGGAAACAGAGGAAAGGGCAAAGGCTATGTCATTGCATCGCTGATGAGTACGTGCTAAAATAAGCTTAACAGCATATATCTAAACCAGGACTTCTGATACCTAAATAAGTGTACTTCTGTTTCACAAACGTGACTTTCAGAGGCTTGAATAACAGATGAGGGAACATACCCACAGTGCCACCCCGCGCTCCAGGTGCAGACTGGAAATGTTGTGGAGAGAAGACACAAAGCTTCACAGCAGCCAAACTGAAAAAGTCAACACCTGAATCAGTTTCACCACTGGAAGAGTTGGCAACAACAACAAAGTACCTTAAGAGTGAGAATGATATATATTATTATTGCCACTACCACAGTGCCAAAGTTGTAGATACCAATATAACTAGGATACAATTAAAAAGAAAAAGCAAGGAAAAAAAGAGAAAAGAAAAAGTCAGCCACTATAGTAATAAGAAAACTCACCGTAAGTGCCCTTGTAGTGGATATTGTCAATGCATGGGAAATTGCTGCAATAACCCTCGAGAGATTGTTTTCCATAGTGACATCTGTTGGACTTTGCAACATATTGTAACCTCTGTATGTTCTGAAATAAAAATATTTATACCACTAAAACATGTACTTAAAAAAAGAAACACCTCAAAATGACTATGGCTTAAGGTACTATTACATATTTTATAGGGTGCTTATAAAATATAAAATTGGGAGAACACTCTAAATAACACCTTATGCTATTTCAGTATTTTTGCTTCTGTACTAGCAAAAGCAATTTAGTTTAGAAATAAAATGTCTTTGTTAGCAAACAGAACAGAAGATCAACTCTCAAAACTTGAACTAAGTGCTTTAGAAATCACCACCAATTTAACATTGAGTCTTTGCTTTTGCTCAAATCCATATAACATTTTTGCAAGTTCACAAACTTTGGATTATTGCTGTAGAAAATTAACTATTTTGTATTTGAAAATACACAGTGTCCACAAAGTTCTACAGTTTCCATACTTCAGTATATAAATCTTGAGTGACACAATCAGGATTATGTACGGAAAAGATACATTAATTAAAAATTTGTAAGACAAACTGACAGGAGCAAAAAGCTCCCATAAATATATATATATAACTCATAATGTCTATAAGACAAGATATCTAAACAGAAGAGTTCAGGGAAGTAGAGTTGGCAGCAAAAATACAGCAACAAGATCACACTATCAAAATAAGGAGTCAGTACAGGCTTCTGTAACCACAATCATTTACAGAAGAATGTGAAGAGTTATACATGCTGATGAACAATAATGTATACACACGATTAGCTTGCAAAGCTGCAGACACTTGTGCAACTTAATGGACAAATAGGGTGACCTCACGATGAAGAGGAGACAAACTTTATCACAGAACAATGACCCCCCTACGACCAATGTGCAAGCACATCACTAGTAATTCACACACCAGTTTGTTTTTTAAACACAAGTCTGTTTCTGTGGAGCCTAAAGCTACCACAGAAGCTCCTACAGACTGGAAAAACAATGCATACACACATGGATTTGAAGGATTTAAATATGATTCTAGGCATCATGAACTGAAATTTGGGTCCACATTTCTTTTAAAGTCACATAACGTACCTGGTGATAGTGCTCACTGCAAAGTGAGATGGAGGCTGTGTTTCATGCATTAGTAGTTTCAGGTAGACACTGCTTTGGTCTCTTGCTACTGCCACAACTGGATCAGCCTGTCCTTGATCACAATTATAAAACAGCCTCGGAACAAGCCTGAATGACAATTATCAAAAAGAAAAAGTATTACTCAGAAACTATTTAATACACAATTTAAAGTGCATTTAAAATACATTTAATATACAATTCAGAAATCTGCATAGACTAATTAGACATATCAAATTGTAAATAAAAAACGCTACTAAAATGCATATTGTTAAGCTCTATTTGTCTTTATACAAATGCTTTTCATTATAATCAAGGAGCTCAAATCACGACAAAAGGAACTGCTCTAGACACATGGCAGTTTAAAAAACACCAACTCTTTTTACAGAGATACCTACCTATACACACTACAATGACCACTATGCTGGAGATATTTCTCTCTCAGTGTTCCCCTGTCTCCCCAGATACTTCCCCATGGGTATCTGCATCAACTGAAAACTAATTTCTACCTGAAAAGGACAATTTTTCATCATCTGATTCCTATGTAACAAAACTTAAAAGTACAGTAAGATTCAGTCTTCTTGACCAACAATATTTTCAACTTAAACAACAGTGAAAAACTGCAGTACACGTTTCTTTAATAAGTTCGCTAACAGTACTTCCAATGAATGCTCATACTGGATGTTTCAAGGGATTGCAGCAGATTTCTTGGGCAGTGAAGTCTCTTCCAACCATTACACACTGCTGCCACTAAATCAACATGAAGATATGGGAAAAAGTCCAACTTCTTACCCCTCAGTTAACAAAGTAACTCTATTTCAAAATCAAGTCCCTGAATAAAAGCAACAAATACTAACTGTGATGCAGGAGGTACGATGTTTCTACTCAGTTGTTTCTGCAATACAAATGCTTTTAAGTAGCAGAATTTTTAAGGGTTCCTTGTCCTTTACTTGTTATTAGGAGCTGACAGTAATTAATAGTCTGAAAAACTAGGAAAGAGATTCCTCTGACAGTAAAATATTCCAGGAATTCAGTAGTAGATGCTCCTAACTTCTTTAAACAAAGCATAAATCCTTGAATTCTAATAAATAAACTACTGACTAATGCTTACTGTTTGGTGCATTTATCGGGACAGCAATTGTAACTGTAGTAGGTTACAGCAAACAGCTGCTTTTTAAACATTTTTTTTTTTTTTTTACTACAACCAGGGACATGAAAGTTTTAAGATACACTACTTATAACCATGTGGAAAATACAATGTCTGGGAGTCAGACAGCTCGGTAGAACTACAACACTTTAAGTCAGGATACTAAAGAAATCACTTCAGCATGCAGAAAACTAACTTGAGGAAGCTGAAACTGAAAGTGACCCTCAGAATGTAATGCTAATAAAAATTGCTTGATGACTGAAAATGATGCATGCAGGTACCATAAAGCTGCATTTGTCTCCCATCCCTCATTTAAACAAAAATTAAAAAAAATCCACTATGGGATTATTTTAATTATAGGTACATAGTAACATGTTAGTATCTTTCTAAGCTCCTTTTCTTTTTTAGAAAATTAAATAAACAATATATACCTTACTAATGAAGCTGCAGCTACATGTCTCACTCTTGGATCTTCATCTCCAAGCAGGCATATTACAACATCATTAAGCACTCTCTCCTGAAGTTTCAGTAGCTAGAAAATAAGTTAGAACAGTAAAGTTCACTGAACATTTTCATCATTTGACCAGATTGTTAAAAGATAATTAACAAGTGAGATTTCATGTCATAAAAGTCTGTAAGACAATCTTTACCTTAACATTGCCAAATACGCTAAATATATGCCAAAAATTTTTTAAAGTTAAAAAAAAAAAACAACCCACGACAAAAATTACACACAGCCCCTAGAGAAGCCAGAGACATTTGAATCTCAGAAGTATCTTTCCAACTGTAACAAGTCTCAGAAAATATGCCTAATTATACAAAACATACTTACAACAATTATCAGTGTTGATAGAATTTAAACATGAAGTGCTGAAGTTGCACTGGTACCTTAATGCAGAAACACAATATACTGATTGAGTAATTTACTTACACCAGTATAATGATGAACACCTCTGTGCAAGCTGTAAGTTCTTCCTTCCAAGAAGCTCACTAGCCTGTAGTAAAATAGAATTTACAGTACATTAGTTACCATTAAAGGTTATTTCTTCCTTCAGTGCTCTGAGGGTTCTTTTTGTGTGTTTATTTTTTTAAAAACACCGCTGCAGGGAAAATGCATGAAATAAACAGAGTTTTGTGGCTACCTTTAGACTAAGTAAGCTATTTGCTAAACTACTATCTGGCTAGCGTAATAGAAGAATTACTTTTCTTTAGTTAAAAAACCTTATTTACACATTGTGATTGTAATTGTATTTTTTTTCCATGCATATAAAAATCAGACTGTTTTGAAAAGATGGTAACATACTCCAAATATCACTACTCAGAAAGAGTCAAATTTTGTATAACTAAAGATAACTTGAAGAATTTTCATATAAACACCTTTTGTCTTTCAACTTAGAAGAACCTGTAGAGAACGAGGGAATGCAAGAAGAGGAAACAAAGTCATATTCATTTCAGTGTAACACAAACTGAGAAACAGAAGAGAGCTGAAAATAATACAGAACAAGTCAGGGACTTTTTCTTTAAAAAACACACACAACTGGACATGAAATCCAAGTTAGTTTCCAGATTATATGGTCTCTCTCTGATCTAAATCTGATTTACAGAAGACTTGATAAAACAGACCACCATGCTGGAACCATATATACAATGTCACTAGGATTGGGCTTGGCAGTGAAGTCAACTGTAACTTGAGAAAGGAATTAATACATTCTTTATATGAATGATTGGTCTGAAGCAGTTTTACAAAACTCATTAATGTTTCACAAGAAACCGCTCCATTTTGGTTTCAGTTTCCTATACAGAGTATCTTTGCACTGCAGCTCCAACACCCATGGAAAAACATAAACACTTACCGAAAATCTACTTCTGCGAGTGTTTCCAGAAGCTCCGTCCTTACAAGCCAGTACGAGCTATTCTTCAGCGTAAGGAGGTCAACAATTAATTGTAAACCCAGTTCACTGTAACTGCTACTACATAAACTCATGATGCAATGCTAAGAAGAAAAAACCGTAAGAAACAAAAAACTTTCAGTGATATTACAAAAGAGATTCTCTGAATCAAAGTATCTAAGTTACCATAAAAATTTGCTCTATTTTGAGTTTGTTGGGTAATGTAACATTACAGTTCATACCAGTACATTTAGGACCAGAAATACTGTGATCAGATTACATTGCTACACAATCTAATCAACATAATTATTTTCCAGCTGTTTCTTTCTCCATTTCTGTGCCTGAATCTGTGTTTTTCTACAATAAAATTCCTGGGGAAGACGCAATTGGTTTTGCTGTGTGTTTATACACCTGAGCATAACAGGATCCTAGTCAACGAATAATGCCCCTGTGATCTGTGGTGGTGCCAATAAATCAGCACTTCTGCTTACCCTCACAGCTGTACAAGCCAGTTTGCATGTAACAGAGGACTCATCTTTCAGTGTTTTCTGTAGCAGAGGTATGCAGTCTACCAAGGAGAAGAGATTTCCTGACAAAAAAATAATTTAGAGCAATGAAACAAAAGAAAATTTTGGCTACAGTAAAAAAAAAGACACCCTTAAAATAAATTACCTGTTGAGCTTCTGACATTTATTAGCCATTTTTCCACATCAAAGCGGGATTTAGTGAGAATGGAGTTGACAATTGTTCCACACAGAATGGCAGTAGCTCCTCTAATCTGGGGATCTCCATGGTCAATGTAGTTCAGAATATCTGATACGTACTGCTCCTCTAAGAAAATAAGTTACAACTACTTTATTTTAAAAATACTAGTCTTAGAGCTAACTGATCCCTAAAAGTGTTGCAGTAGAGGTACCAATTATTGTGCAACCAATGTCAGCATATTCAGAATACAATAGTATTTCAGAGAACCCTTGCATGTAATCTACAGATCATTCACACCATCCAGAGCAACGATCACATAAAACCACTAGTGATTTACTTCAACTGTACACAAATTGCTCTGCAGAAATCTAAGAAGAGTTTTGGTCAACACTCCACCTTTGCCACTAGCAGTATCAAGCCAGTTCAAAACTCCAGGTCCCTGCTGATCATATTGTAGCATTCATAAAAATGAACCTAGTGGCTTAGAAACCATATATAAGATGGCCTGAAATAAACTAGAAGAAACAATTTATAAGATAGATAAATCACCTCTTTATAGAAGTTGTAATGACAAGTTGAAGCTCTTTTAGAAGCTGTACAAGCTCATCCACTGAAACTTAACTCTTATTACCAAAAGCACCCCTATCTCATGATATGCCATACCATCATGGACAGCACATTCATTCCAATTGGTGCAATATTAGTTTGCAAATACTAAACTGGGTTTAGGATTTTCAGTCCAGATGCTGCCTCACTATTTGAAAACAAAAAGACACAATTAAAGTAGAATATGTGAACTGCAACATACCATACTCTTCTCCCATTGCTTCAAGGGGTGTTTTGTACAGTTTGCTGAAGAAAGACTCGGGGTGAAGTGCAACGGCTGCTCCAACACAACTTACTGCCAGGGCTTTTACACTGACTCTCACATCTCTATCAGGAACTAAAGCTGCAGAGCACACACCAAAAAAAAAAAAAAAAAGAGGAGGGGGAAGGTTAATAAAAGCTTCCTATATTGTTAATTAATATCTCTGTGCAATATAAACAGCATAGCCTGGACAAAAGATATGAAGGCAGAGCAAGTAGTTCCAGTTTATCAGAGGCAGCAGTTGTATATGGCTCCAATAAAGTGAGATTAAAAACCAGAATAAACTGTTCCCATTTCCAACTCTGTACAGTGAAAGACATAATGAACCAAGGACTCTTGAACAGAAACTTACCTCCTTTCTCTCCAGTAAGTAGAAAAGAGGCTGACAGAAGTCTAACGCAGTGCACTAAAGGAGCAGAATTTCCATCGGTATAGTGACCTATGTCTCCCTTTACCCTAGAGGGCTATTGAAGGCAAAACACAATTTTTATATAGATAAAAATTTATCTTCAACTTAAAACATTAAGCACAGCAAGATTTAGAAATACTGCATATCCCCAAATGTATAAAGGTTGTAACACAAAATGTGCTTAATACATATTATAAAAAAAGGTCTTAAAATGTAATGCTTTCAGGAAGTTTGTAGCCAATAACAGAATTGGTTTAATTTTATCACAGAAACAACAATCATTCTATAGATTTTATGAATTACCCAGACTTGCTCTTTGGATCTGAAGAAGTCTGATAAAATGATGAACTGCTTTCGATCACCAAGCAATGATCTTTGGAAACTTTACTTGAGAAGCAATTAATACCCAAGTTCTTTCCAGAGAAGGCTGACAACTTTCTGTAGTTTCACATTTAGAGTGCCCCAGTAGCCCAAGCTCATCTGCCTGCCACAAGCCAAACTCATTTTGCCCCAGCTCAGAATAAGGCACAAAGCTCAAGTCAGAAAACCGTAAGAGGAAAACAGTAACCTATGGTTAGAATGGCATGAGCCTCACCACAGAAAGGGAGGCTCAAAGAGTAAAACATAATAACTAGAGCAGATCATACAGTTACCTACACAGCTACCAACCAGCACAAAGATATTTCAGTATAAAGTGTCAGTGTACCTACAGTGTACAGACAAAAGGGATCTGTATTCTCAGCAGTTTGTGTTCTATTTTGGTTTTGCTGGTGATTGCATTAAAGGTATCAACACTTGCATATTGATCTTGTGTGAAATGAAATTCAGGCTGTAAGTCAGATTGACTATTGAACTTTAGTTATTTTGACCCATACCGAAGTACATCACATATACAGGCTATCCACGTTTACCACTAATTTACATGATCATAACTGTACTTTTATTTTTTTTAAAACTTAGTTGTTTTGAACTTTAAACCAGACCACTGTGACTAATTCTCACCTTATTTTCATGATCACCAGGATCTGCTGCATCTTCTTTTGATGTAAATCTATCAACGCTGCTATCAGAAGGCTGCCTACTATGGCTCATGGTTTTCAACAGGTGAGGCTGTTGAAGAGCTTTAGAAAAAGGCAATTCATGAAATCACATTTCAGATGCAAATTAAAAGCACTTTGACGTAATTATACAAACATGAAAAATAAATTAGCAGTGATCAAAACAAGTGATTCATTAGAAGAGTTGAAATATATTCCTTATTTTACATTTCAATCTAGTTATTTGTTTTCCATAACCATTACGCAAATCTTCAGTCTCTTGGAAGTTAAGACACCAGATGCAACTGGTGACACCTGCCTTAAAGGTGTCACCAGTTCTGTTCCCCCCATCCCATTTATCAACATACCAATAGAAGAATTTCTGAAAGACTCTGATGAATCATCTTGGAGAATATTTGCAGCCTCATCTTCCTCATCCTGCAGCTGCCCAATTTGCATTCCAGAATACTGTCCTTCGGCACCCTCCAAAACCTACACAGTGCAAGGGCAGGACTCAGAATAACTTAGCTTAACACACAGTACTAGATCTCAAACATGCAGTGTTAGTCATCTAGAAATAATCTGAAAGCAAATATGAGCCTGATAAATATTAGTGTACAGCTGCGTGCAGGCCCTAAAGCAGTTCCCTCCTCCTCCAGCATTTGGTTAATTAGAGGCCATAGTTACATCTGACAGTCTCCCACCTAAGCCATGAACTTGGACATTAACAGTAAGAAAGTAAAATACTTGGTGCATTGCCTCCCCTGCAGCTCTCCTTGCTCACTAAACCAGAAACTACTAAAACGGGCACTTCTAGAAGAGAGTTTGACCCTTGGTACCAATGCAATATATAGGCAGTAAGTATATAGAAAAATAACCATGTTAGACAAAAAAAAAAGATAATTTTAATGAGAGACAGTAAAAGACATTTCATTGTAAGTTTATCAGAAGACACACGAAACTTCTTCAGTTACTCCCTGATTTTATAAGCACCTAGAAACTGTTCATTAAAAAGCCTGTGTAGGTAAGTGGGACGATCCACTTTCAGTTCGGAAAAAATAATTTTACTTGTAATTACTCCTTGCAAACAGTATGCAAACTGACATATGCAACAGTTTGACAAGAATTTGCAAGAAATGCATCTTGTCAATAAAGACAACTTGTCAAATGCCTGCTCACTTTGGGCTCTGCATAGCCTACATTTACTTCAGAGAGTGCAATTATCATCACTCCTTTGGTTCTTGAATCCTCACACTTGCAGGAGTATTTGCTTATCATAAATGCATATTTAACATTTTTTGTAGTGGTAAGAGACTATTGCTCATCACAAGTTACTATCAGAAGATGCAAGTCAAAAGTTTGATAATGTTTGGGAAAAAAAAATAAATCACAAAACCGAACTTAAGATATTCTGTTTTCCCCTTTTTGCATTTTCTGCTCTTGCCCCCAGGAATTATGTATTTGCTGTTTTTATCACAGCCTAACAATACACTTGTCTAAGAGAGACAAATGTCTTAAAATAGGTATATTGTATGTACATTTCAGGTGTTTATTAGATATGTAACTGCTACATTAGTAAATCATGCAGTATTTGCAGAGTATAGGATAAATCCTTAAGATGGAATCAAAAGGAAAAAATGAGTTGCATTGCCAAGTGAAAAAGCACAGGCAGAAAACAATGTGAAGCATTAGGTTTCAAAAGTACTCCTCTATCATTCCAAATAGACTGTTCACCCTTTAACACTTCCATTAGTCCTCCTGCATCAAAACAATTAAAATATCTACACAAAATGAAGGTTATGCAAAGAGGATATATTTATGTCAAGCCTTTGATATTGACATTCTTCCAGAGACAATTTGTTAATGCCTTCATAAAACCCACCCAGTGAACACACTGATTACAGCTCTGTAGTTTTTATTATACTGCTGAAGTGAAAGTGTTAAAAGGAGGTCAAGCCCTCCAATAGAGGTGCAAACTGCTGACCTTCCCATTGTTACTAGCTGAGGATGGAAAAGTAGAAGTCGAGTAAGTAGATGAATCCAAGTCTGGGCCCTCCAGGGAAGAGCTCTGAGATATGTCGGGCCCCTCAGTAGAAGGGGATCCCCCCTCTGCCCGTTGCACACTTACAATTTCAGAACTGTCCGAAGGGGTTACAGCAGAGTCTGGACCTTCTGTAGTAGTCTGCGAGCTATCACTAATTGGTGAGGAAGCCTGTGTACCATCATTCAAGTCCATAGTGGCATCTGACTGGACAGCGCTGATCTGGCTGGAGCTTTGACTCAGCACATCATCTTCTTCCCCTTGGGTAGCTGTACTGGTCAAATCACAGCTTGTCAGGTCTACAGAGTCTGACTGCAGCGTATGTTGAGAACGCGGCTGCTCAGTAATGATATCATGTCCAGTAGAATCAGCAGCTGAACTCCCTACTGACCCAGTTGTTGATACACCTGATGAAGAAGCCAGTTCACTGGTTATCTCACCCTTCACAGAAGCTGCAAAACACAGACATTTAAGAGTCAAACAAGTGTTTATACTTGTCTTTCACTCTTGATAAGCACACCACATACCACACAGTAAACTAGGCTAAGGAAAGCATATAACTGAACTTTTAAGCTACAGGTAACGAAATAAGCATCTGTAAGACACCATGCCATCTATACCAGGAGCTCCATCTGACAGCCTATCAGTTAAAAAACAAATTCGGTCATCTTCCTTAAGTAAATATAAGTTTTATAAGTTTGTTATACCCAGGACTATTTATGGTTTCAGTTTTGTTGGCATGTCTTTTGAGTGTCCGTCCACTTCCTAGTCACCATAACACATCACTTTCATATTTTACATAGAGCAATAAAATAATGGATTTGTAATGTATAGTAACACAGGTTGATTGCACTGCTAAAGGGAAAGCCAGCTACCTGCAAATGACGCAGAACTGACATCTGATCGGGTTTCAGAATCATCCTCCAAACCTTCCTCTTCACCAAGAAGTATTTTACCTGAGAAGTGATATAAGAAAAACCTTTACAGTTTTCCAAAATTACAGTCAACTTGAAGTGCTGAACAGCTGAAGTCAGTTAGATGTGAAATCTATTTTTAAAAAGTTTTTTTCAAAGCTATGACAGGCAACAGATGGAAAAAGAGAGGAATGAAGAAAGTGATCTCACCAGTCCCTCGCTATCTGATCAGGAGGGAAACAGACAGCAGTGACAAGGAAAAACACAGTTAAGTAATTTTCTTTAACAGTGTAACCATTCAGGAAACTACCTAGGACCCTATTCCTTCTAGTTTATTTTTATGGACTGTGTTTAAGATCCCACTAATTTTGTCAAGTATGTGCTATTACAAAGGCATCTGGATGTCTGCCTGCAACTCAGAAGGACATTAAAGCATCACAAGTAATAGAATAAATGACATCTCCCTCCTCAAGGCCATGAAAATTATCAAAGTCTACTTGCAGTTTGGGGCTGGGAATTCCAAAGATAACAGAATGGGAAACACCCAAGGGGAAGAGCAGCACAGACTAGAAGCACAAGATGACGCAAGTGGAACAGGGTGATGAATCATTGATAACAGCCATTAAAATCCAGGGGCTACTAAGGCAAAAATCTTCAGAGAGTCTTTTGCAATATGAAAAATGAGAACTCCTTACAACTTAACACAATCACCATAGAGTTCTCTTACTCACAGAATAATGTCTATTTTAAATAGAGGCAGCAGAAAGCAAAAGATACCTGCAGGTGCACACACTGCCCAGGAGCAAACCAAGGACTTAACTGCACTGAAAAGTCTGTAAATGGGACAAGACACAGAGTGCAGATGGAGCTCTGAGCCCACCCTCAGACTCTTGCTGCGAGAGGGGATTCATGATAACTGCTTTGAGACAAGCCTGTTTTGCCATTTAGAATAAGCTTCATTGGTAGTCTTAAGATTCACCATGCAAGATACCAATGTGTTGATAACTCTAGGTGAATTCCTTTGCATCTGATTAAGCTAGCAGGGGGTATAAATTAACATTAAATTAACATTTAAGCATTAACAAACTTTTGCATTACTTTCTCTATCACAGCTAATTTCATACATAGCAGTAACACTGCAGAATTGTCTTCCTCCAAAAAGTACGTTTTATGCAATTCAAACCTGTAAGTTAGGCAGAAAAGTAACCATGACATCACCATGTATGGTCTATGTAAAATAACAGGAATTGAAAACTACACACTCCTACAAAAGAATGAGTAAAATCCTGCTAAGAGTTCCCAACAAAAACCATGAAAGAGAGTAAATTCTTCTCTATTCTTTTGCACATCCATTTCTCTGACACAAACCAGGATATTCTGCTTTCCACAGCTGATCACCTTTAAAAGTGAAGGAAGAAGAACACTGAAAAACACTTGTTAGGCACATTAGGCTTTGTATGTTTAAATGAGTATATAAAACAAGCTGTAGCATACTTTTCCACTATTTGGAAAAAAATAATAATCAGTTAAGATGTAGAACATAAGTCTTTAATTTCAAAATTAAATTTTCAGCCTTTTTAGCAAATAATTTTCTGAAGCTGAAACAAACCAACCAACATAGGCCAGCTACTCAAGACTGAAGTTGGTCTGAAGCACTAAGACTTAAATACATGGAACATCTGAGTTCTGAGGTTAGGGTCACAGGTTTCTATAGGCCATCCTCACTTTACACCCCTACACATGAAGGAGTGTTGCAGATAAAGAAGTTTCACTCATGGCCAACAGCAGAAGCCTACTACTTATATGGCAGTAGGCTGCAAAACAACTTCAAGTAGGAACTGGGAATAAGATTGATTTTTCCCTCCTTTCTACAATGGAGAGCAGACAGAAATGAACAATTAACAATTTAAAATTAAACCTGTACAAAAAAAAATCATGAACAGATTTCTTCAAATTCATTTATGCCATTTTTTTTAGACAAAATCTTTATATCATGATCTTGAAAGAGAATAGAAGCTGATGACTCATACATGTTTTCCCACTGGGTGAAGGAAAGGTTAGTGTTTTAACAAGTACTTTAATTGAATTTACACTATTATTAATACTTCAAAGTTACAATGCAGATAACTAACAATTCAAAGTATTAAAATGATGATTTACTATTTTTCATTTAAAAATGTTATTCTGATTTGTTGCATTCTGTCTCACCTTTGGATGCTGCAGTAATATCTACTTTCAGAAAACCTTTCTTTCACTCTGCTGTTTCTAAACTAGAAATTATCAGTGCATCCATAAGCACTATTTCATTCAGCTCTACCCACTATTTCACATTTAGGTATATTTTAAAGGTATATTCTTTAAGCATTATGAGATTCCTTGGACAAAAAAACGAGAGGACATTTGGAAAAAGCGGAAGCTAGTTGGTTTAGCAGTCCTTAAAAGTTTGTATAATTTTAGTCTATTTTCCCTTGAAGTTTTTTTTTCAGTATCTCTGGTTACTGTGCTTGCACTGACTGCACTACACTCACACATAGTTCCACTGTAGTTGCAATATTTTGCTCACCTAAACCAGGCCATTAAACTGTTACACAGTTGTACCTACAGTGACTCTAGTACTCATACGACCAGTGTTAATAGTGTAGACGTATAACTAGATATGAAGTCTTTTCATGCACAAACTGGGAAAAGAATACTTCAGAGCAAATTTTATTACTCAAAATCCTGCGAAGTGAATTACCTATTGAAGAAAGAGATGAAAATATACACAGTAAGACAGAAAACGAATAGCATTAATCATCAAGAACAGAAAAAGAAATTCAAATGCATCATATCAAAGCATGCAAACATACACATGCATTAGTGAAACACAGATTAAAAAAAACAGGCCTAACAAAACCAGGAAGGTTAACTATTTTATGAGTTACATTAAAGGTTAAGTATTACCATCAAAAGGAAAAATGCCCTGTTGAGAGAGACTATTTTTAGATGTGCTCTTTAAAAAATGAAAATTCTATCAATATTCATGACCATAATTTTGCCAGTGAACTACAGAAAAAATAAGAATTATACTCCTTTGAATAATTTTAGACTATGTTGATTGCAATATCAGAAATTGCATCAGAATTGTTGTAAAATTTACAGTGATCAAGCTCAGCTGATAACACAAAGGCAATTGTGAATGAAAACCGAAGTTCAGCAAGACAATGAAGTGGGGAGGGGGAAGAAAAAAAAATCAGAAAGAAATGCAATTAAAGATTTGTTTTTGAAAATAATCACCTTTATGCTTTCTCGCAAGAACAGGGCTGCATGAAGACCCCCCTCCAGCTGCAAATCACAGAAAGTAACACATCAGGGCAAAGACAGAGCTGCTGAAATCATGAAGGAATTCTAATAGCCACAAATGGGAAGAAAAAAAAAAGCCCAAAGCCAGGAAAAAATAGCAATCTTGTTGCTTTTGAAGCACAAGTTTTTTGGATCATTTGCCATGAAATGACTTTTTATTTTTGTACATCACTTGTGTAAAGTTTGCTTTTAAAAAAAATATGCTCTGAACTTCACTGCTATGATTGCTTCCGGCTAATGAATTACCTTCTAAGAGCAGCAATATTAGAATGATCTGTTAGTTCCATACAGAAGTCCTTACGGAAATCAGATTTATTCTTTTGAAACAGGTAAGTAGCAGTTAGGAGACAATTTTAAGAACATGCATTTCACGGACAAGAACACTATTAGCTGATTTTAAAAGTTGTGGATAAACTTAAGTCATGCTTTAATTTCACGCTGATTTTGGTATTCAGTAAGGACCCATCAGTTAATATAAATTCTGAATTAGATCAGCTTTTTATGAATCACAGTTGTCAGATGCTTGTCAAGAAGAACATTAATTTTGTGGGAAAAAAAGTCTGTCACCACAGTTAACTTGCTCTGTGTAAACAAAAAAACCAACCCATCAACATAAACTGTACAAAAAAAAATACTTTTGAGTTTGTCACTACTCAATGCATGTATACCCACCTAAAGAAAGGAGGGAAAAAAACCTTTACTGTACCTGAGAAAAAGGCAAGTTATGCATATTTTATATATTTCATTTTATCCTTCATACTTTTTGGCTAACACTGAGAAATAGAGCTGGTGAAGTATGTTCATCTCCTTTTACTTGAATTACCAAAAATATAGCTTACCTATAAGTTCCACTATGCTCCCACTGCGGTTCCTGCTGGCAGATTCATCTTTGGATACACTGACCTGTGCAATGCCCCCTGAAGTGGTCAGGGCATGGAGAAGTTCAGGTGGCGGTGTTCTAAAGAGCTGTTGTAATAATTCTAAAGCTCCAGTCACAACATTATGGTCCTGATGCTGGGTGTAATACAGAGTCAATTCATAAACCTAAACCCAACAAAGAACTGGAATAAGTCTCTATGAAGATGCAACATACCACAATTCTTCTCACATAACACATTAAACTTCAGTAATGCTTTAAAAACAACTGACATTTGCTGTATCTAATCTTCACCACACTCTTCCGAGGGGAAAATGTGAATTCGTTGTAGCCATTCAACTGCTCTTTGAGTAGAATTCTGTTATTTCTGTTTATTGTTATAGGAGGAGGAATCACATCAAAGAACACCTGAATGATTATGAAGTTCTTTAGCTCCTTTGGGAACACCTAACAAGTACTGATGATGCATTTTTCTGGGATTTCTGGTTATTAACATTACTCATCAATAATTCCAGTCACTGGACCAACTATCATTTACCAAAATGAACAGGAATTTAAGAAAAGAATTCTGAATGTTCAACATCAAACCACCCCTGTATAACACTATATGCAACATTTATTTCTTTACCTTCCAATTAGTACTTTCCAGGTTATGTTTATTATTTATATTTTACCTGTATAAGTTGTTCTGGTGAAGGTGAAATCTCTGTTTCTTTTCTTGTTACTCCAAAACTGCCTTTCAGGCTGGTATCCTTTACTTGTTGTTGCAATAAAGGTATGAGATACCTTAGTGTAAGTAAAACACCCAGAATTAAAAGAGTAGGGTGATCATCTTCTACAGGAACCAGCAAGCCTAGGTGTAGAAAAGAAGTACCCAAATCCATTATTGGCAGTGGTTAGTTTCAACACAAATGTTATTTCACATAGTCCAAATAATAACTTCTTAAAAAAAAAAAGCAAACAAAAAAACCCTAACCCTAGCAGCAACTTAAGAATACTTTCTAAATGTAGAAACATTTGAAAACATGCATTATTTAATATTCCTGCCAATGATTTAAGCTATGTGGGAGAATCGTCAGAGGACTCTCCTTACCTTCCCTGTTCCCTACTTCGTTTCGCTTAATAAAAAGACAGAAAAATTTCTTTTCTGTAATACTTGATGCCTTCACCAAGTGATCTAGACTCTCTTGCTCCCCTCACCTCCACTTGGTAGTTTAATTAAGGTCAAACATAATTCCTTCATACACACACTTGCTACTATCCTAATGAATGACATTTACACTCCCTCAAGTATTCTGAGCCTTGTCCCATATACCTACCCGCTAATCACAGAGTCAAACCCAAAATATATTAAGAACAAATATAAGTTATGCAAGAAAACACAATGTTCAATGCAAAAAAAACCCAACCAAAAAACCCATCAGAATCAATTCATGGAGTTCCTGTTAGTGCTCCTCTCTGCATTCATTGCCAGTACCATTGCCAGAACATTATAAAACATCACCTTTGAGGCAGAAAAGAACAATGTGTGCTCAAAAGTGCATCATTTTCAAGTCACACAGCGTGACAAAAGTTGTTACATGGCATTTGAATTTTTCACCTATTCTTAAAGGAAGCAAGGCTAAAAGGATAATGCTGTATGTATCCATTGGTCTTCCTGATCTCTCCTTTTTGCGATATAGTCTACATAGTAAAGAACCCCTCGTCAGTAACAAAACTGAGGCAAAAATTTCCAGTACGATCCAGACAGATGTCTCATGAGTTGCAAAATACCCCAAAGACCATGCAGACTTCCCAGATGAAGAAATATGGAAGCAATACTTGATGCAAAGTGTTGTGCTTTCCAATAAAATTTTTTAAAAAATTAAAATAATTTCTGGTCTAAGTTCAGTTTTTAACAAAGAATCTACATGGTACTTCTTCTAAAAAGAAGTTAAAGGGCATGTGTTCTTGACCCAGAGAACAGCAGCCATATCCTGCACCTCAGACCTGCTGTGTTAACAACCAAACTGCTGAGTAATTCAAGCCTTCACAGACTCCTCAGCAAGTTCTTCCAGAACCCCTCTAGACCTCCTCGTTTTCCAACAGGCTTGTTGTTTACTTAGCTGTGGCTGTTTCTTTGCAACATTACTGAATTAGCATTGCAGTACACAGAGACACAAATAAGTTAGTCATATCTTCATCTAACGATACAAAATAGAGAAAGCATTAGCAGTGTAACTGGTAAACTAAGTATCTTTGCTTTGCCGAAAAACCTCACATATTAAAATTATCTTACACAGCAAAAAACCAACAAAAAAAACCCATGTTACTTATACCTGAGGCAAATTTAACTAATTTCCCCCTGAATCTTACCTAAAAGTACATTCAATAGCCAGGCATAAAAATACTGCATTCTTCGGGAATGCTGACAGATGCTTACTGCTGATCCTGCTGCTGTTCGACGGATAGTAGGGGAACTGGATTTAAGATTAGCTATGAAAGCCTTCAATAAAATCTAAAAACAAAGATATCTTATTTAAATTTTTATGAGAAAGAAAAGGAGACAGAAGTGAATTAAAAGTCAGCAAATGTATTTTTCATTCATTCAAAGCATTACTTAACGTACATTTAGCAAGGGCAACTTTTGCCTTAATTCAGACATGCAGACGTAACACTGCTTTCTATAACATCTGCTTGATAACGCTGATAGCTTACTGTGCTTTAAGATGTAACAGGGAGCACTAATAGCTTAAAAAAGATACCTTAATCTCATTGTCATTTGCAAAATTGCCAAACGCTGCCATGATTTTTGGTATTGCCGCAGCCAGGGTCTCTTGTACCGATTCTTCGGGTCTCTTACTTATTCGTGTTAGACAGGGCAAAAGGTTCACTAAGTACGGCCTAAGCATGGCAATGGAGAAAAAACAATTTGAAATGAGAACAACTTCACCCATCTAAATATTTTTCATCCATACTCAAATTCTGTGGTATAAATAAATAATAAAAAATGTACCTGCTAGCTAGACAGAATGTAGGAAAAAGACAATTTGTAGACATTAAGGAACTAAAACATTATGGAACTAAAGAGAATACATGTAAAAAAAAAAAAACCAGTCATTGTCTTCACAAGTTTCCCCAGCCCACTCCCCGAAGTCATGCACAGCACAGAACTAAAACTCCTCTTAAAGAAAACCAGCTAATCAAAAAACTAAAGCTACTTCAGAGGGAATAATGTGATAGGAATTCTTCCAACCTTGCAATTATACATTGAAAACTTGAGAACAGTAACATTTTGTTAACGTCTGTATTTTGTTAGATATTTTTTGGAAAGTTCATTTCTAGGACATGTTTACCTGCACTTTTGAGGCCGAACTAGATGGGCAAGCTCAGCAAATCTCCACAGTGCAGCACGTAGACTTCTGGAAGCACCATTCTGTAAAGAGTATATAATCATTACATTTCATCAAAACCATTTCCTAAAGAATACCTATAATATACAATAGTATATACTTTTATACCATTTTACTTAAACAGATAAATACATAAGGTGTCTGGAAGCAACAAATTCCCTTTAGCTAAAAGGAGGTCCAGTCAGCTCCACGACTGCCTTCAGTTTTCTAGCTGGTGTTAGGAATTTTCCGAGCGACCGAAAACGAACAATAAAGAACACCAAGAAAGAGAAGGAAATGACTGAGATCTCCACTCTGCTGAAATCAGCTTAAAATACCACAGAGAAAGTCATCAACCAACAAAGAAACACTGATGATGTGAGAGTCTAAAAATCACTGGAACACTTGCAGAGATATAAATGTAGAAAAAAATTGACAGCAGTGGAGAAATGCAAACAAATAACGTTCAGCTCGAGTGCACCAAAAAAACCAACCCCACATATTGATCTGCATCACTTCATAATGGCTTGCACGCTTACGTTTACTATCTATGTGTCTGTATTGACACCTTCAGTTGTGCACCTGACTCAAGTCGGTGCACAGATGTAGAATTTATATAGTAAAGCTCCTTAGTATTGTTGCAAATACGGATAAGTATGGAAGTAGATAGATGTCTAGGAAAAACTGTGTACCCACTGTAGTTTGAACCTAAGCAAAATGCTTCTCAAATCAAGCCCCTCTAAAGACAGAGCTAAAATGTTTAGAAACTGCCACCTACTTCCTATTTTCTTTAGCTAGTGTATCAAAGGCTCATCGTCTTGTTAGCATGACAAGTAAAAAAATCCTTGCATCTGAATTACAAAATGTGCATTTTTCAGGTTCAAAGCCGAACAACAGATTCTGGCATGGCTCCTAAAGTGATCCAACTGATGCACAAACAAAATTTGGTCTGCTGGGTGCTTGTTAACGTCTGCTACCTCTCTCTCTCTTGCCTCTGCCACGAATTTGAGATCAACTATTCAAGAAGCACATGCCACCTGAACAACAAAATATCTCCTCCTGCACCTAGTCATAAAGTGCAGAAACTTCTGAGCAATTTTTGTTTACGTTGGCTGGTTTTTGTTAATTATCTAGATATCCATTTCTATACCCTCAAAAATTTTGCATGACATTAAGGTACAACAGTCTAGTAAGATTCACACAGGACATACAAGTAGCCCACAAAAGCTATCCATATTGCTTTTGTTATTTTATTTTCTAGAGTCCTATCATTCCCAAAGACATGTAACAAAAAGCAATAGCATTACTGTCCAACAAATAACTATATTTTCTCTCTATACAAGCCTTGCTATATGCTTATAGATGCAAGAGACATGATCTCAATGATACCATCCTGAATACAGCATTTTTCTTTTGCAGTCATATACTTCAGAAAGACTATTACTAAAATTCTTCCTGTGGCCGTAATTAAATTGGGACTTCTGGTGCAAAGAGAGATGTTTCAGTATTTTTACCCATGTTTCTTACAGAAGCTGTAAGCATGCATCACACCTTCACAAAACAGTAGTTAAAACTTGTATCGGGTCACTTCAGGTCTTGATCAAATGATTCCTCCAAGAAGTTATGTCAAATTAAGAGTGTCACTGTCCTCCACCTACTTTTCACCACCCTTTTGCTCTAAGTTATTCCTTCCAGCTCAGTCAGTGGAGCAAACATCATGAATATGCCTTAGTCATTTGGGTGCAGAGTCACTAAGGTTAACTCGGACTGCTGTTCACACCAAATGCTCACACATTTTCTGCCAGACAACCTGTCAGGAGTGGTTAAATCCACACAGTGGGGCCAAAAGTGAGGAACTGGGTAGAATAATATGTTAAACAGTCACAGATCCTTCAAAAGTGAAGCTTTGACCTTGATCTTAAAAGATGTACACTGTTTATTTACGCTAATGCCACATTCCAATATACTAAAAAACTTCATAAATACCATATTACAAAAGGACATGAAAGCAAGAAACTCACCTTTTTAATCTCTTTATACAGTTCTAATTGTAACCTGGGAAGATTGGAATCCATCAGAGCCTGCAATAAAACACATTGAGAATGTACTGTATCAGAGGGGAGGCACTTTACAGGAATAAAGTTACACTTGCAATAAAACAGCTTCAAAAAAGGCACAGAACTATCTAACTGCCCCTATATTTGATATATAACCAGGAAACTGCTAAATACTGAAAAGAGACACCTTTACTTTTCACACAGACACAAAACAGAAATGTGGACAAATTCCACAAACTCTGTTATTTGCAGTTAATATTGACTGCTTTACCCACTCTGCCTAAAAAAGGCCATATGGGATCAGACTACAAGCAGAGCCAACCTAACATGCTTTTTGGCAATCGCCAGAAATAGATACTCATGAATAGAATATTAAAACACAAAAATAGTATGGCAGGAAATACCTCTCACTGCTCGTGAATACATCCCACCATCAAGTAGCCTCCTACTATTTCTCAAACCAAGGCTGTATTTGTACAGTCCTTGAAAAACCCTTCTTTCATAAATTAGCCCATTTTCTGCCTCCATTTATTACAAGACGTTCTGGACACCAGAAGCATCGCATCCCAGGATCTAATGAAGCAGTGTGCGACAGAGCATACATTGCAGTGTGAACCTGCAGTCTGTCTAACAACTAGGGTACGTGAAATGAAAGTAAGCACCAAGAAGTAGTGATTTTCTGTTCACCTCAACTCAATCATTCTCCCTCCACCTTTAAAATGGCAAAGAAGAAAAGTAGGAAAGTAGTTCCGCTCCATACTATCTCTTCCTATGGAATATGTTGTATACATATGATTACCCTTTCTCTTCCATTTTTTTTCCTAGTACCTATCACTTCCTCAGATGAAATGAGTGTTGCACTGGAACAGGCTGCCCAGAGAGGTGGCGGAGTCTCTGTCTCTGGAGATATTCAAAACCCATCTGGATGCATTCCTGTCCAGCCTGCTGTAGGTGACCCTACTTTGGCAGCGGGTTTGGACTAGATGATCTCTGACGGTCCCTTCCAACCCCTACAATTCTGTGATTCATACAACAAGCAAGTACCTACATTATGGATTTATAGAGTGCTATAATGTTTAGTATTTCATTCCTTATTCCTTGCCCAATAATTTAATAATTTCTAATTTTCTATCTGCCTTCTTGACTCCTAACCATTAAGTTCACTTCTTTACATCAGCATGTGCCATGTAAGAGTAATCCTGCAGAGGCCACAACAGCTTAAGCATCATCAGTGAAGTGCCTGTGGTTCCTCCAAAGCATGATTTGCCCAGCCTAAAATTGCATGCTCCAAAATTTTGTTTCCCCCAATTATACCAGTCATTATAATAAAATGATATTACCTTCCCCAGAAAAATTTTACCTGGCTTGTATCTTTATGTTGTCATAAGCACCCTAACTATTAACTGCAGGTACCTAGATGACAGCAGGTAACTATAGATCTCACTTATTTCACAAAACTTAATTTTTACAGGAAGTTCACTGCCCATGTATATAAGGATATCAAGCAACACAAAAAGGTACCAGCTACTATTTTGGCTTCAAGGGTAAGTTGTCCTTACAACACACCGAGGCAACTCTTTTTACTCATGCATACCTATATTTTTAGCAGGCTAGAATCTAAAAAGTCATCTCCATCAGAAAAAAATGGTAAGCATAGTCAACTCCAAATTACTAGAAATAATAAATCCCAATTACTGAGACCAACTGTACTCCAGTCTGTGTGAACAGTCCCACCAGTATCATTAGAACAGAGAATACTACAATATCGTACATCAGTTTGAGAAACAAGACAGCTTTAGTAACACATTGCCCTCAAAAGCCTGGTAAATCCCAATATGGTATTTTTACTTTTAAATAAAGATATCACCAAAGCTATTTAAACTTTGAGCTATTTATGCTATCTGTGAGGTTCTGACAGGTAAGTGTAGTGATACTTTAAGATGACCTACAGAGTGTTTATCCAAACTTACTTGCTGTTTTCAGTTTACAGCCTTGTCTACACAAATGAGTTAGCAGTTTAATTACACTAATGAGCATAAACTCCAGAGAGACAGACAATTACACAAGTAATATATATTCTTATATTTAAAGAGAGAAAATATAAAACATCTTTCTAGCTACAGAATGAGTCTGTAAAATGCCTGGGGTAGTAAAAAAGCTGAATGTCGACAAACATGCAAGCTTAGGGGCCTGACGCCTCTGTTCCTTTCCTCACAAGCGTCACTGCTTCTCTCTGCATTTATACACCAGAGAGCGACTGCCCGAAGGCTCGGTTGCTTCCCCACAGCGTAAAACACAGAAACAGAACCCAAACTACGACCAGCTTTGATAAGTCCGAAACATCCATGTGGCTGGAATATCACAACTATTACAACCTGATAGCTGTGACCCACTGGCAAGCTTAACTGATAGAAGATTCCATCACTTAAAGTCACTTTAATCTTTAAAACAAAACAAACTCCCATACAAAGACTTGGGGGGGAAAAAAAAAAAAAAAAAGCTTTTCAAGTTACCTTGAAACATGGCAGAAAGCAAAAATATCAAATAGATTAGGGAATTAAAGAGGTCAATTTTATACCAAGCCTACAGAAGAATTTGGTGGAAATTACTTTCCATCCATTGGAACTGTTTCAGAGCCTCTTTCAAAGCAAATTAACTTACATAATTGTGTATGCATTTCATAGAGTGCTAAACTCCCACAAATGGAAAAATATTTAAATCAGAACGAATAGAGCAAAGTGCTACAGGGCAAAACGTGAAAAGCAAAAGACATTTGCACTTCCTCGTTCCCTATCGTTATGGGATACACTACACAATCAGTAAGCTTTCCCATACTAGTTTCAGCCACAAGCTCAACACCCAAAAACTTAATTCATTCAGATACCAAACAGAGAGAAATCTCTACCGAAATAGGGATGTTTGCTTGCTTCTACACACCGCTTCATGCTAAAGAAAATTATTATTTGCATATTTCTAAAGCACTTAAAGTTTGCATCAACTAGATTAATTATGCAGGTGCACTACATTGACTCAAAGGTCAAGTATTTCAGAAAACAGGGTGGGGGGGACAACAGAAAAAAAAACAAAAAAACAGAACACAAACAAGAAAGGACAGATGAAGGTAAACCTGTCCTGGAAGCACCAGCTCACATCAATTACTCAAGAGGTTCACTTTATCATACTTTCAATCAAGACTTAGACCTCGTCTGACCTCATATGAATGCCTGTCTACTGTTCTCCAACAAGCCTTCCATTCTGGATCACGGCAGGGTAATAAACAATCTCCAGAATTACTGCCCAAAAGCTCCTTCTCCAAATCTCAGCAAATCACACTACCTGAATTACAGCATACTACCAGTCTGGAATGAAAAGCCAGTATGTCTTTCAGCTTGCTTTTTAATAAAGATGTTTAACATGAGGAAAAGTAAAAATGTTATGTTTACAGAACAGTGATAGAGTATTCCTCCCATACAACAAGATGATTTTAGAAAAGCCTATGTTCTTGTTTTATTAACTTGAAGAGAACAAACTTAAAGAACAATTGAAGAAGAGATTGGATTAGAATGATGAAGAACAGAAGACAAGTTAAATATTGATCTGGGCATAAAAAGATCTCCTAAGAGCACATACAGATTTCATAAAGGAGCTTCCTTAACCTCTTACATTATGAGATATTATCAACAATAAGAAAAGCAACTAAAAGAACATCAGTGTGAATTCATACAGGACACGGCAGGTGAGAGGTAAAAATCTATTAGCACTATATACATAAGTTCTTACTTTAATAACTTTATTAAGGCATTCATCAGCAACCATCCGGACATCGGATTCTGCATCCTCACTGCAAAGGAGGAAGAGCTCCATAGCAATCCCCAGCAGTTTCTGAAATTCTGGAGAATTTCTAAATAAACAAACATAACAAACAAACAAAATTACAATGCACACTGTGAAAAGCAAACACCAATGCTACTTTTGAGGAGATTTTGAGAATCCAGCTACATATATATTATACACAGTTATACACGAGGAGAAGACATTCAGTGGATTAAAGCACCTCATTAGAAATTGGGAGATCGTTTCCCCGCTCTTTCCTGCAGAACGTGGCAAGGTATCTGACCTCTGTGCCTCAGTCTGAGGTAGAAGGATAATGCCTACTCTACCAATGCTTAAAAAAATTACTTCTTAGATTTTGGGTGGTTAAAAAAAGTAATTAAAAAATTGTGCCATTTCAGTTTTAAACAGAAGTTGAGCATTTAAAATCAGCAATTGCCAGGAAGCCTTCAATAAACTAACACTCCAAAGAGGCTATCCATATTAATGTAATAAATTAAAGACATAGTCTTACCTTAAAGACTGAGCAACTATGTTTTCACATATTGTTAGGCAATGATTCACTCGATCTTTCTTCGTAGCTGAAAGTTCTTTCTTTCTAAAAGAAGAATACAATAATAACGAGTCTGAGATAAGACTTCAAAAGTGAGCAGTGACCATTTAAACACTCCTGCTAGAGTAGTGTCTAATGATTATACAAGAAAAAGGTACTCTCTTCTGGTCATTACATTAGCAGCTGCCCACCAACTACCCGTGGTCCCTGAACTGCATATACTAACTGCTGCTGAGAGCATGCAGACTCACAAGCAAAAGAAACGATACAAACTTAGAAAAATAACGAACCATTTAACAGGGAATATCATATTAATTCCATAACTTTCACTGAGAAAATGCTGGGGAAAAAAGCCAAAGAATGAAGAGGAATAAAGGGAAAAGAAGGAAAAAGAGGAGCAGGCCTAGAACAAAGCTGAAATAAACAAACCGACAGATACAAAAAAGTTGGGGAAAAGAAGCCATGAGAACAAGCCTCGCAGATCTAAAAATATTGCTTTTAAAAAGACCGTCCTCACACTTAATTCACCTTAGACTTTTTTTTTTGTCTGGCAAGTTCTTGAAACTTAAAGAGTTTTACTAAATTGACCATTTTGGATCTGAACTGGAAAAGATGATGAGGCAATGTTATCATACATCACATTCTCCCATATCATTTTGCAATTATAAAAATAGTAAAGCTTTAGGCACAGCCTATAACCCATCAAGAATAACGTCCCTATAGTTACACTTGGTATAGTCCAGAAAAGGCCAAACTTAGTCAACTTGCAGCAAATGAGTGTAAACCAAAGAGAATAAAATTCACTGAAGATTGCATATCTACAAACAACATAGAGCACAATATGAAAAGCAAAATTCGTTTAACAGTCACTTCGACATGACATAAGCTCCTACAACCCTTTACAGCTGAGTGTAGAATAGAAGCTTCTTCCCTGCCTCACCCCCAACGCTTCCAACAAAGGAACTGAAAAAGAGAGGCAGAGAGATTCACAACTATGATTGCGAAATTTTATTCCACTGTATGCAGTATTTCCTACTCTTAACTTTCCTGACACAAAATCACTTTTAGGAAAGCAGACATTACTTTTAAATGATTAACCAGTAGCAATACTGGAGCTAAACTGCACACCCAAGGGTACCTCTCCTGGGTCTGTTTCTTCTTCACTTATATTCACAAAGAATCTTCCCTTTTGTTTTCCAAGTGAAAACTGAGCATCTGTATTTTTAGCATTTAATTTTCTGTCTGAGCAAAACCAGCAAAACCATCAAAACCATCAAACAGCAAAACAGTGTTTCTGAACTAGAAGTTGGAAAACTATGTGAACAGTCTTGAGGTATATTAATATAGTTAACACAATATTAAGGACCAACAGCAAGTAGTCAATAAGTGCATTAAATTAAGCTAACTCAAAATACATTGTTGGACAAAATTTTTGAAGAATTAAGCTGTAATATTTAAGAGCTTTAGCTCAAATAATAGTACAGCTTTTGAAAAAAAGCCATTCTTTGTGAGTAACCCTGTCCTTTTTCTTCCATCAGGTTTTTTTCCCAATGATCCTCTCATCTCACTTCAGAAATGCTTCCCTTTAAAAAAGTTAAAGGACTAGTTCTTAAACCATTTTCTCCATTATAATTTGGCAGTATTTTGTTTAGGTAAGCTTCAGCGTTCCTCAAAGAGAATCTCTTCTTTGGCTTGTGTTCTTAAGCAACTGACAGAACATGAGTAGCCAATCTGAATTAGATCAAGATATACAATGTCCTTCTCTCTATCTTGAATGGCACCACAGAGTCTTTAACTGCAATTCCTTTAACTTCTTTAACTGCAATTAGATCACCTCTAACAATACAGCAAATACTTCCTAAAATCTCCAACTGACCTTGCAACTTAAGTATCGTTGATGTGAACAGGTACCTAAGAAACAGATTAAATAATTTCAACTTCTACGATAGTTTTACCTAGCACTGCCCACATCTCTTATAAGCACCACATATTCCACCCAAGAATAGAATAAGCACATCTGAACTTGCCTATAAGCTATTTCAGGTACAAAACACATTAAAGACATTGCTGAATAAGACTGCCTTCTGAAAAAAGTTCTTTGTTATCTACACATACTATAGCCCCAAGCAAGGCAGGCAGTGGTGTTCAACAGCACTCAGACTAGTACAGATCAACCTCTTCAGCAGATTTCTGTGAACAGAGCGCTCACCTAACACTGAATCTACCACCTCATTGAAATAAATAACTTAAATTTTAAAAGGCCTGAATAGAGAATATTTCATGTGAAAACTTTGAAGGAATGCAAGTTACCATTTAAACTGAAATAACAGAAACTAGAGGTGAAGACTAACTATCAATTACTACCCAAAGGGAAAAAAGAACAAACATTCAACCGTTCGCTATACTGAATCTTTCATCTGCCATTTGGTTATTCAACTTCCAAAAAACCAGCCTTTGAAGGAATGAAAGAAAAGGTGGAAGACAAACACTTAATGTACCTTGTGTGCACACACAGAAGGAGAAAGATAACAGAAGAGCATCTGGAGAGAAATCACATATTTAAAAAAAAAAAAAAGGCTCTATTCACAAGTATTATGAAGTCCTCATGCAAACTGCTGATGAACGTACCCAGGGGGACAACAGCAGCATCACATATTTCTTAGAAGAGAGCTGAAGTAGCAAGCCCCAAGAGTAAGGTCATTTCAGTCTGATGAGTAACAGAAGGCAGGAGATATTGGAAGCAGCAGTTATCTACAGGAAAGCTTCATCTCTCAGGCAGAGGAGTTTAATCTTCTGCATGCTTCTACAGAATCTCTAGCCAAGAAGATTAATAAACAATATATGAAAACCGGCAAGCCCAGATAATTTTTCACTCTGAGTCCTGATGAGCTGGCTACAAACAGATGCAGCTCACTGATGCTAATTTTTATTAGGCCTGGGAATTAGGGGTATGTAAAAAGAGTACAGGAGCTCTGAAGGTGAACCAGCATGAAGAAAAAGGGCCAAGCCAAATGGCTTGACATTAATCTTGAGAAAAGTAATGGGAAATTCAAAAAACATTCTGTTAATAACAAACAGAAACATGAGGTTCCACTCAAATATGAGAAAAAACTTCTTCACAGTGAGGGTGACAGAGCCCTGAAACAGGCTGCCCAGGGAGGCTGTGGAGTCCCCTTCTTCAGAGATTTTCAAGACCCGTCTGGATGCAGTCCTGAGTAACATGCTCTAGGCAGTCCTGCTTCAGCAGGAGAGTTGGACTAGATGATCTCTATGGTCCCTTCCAACTCTAAAAATTCAGTGAAATTCAGTGAAACACAGACAATGACGGATAGTCAAATAAAGAAGAACATGTCCACAATGCACTCTAAACAACAAAAAAAAACCCATCCAGGAACCACCCCTGACAAGCAGGGCAATAAGCATTAGTCACACAGTTCATATGGTCTTCAGTTAAGTAAAAAATTTGTGATCCCTCTACATATAGCACTGATAAAACATGAAACCAATGTACGGCCACAGCTTAGTCAAACATAAAAAAAAATTTAAAATTCCAGTAAAGTTCATGAGTATAGAAAAATGGATACTGCTAGAGAGCACTTGGGCTCTTGCAACACCTTTTGCTGTAAGGGTAATGGTTAGAATCAAATCTAAGGAAAAATATAAAATCAGAAGTAGGGCACAACCAATTACAGTAATTAACTTTTAGAAGAAATTAACAAGAAAAAGGGTGAAGAATCCACCTTTGGATTAATTGAATGAAAGCTACATACTTTTCCAGAAGAAACATTAGCAAGTCATTCCCTCAACTCACTGACAAGAGGTAAAAGTAAATAAAATGTAAAATATAGGATGTTTTGTGACAGCCCATCTGCTTTTTAGTTTCACTGAGTAAACTCTGAATTTTTACATCATACTAATCAAATTTTAGGTTAGTGGGAGCTTTGTAACCCAATAAAAAACACCCAACTCCAACCAAAATTTAAGGATCTGAAAAAGTTAAAAATAGGTATGGAAGAAAGTAAGGTGCCTCAGGAGAAGTGTATAGAAGCACTACGAGGACAGAGAGCTCAACCTGTTTTCAGAGAAGAAAAAAAAAAACAGCAGGAGATAATAGAAGGGGCCAGAAACTGACATCTGACTGTAATGCATAATAAAAGCATAACACATGATCACTGTAGATTTAAATATCTCAAAACAGAAAAAGCTCTCATCTCCTTGGTAAAATCTTGAATTCAATTAATGTTTTAATTTTAAAAAGTAAAGCCAGAATATCAGTTTTATCAAGAGTTCAGAAGTCATTGTCTTAAAAATAAAGTGAAGAAAAACTTCAATACATGTTGTGCAAACAATTAAGTCTTCTCTACCCCAGTCTCTGTGATCTTAAAATATTTCCTAGCAGGAGACGGGCAGTCCTTAGTAGGATTCTCATTCCCTAACCAGATGTAACATGCTCAGTTTCTACCAAAAACATTTAAAAGGCGATTTTTGCCTACTCCAACAGGAAAAAAAATTTAATTATTATTTTTATTCACGTAGAGGTAACGTTTTGTTGCTTTAAATTAAAGTAGCTTATTTTGGGAGAAGCCAAAAAAAGTAGGGGGAAGTAGGTAGTTTTACTTCTAGCATAGCAAAAAAGTCCAACAAAAAATCTCTCCCGCTACCTGTAGTAATGAGATTACTCTACAATTCAAGGAACGACAGCTTCTCACTTGTCTGATTTAGGCAACTTTAGTCTAATGGACAATATCAAATACATATCTAATGAAATAATTAAAGAGCAAAACAGCAGCATTTATGCTATGACATTCACCAATTAATTCTTTTGCTACTGAGAGGTAAGCTCGCATCCTTTTAAAACAGTAAAGAGATAGAATGATAGGAAGTTACCACACAGACTACAAAATATTTAAGTCCTATTTGTACAGAACTGGAATGAACACCTCTCTGGAAACGCAAGGAAAACATAGAGGCAATTTTCCTTTACAGTTAATTACAAACAAACAAAAAAAAAATGTGCAGACAATATTGTGAATTACATTCACAATGTCAGCTGGTATTTCACTAGTTTGGGAAACTTCAGCAAAGACTGCCCCAATACCCTTTCATAGGCTTTAGTGAGGCTTATAGTTGTTACTGAATTTGTATAGCTCCTGGGGACACACAATACCATCAGCTTTCTGAAAACATACAGCCTATTTTTAAACACAAAATAAAGTCAACGTGGACAACTACAACCCTAATTTTTTAATGTTTTGAGAAGAGTATGAGTAAATTCAGACCCTCAAACCAAGTATAACATCCCTCCACAAGCATCGCAAACAATTTTCAGGACTTTCGCTAGAAATACCATGACCTATCTCATCAGTAAGTTTTTTAACAGACTTTTTCAACTACACACAGGAAAGACTGGAAATAGATGGCCATCTATTCTCCACGCCACACAAAGTACTAGCACAAAAAATGCACACAACAAAGCAACTAGTTTCTGCAGACCAGTAAAGCATCTAAAAACCATTAGCTCGTGAAAAAGATTGTTGTTTTTCACGTATTATGCCCCAAAAGTGTGAAAATGCATTGAGATTCTTTGAGAGAACACTCTCCAGGCAGTATCAACCATGCTAATTTAGTTGGCATCCATATCAGAATGTACTGTGGGAGCAGGTGGCCAAGAGCCCAGCTCCACCGCTTACCATCCTCTGCCAAAACACTATGCAACTGCCAATTTAGAAGCTACCTGCTCCTCGACCCCTCTGTTTCTCCTGTCTCCCCAATAGCTAAAGAAAAACAACAGCATGACTCATCTAGTTATCCTGTAAAAACCTTAAGTGCCTTTTCACCTGTTTAATAAGGGTTATTTTTAGAGGATTTTGGAACCGTGAGGGGCAGCACCGTGCCGCTGAACAGCTCCTCGCCCTTCTCCTCCCGACGGGAAACCTCAACATCGCAAGGACGTAATGCATTTGCTCCTGGTGCTTAGGAAAGCAAAAGGGTATCGCAAAGACTTAAACTAATTCCTCTTAGGTCTTTACACAGAAAACCGCAGGACAAGACTTTAGATGAAGTTTGTCAGGAACAAACATCCACACTAACTCCCCTCAGATGCATTAGGCTTAGCGCTTTTAGTTATGCTTAAGGGGTTTTGCCTGTTTTCCAGCAGTTTATTAACTGAAGATAAGGCTTTACTTCCTAAAACCAGTCTATGAAACCCATAGCACTCTTGCATCTTCCCTTCGTTACCCATACTGCTGTACTTTCAAACGTGCTTGCCCAGAAAGTTACTCCGAGCTTAAAACTTAAAAAGAGAGCAGGCAGCGCTCCCAGACACGTCCAGAGGAACAGCCTCCTGCCAAGGACGGGGAAGCACCCCAGGACTAACTCCTCCGGGGACCGCCAACTGCCCCTCAGGCTGTCCGCCGGTCCGGAGCGGCGGCTCGGCCTCCCCCCGGGGGCAGGGGAAGGTGCCGCCGAAGCACCGCGGGAGCCCCCCCGGCCGCGGGTCACTCACGGTCTCTGGAGCGGCTCCTCGGGGATGGCAGCCGGACCCTGCTGCTGCTGGAAGGAGCGCAACGACTCGAAGGCCTTCATGAGCTTCTCCATGGTGGCCATGTCCGCTCCGCCCGCGCCGGCGGCCCCGCCCCGCCGCTCCGACCCGCCCTCTCACAGGCGCCCGGCGGCGGCAGCGGCCGCCCTCTTCCTCGCGGGCCCGACTCTCCTCCTCCTCCTCCTCCTCTTCCTCCTCACGGACTCGCTCTCTCCCGCTCGCCCGGCGCCCTCAGGCCAGCCGAGGCGCCGCCGC
>JAHREE010000245.1:417887-434100 GCA_033628505.1 Tringa tobata | reverse complement strand
TCCCCACGCCGCCGCCCCGCCCCCTGCCCCGCCCACCCCGGGGCAGGGTCCCGCGGGACCCCAGCCGCGCGGGGGAATGCGCATGCGCGCACCGCAAACACCACCCACCCCCGGCCTGGTGTCACGCGCACCCTGACGTACATGTACACACGGGCACGCGGGTAAGGGGCGGGGCAGGAGGGAGAGCGACAAGATCTCTGCCCAATCAGAAAGAGGGGCTCCTCCCCTTCCCGAATGCCACAGCGCCGCGGCTGAGGCAGGCGCCAGCGCGTGCGGAGGGCTCAGGGCCGTCCCGCCGCGGCTAAGCGGGGAGGGGGCACTGGGTCCTAGAGCCCGCCAGTCGCACCACAGCGCCCCCTGCTGGGGAGGGAGGCGGCCGCTCCGCCACCGCAGGTACCCCGGGCCGCCCTTCGCTCGGTACCGGGCCGGGGGGGCCGCGCCGGCCTCCCCTTCCCCCGGCAGCGAGGCGGCTCCCCAGCGGGCAGCTGCAGAGGTGGGACCCCGGCGCCCATCGTAACCCACCAGCAGCCCGGGCTCCGTGCGCCCGTGCAGCGAATTGGCGTGCCGGGGGACCCCGCAGCTCGCCCGCTCGCCTCTCCGGCTGGCCCACGGGGCAGATGGTGCTCGCCAAGGGCGATCCCGGCACTTCAGTCTTAGGGCAGGCTGTGTGTAGCGGAGGGAAACGCTTACAGGAACAGGACACTTAAAAGCTTGGCAGGGTCCCGTGTCCTCCCGGGGGCTGGTTTATGAGAGGATACCTTCTGCACCCCTAAAGCACACGTTAAACATACAGTACACAACATTTAAATCATTGATTCTATTATTAAGCACTTTTTAATTAAGTCAGCGCTACGGTGAAGTTTGCAATTACAACCACCCATTTTAATATGTCCAGCTGCTGCCACCCCTTTCAGAGGACAGCGGGTAAGAACAGGTGAAATGGGTTCCAGCCACAGAAACACGCAGCAGCTCTTGGAACTCTGAGGAAAAGCAATTCCTGGTTAATGACTTAATATCCAACTTGGTTATTGCCAGGAGGGATGGACAAGAGGAGCGAAGCGAAGCTCAGGTCTCCAGCTCTTCAGGTCCACCTAAGCCCTAACAAAATCACCTTACCCATCACATCCCTGCCAGTTTATAAATAGTTATATTTATAATTAAAGTTAGCTTCATTAGCATGTAAATAAAAGATGAACCGCCTGAAACATTCCTCTGAAAATAAACCTATTTACAGTACTGAAAGCAATTCAGCCTAAGAGCAAAACCCCTATTTCATTATAAACTTGTAACAAAATGGGAGCTTTTAAGGTAAAAAGAATGTTGTTCCTGATCAGTTTATGATAAAGCTTGCAGAGAGTTTTCTCTGTAACATATGGACGATCATGAATTTTTTATTTAGCAAATGATACATGGGGGAAAAAAAAAAAAAAGATGACAGGGTAGCTGGAACGCTGCATACACTATGTGATAAATTGCATGTGCCACTCCACGCTTTGAAATCAATTTAAGCTCATTAAAAGGAGCGTAAGCTCCTATCAAAGGTGAAAACAAGCCACCGACCAAGTCAGCCTTTGCGGAACCTGTTTTGAAGCCTTAGATCAAAGTGTGTGCCAGGCCCCTGGGGGCTGCTGACTCACGGCAGGAGTGCCAGGGCACTGCCTGCCCACCACCAGAGCTCCTCTCCCTCCTCCTCCTCCTCCGGCAGAGAACTCAGGGGTATCAGGTTTACCATATCGGTACCTTCTCCTAATTCAAATTTACTGGTCGACATATCACGTCACTGATCCTCCTTCCAATTGCAGCTGCACTGGGGGAGGGAAAAAAAAAAAAAAAAAGTGATGTAAAACTGGCAAGGGGCAAGAAGTAGCAGGCAGGGATAGAGAACAGGCATTTTTGTAAAGCCTTCGTTACCACAAAGAAAAATAAAGTCACAACCTCAACGGAGCAACAGTGAATATTTAAAAGGTTATACGTAATTTAGTGGGCAATGAATTAATCTCAATCTCCAGGAAAAAAAAAAAAAAGAAGAATCATAGAATTGTCTAGGTTGGAAGGGACCTTTAAGATCATCTAGTCCAACCATCAACGTAACTCTGATAAAAACCCATCATAACATGCTTTTACCTTGTCTGTAAGAGACACGTGAACATCATTAACGTGAACGCAGGCTACCTAGGCATAGGTTACCTCTTGACTTCATGTTTTTAAGAATAGTTGGGACAAGCACATCAAGAAAATTTTTCACCCTGTCCCAAAGTCACACTAGGGCCGGCATTTCTGCGTTTCCACAAACAGCTCAGCAGGTGACTGGTACCACTCAATCCAACAGATTTCACGAGATGGCTGGCCCACGTACTCCAACATACGCGCAGATAATCCGCAATATGCTGTAGCAGGGTTATATTATTGCTGATGTCACTTCATTTGAAGCCATTTTGTATAGTAATTGAGTGCTTAGCCCTTCAACTCATGCCATAAAATTACAGTGAAAGCCTTTGCATAAATAGGGCAAAATGTTGAAAATACAAACAGACTACTGTTGAAAAATATTTGATACAAAAAAAAAACCAACCCACAAATCCAACTGAGATCAAGGCATAAATTCTCTCAAGTCTAGTTATTTTCCTTTGGTTAGAGTAGGAAATTCAATGAGCAGAATAAGGCTGGTGATGAGTAGAGCTACAGCTACTCTTGACCAATCTTGCATTCACATTCACCACGTCATCACAGTAACCATGTTAATGAAAAACAGCCCATCGGTCTTTCCACACAGAAATTTACGTAGAAATCAAGATTCAAACCACGAGATAAGGTATCAATTGAGTAAATACAAGAGAGCTAGGGCACTTTTTCCTGGATCTGACAATCTTACATTGGTAAAGAACTTGTACTGCATGTAATACACATCCTCTGCTTCAACAAGTTGTGAAACATTTTTTATTTTTTTTTTTAAATTACAATTTTGCTTTTATTTATCCTGGCTACCATGACAGGCATGGCAAATAAATCACATTAGACAGTAATACGTGTGGTTGAGATACGTGGCAGTGTTTTGCTTTTATTTCAGGAATAACAATGCTAGAACATCCAGGAAAACAGCTCATACAAGAACAGTTCAGTGGTTTGGAGATACTGGAACTAACGCATCACATTTAAGAGTCAGCTTTGCTACACTTGGAAAGAATTCTGGTGTTTTGGATACATGTGGAACATGAGAAAAGTTACCTACATCTCATGTGCAAAACTTAAGATACGCCATAAGAACAATTACGAAATAAAAAAGAATTGTACATTCAGCAGAAGAGACATCATCATCACCAAAATGAGACGGGAAGGTATTTCAAATCAGAGTAAACATTAATTTAGCTTAAACATGCTTTCCATTAATTTTTAAATTTTAATTCTATTTTTGAGTACTTCCTAAAGAAAAGTATTTTCTGAAAATCTATACTAAAGTGAAGGTGATAATTCCAATGTTAAATTAGCATAACACTAAATTGTAAACCAAAGCAAAATAATATTACTTCTATTGACTTATTTTAGTAACTTGTAAACAGAATTCTTTGTACGAATGGCAATGAGAAATTTCTTACATCAGTCTTGTTTGAAAAGTAATTGAAGTGCATTCTAAAAATGGGTTTTCATTGTTTTAAATAGCTTCTATCGTTGATTTCTCAAATTAGACATAATTTTATTCTGAGACAGAGATTCTCTTTCATAATCCCAAACCTTCCAATCTATTGTTTTAAGAATGCTTCGGAAATAAAAAGCCATACAACACCGTCTATTAAAAGCTAAGATTCGCCAATTGCGCTCTCTTGGTTATGGAAATACCACAGTTTTTTTCCTATTTATTATTATACAGTCATTATTTTTAAGTGCTTGTTTTTTCATCTGAGACTGTTTTGTTGTTGTTATAATCCAGAAACATAACACCATCTCTGTTATGAACACTACACTGAAAAAAAAAAGCTGACAATTTTTTTTATAGAAAGAGAACAACCCTGAGGCATGAAGATTCTATTCTGTTGGTCACAACATTCAAAAGCATTATGTAAACCAGTAAGATACTGGTACATCATTTCACAGTTTTGGAATTTTGAGCTAAATATATAGATTGATGAGGTATGCATAAGCAGACATTAAGACTTACATACACAAATCCTTGGAAACAAGCCACAGAAAAGGAGGGTTGATCTCATTCAAGGGCCTCCATAGAATTCCATAGATCCTTCCATATCTTGCACCAGTAGAACAAAGCAGTTGGGCTCTTGGATTGTCTTAAAGCCTTCTAACACATGAATCTACAATGTGAATTAATGGAGGTATACTAAAGTCATTCTGAATGACAAGAATTGGCATTGGCTTTTTTTTTTTTTTAATAAAAAACCCCAAACAGCTTAATGGAAATAAAAGGACACAGAATCAGTAACCACAACCTGCTGCCTTCCCCCTTCTTTCTCTTAGTTGTCCCCCATAAGAATAAGAGCAAAGTTCATATTAACTTTATAACACAAATATTTTGCTTTCAGGTGCTCTCCCCTCTCCTTACCCTTTCCCCCACTTTCAAAACACATCTCCAAGCTACTAATATCCCAGTAAAGAGATTTAACCCATGTTAGTCACCTTAGGTTAAACAGTGTAACATCTTAATCTCAAAGTACCATACAAGGAGAGCGATGCTGATCCTTCCGGGTTCTTGTCTTTTTTAGTTCATCAGGGGATTCACAATAGATAATACCTAGTCATTATTATGTAGGTACATTTCTAGCCAAAAGGGACAAATTTATAGTAGAAAAACACTATCTTGAACCTACTGGGGGAAAAAAAAAAGCAAACAAACCTAAAGGAATTTAGGTGCTAATCCTGCAAGTGTGCAGTTACTCAAAAACAGTTAAATAGCGTTCTTCAGGACATAAGAAAGAAAACTTTTGAAATGAAACAAAATAAAGCTTCATAAAAACGAACAAATCCTCTGCTTTTTTGCATGGTTGGAGTTCCCTGTCCAAAGAAGCAGACATATAAATAACCACTTCTTAGGAACAACTGCCCTTTTCTCTTCATCTGGCCTTTTTTCTTCACAGATCCCTGGAGAGTAAACGTTAAGTCTCAGCACTCCAAAACAGAGAAGTTGATTTTATTTATTAAGTTAAGATCTGCCCTCCCCCAATATGGAAAGAAAAATTGAAATACATGATAAACAGACTTTCAGGGGTTTTTTATTTATTAAAGCCAATTCCTATATTTTCCTCATAAAAATTACTCAGCTTGTGTCCATGGTATTGTTGCCCAAATTTCAAGTTGGTCTAAGCAGGCATGAAATCCAGACTGTCACCCCATATGTCACTTTTGCTACAGAACAGCAAACCTAAGATCTAAAAAAAAATTAAACCTTTTAATCAAAGATAGATGATCACTTCTCCAACCAGGTAGGTATTTATAAAACGCTTGTTACTTCCCTATTTTTCCATTCCCATCTTTTTGGAGTCCTACTGTTGTTGTGGTATATAATAAAGAGGGTCAGGTCAGACCATGCCAGCTCATTGTCTCACACGTAATGGTTCCAGCCAACACCCTTACTTCAGATATTTCTCTCTTTCTGTCAAGTTTCCCATCCCTTCACTATTGCATCAGACTGTCTTCCAGTAATTCATTCAAACTCTCCCTCTGCCAATTCCTCCCTTTGTACTTTCTATGGCAGTCCTTTTGCTGTCCTCTGCTCTTTCAGACAGTGGGAAAAATACACTGAAAACACAGAAGAGAGTCTCATTCCTCATTTCCGTGGCACAGTAGCCAAGAGGAACAATTTCAGGTAGACACCAGCTCAGCCCCTGCAGAATTCTGTTAACACACTGGTTTTCAAAACTTTTTTCAAATTCTGACCCATTAAAACATTTGTCACTAGAGACAAAATACTGTGAATTAAAACCTGATGGCAGGCTTGAGTATCAAATGTATCTTTTGAGTTTCCCAGAAGCAGCTTAAGTTTCTTCCAGTGGGTCTGCGGATCAGAAGCAGAAACCTATTTGAGGTAGAGGGATATTGAGTTGCTCTCTGTGTATAATACAAGTGTGGTCTGGTTGGTGCCCTAGAGATTTGAGAGGAAAAAAAATGCACTCTCAGTGGAGATGAATATTCAGAATACAGAACAAAATATGTAACAAAAAGTCATGTCTCCAGCTCCAAGAGCATTCCATTATATTTCAAATCCCCAAGTCAAATTTTGAAAATGGAAGAGGCTTTTAATGAAATGTGTTCCCTAAATTCATTCTCATACACAGATTAATAGTTTTACCAGAGACTTTACGAAATAAAAAGGAAGTCTGGCATACTTTGAGTCCGAAAGAAAGGAAATTTGACAAACCTTCAAGCAGCTGGAAGAAGTTTTGCTAATGAACATTAGGTAATCATATCTAAAACTTCAATACCAGCTCCACATCTGCATTAAGCAATCATTAAAGGCAGGCTTTAATGTTTAAGTTTTTGAAGGTTATAGAAAAGATTATTTACATAATTAAATTTATTGGCAGTGATTGCTGTCAACTCTGCAACATTGTGTATTACAAGATAATAAACAGAGAAGAGGTTAGTAAGAAGAGCCTATGCTTTGTTTTTGAACCCATTATAAAACTGCAACATCCTACATGGAGTTGTAAACAATCTCATTTACAGAAAAAAATGGAAAGGTGTCCCCACAGGTAAAAAGAAATCCTTTTAGGAAAGATAGCAAAGTACTCAAAATATAGTTATAAAATTTTGGCATAGGTCTACTTGCATGGTCCATGTCAAGAAACCATATGGAGAGGATGTGGAAGATGGGTAGAGAGGAGAATGGAATAATATGGTTTGTTACAGCATTAAGCTACATGTTCAGAATTCTCTATATATAGAAATACAGAAAGACATTCTGCAGAGCCAGACAGTAAAAAGCCATTCATAATAGCTAGCCACAGTGCACTGAATTCCTTTTTTTCTTTAGCAGTTGCTTGAGAGATACATTAGGTAATAGCACTGCCATGCTGCCAGATAATACCGGAATTATGAAATTTATCAGTACAGCAATTTTACTGTTAAGAAGACTCCTAATAAAGATCCTAATGAACAAGAAGAGTTTTACCAGGAGCATACAAAGTCAAGTTACACTGATACCATAGATATTATCTCTGTGCTTTAAAATCCTTTTAGTATTTCTACATTCATTCCACTGGAAAAAAAAATAAAAATCAAGATAAATCAAATACATACAGAAACACACGCACTCAAATGGCACTCATTGCTTTTTGTACAATTAAGCTTTAGTGAAAATATACATCTTAAAACAAATGAAGTACAAATGTACAAAAATCCTTGAACTCAGATAAAAAATATATATAATACACTTTGCTACAGAGATATAAAACATTTAAAGTTTGCTCATCCTTTCTGATGAGAGTAAAATGATTTAAAGTCTGGAGGACTCCTGCTCATCATCGCTGCAATCGGATTTAAAGCAGACCTGCAAGAGAAGACAAAGAGATAACTGAGCTGCAGAAATGACACTGTCGCTGGTTTGTGTGTTTTATGGGGCACAGAAAGGCTGGGGTGGAGGTTGTGTGGCTCTTTTTCCAGCACATTTTACGTCATACTAACTAAATACTTTGGGAATAAGGAAACCATGACCCAAACCCAAATCTCAAATCATTAAAGTTTCATTTAACTTTAAGATCTTTCCTTCTTTTAACTTAACAGGACAATTAACTGCAGTCTTACTACTTCAAAACGAACTTATACTCTCAAGCCATGTTTTGGGGTTTTCTTTGGACTCTTTCTCAATACATAGACCCATATCTTGGAATAGTGTGAATCCTGCTGATTCAGCTTGAAAAGATTACAGTAAAACACAAGCTTTAACTTCAGGTATGCGAGATTATTAGTACACTTAACCATTCCTTCTATTCCATTACTGTAAGTGGGGGAAAAGTGAATTTGAAAAGGTGAACTAAAAATGACAGTACTATTATACATTCCATTAGCATCGTACCGTTTTAGAGAGGTGAATTACCAGCTGACGACAAAAAAAAAAATATCATCATGCAATTTTAATACATGGCCCTGTTGTGGCTACTTAATGATATGCTCCTGGCAATTTTAAAATTCCATTTCTGCTTGAAAGCAAAAGTGATTTCTGCAGAAGTGTTCTCTACTGGAATATGCTCACGCTTCTCAAGATAATTCCAACTCTAAGTGCAGGCATACTGAGCAAGCAGAATTGTGTACAACAACTTCAACTGAAAAAAAAAAAAAAATTTCTCTCTCATGACCTATAAACAAGCACAATATGCCAGGTGTCTTTTAGGTGGTAAATACTCAATTCATATAAATCTAAATGTTCCACATATTATCTATTTACTCTGGCTGGGTACTCCTAACAAATTTACAAATTCATCAGCCAAACAGAAATGAGGCCCCCCTTTTACAGAGGGGGCTTCAATTATCTCTGAAGCCATCTCCCTATGAGTTTTTCTACAAACTGGCAAAATATGTAAAAAGCAAGACCCAAATCTTCATGAAAGAAAGATGCAGAGCACAGCTGTTAACAGCATACACTAGCTTTCCCCCAGCTAACAGCTAGCAGACACTAGAGAAAGACAGAACACTGAGGGAGGAAACACTCCTGGAGTTATAGGGATTGCTACAGTTTCTGGACTGCAGTACAGGGGCATAATCTTGTTTTTCCTATCACAAAATAATATAAAAAATGGAATGGATGGTCTTACTGTTAATTTTCTTATGAAAGAAAATAAATACCCTTACCTCTCCACTAAAAAGTCTGTGAAAGAAGCCTCTCTTTGGCTTAGGAGACCTCTCTCTGTCTGGTGACACAGTACCATCAGTTTCATATGCATTGATATCTTCAAAGCATCCCGTTTCAATCATCTTTAAAACATATGAAATATAAATGAAATATCCATACAAGCCTCTCAAAACACGTCCCATGTATTATCTATTTACTCTGGTTGGGTAGTCCTAACAAACTTACAAATTCATCAGCCAAACTACTTCCATGAAGGAAGGCACATTAACTCTCCCTGTGCATTCAGCAAACTGAAAAAGAGCAATGAGAGCACTATGATGCAGGTAAGTACTCAGATGCTCCCTTGCTTTGGTTGGGCATTTCTTCTGCCCACGATGCAATAAGCACAAGTTTTTATAACTAGAAATTGATTTTCGTTTCATCTATTCCGCTCAATTCAGAGCGGTCTAGCCTAAAAAATACAATATCGCTATACCCTGGACTGAACTTTATTAATAACCATGGCATTGAGTAGAAGAAATGATTATTCTATGCAGAATACTAATACCTGCATAGTATCGGGGGAATACTTTTCACAAAGTGGACAAACTGCACTCTTGGGGAAAAAAAGCAGCCAATGCCTGACCACAGTAACTCAAACATCATTCTGGTGTTTTGGGCAACTGTTTATCAAAACACAACTAACATGTAGTATAATTAGAAATAAGGCAATGAGATAGAGAAGGTAATACTTCATGAAAAAAAACCCAAACATATAAAGAAGCTAGGTCTCTGGTGACAAGCAAGGGATTTTGAAATATTCTGTGTTTGTGTACACAGAAAACAAAAGAATTAAAACCACAATTGGGTGCAGAAAGGGCAGCAGAAAGAGTAAATGCCAAAATGTAAAACAGACGTGGTCAGGAGGAGAAGGGTTAATGCCCACAGGTAAGTTGGCATTTATCAGCGAGTGCCACTGATACACATCTATCATAATGAGCATGCAACCAAATGAGTATACCTTGTAGAGGGAGAGATTCCATAAAGAGGAATAACAAGAAACGTGGTCTGCTTTTGTTGTAAACCACGACCTTAGGTAAATTATGGGGGGGAAGAGGAACTCTTAAGAGACTGAGAGCAAAAGATTTGAGGGGAAGCTCAGTAACATGAACTGAAAGAAAAAATAAGCACAAATGCAAAATGAAATCTGCAGTGTTACTCCTTGAAGGCAAGGAATTACCATCCTCAGAATTCCACAACTACTTTCAACTTTATCCCTCTATGCATGGTTAGAGTTAGTAAGCTGTGGTGCATTTCTTAATGACTGGATCACATGCTGAATTTCAGAATTATAACACAGCACAGGAAATATTTATTTCTCCAACAGTTCATTGCTTCTTAGTGAAGACTTTCTATGTCAAATGACACCTTTCAAATCTCCTTAATGAAATGCAAAAAAAAAGCAAAAGGGAAACAAAAGGGAATGTACTTTTTTCTCTGACTTGTTCAGAAATTGCTGACCTTTTGTGTTCAGGCTTTAAATGAAATTTAAAAAAATCATACCAGGAAAGAAACTACATTAGTAGAATTAAAGACAATACTGATTTCAGAAATTTATGAACGTGTTCTAACAGGAGGAAGGCAATCATAAGAACTAGATTCATTTTAGTTCTAGTAACTAGAATTGTTACTGAGTGCTCCTTCTGAAATATCGAAAATTTGAATTTCCTAAATACAGACTGAACTGCATGCAGAGGTAGCAAAATTCTAGTGTTCTATGCAGAATACTGGAATACTCATTCACTAGGCAGATGAAAAAGCTTTAAGAGAAACTCTGACTCAATCGATGTTTAATTGTTTGTTTTGAAACCTTAGACAAGGTGAAATCTGCAGTATCACCTGGGTACTCTATTGACATACAGGCCTGATACACAAACAGCTTCCATTGCACCTATTTACTTTTGAATACTTTGGATAGCATTCTACCCCTCTCCTATGAACAGCAATATTGAATAACACGTGATAGAAGAACAAGGAAAATGTGGTGATACTGATGCTAAATACTGTTTTGTGGCTGTATCTATGATGACAAGATGCCAGATTCTATTTATGCAAAGTTACCATAGATCTCAATTTTTGGCAAGTTGTTTATGTTTTGGGAAAAACTTTTCTCTGAAGCCTCTCAGCAAAGAAGTCTAAAGAAGTAACTTCTTTACATATCACATAGAAAGTTAATACTATAATTATATCCCTTATTAAATCTTCTATATTGCTGTGCTAAAGAAAATAACGAAATTTTTTATGAAATATACAATACCTCATTTTGCCAAGGGATTGAGACACAACCCGTAACAAATTTGGAATAGAAGTCATCATCTGTAGTATCCAGGTTCACTCCTTTTACTGTTGAGAACTGCTCTATGTCCAGGACATCTTTACAATACACGGCACGCGGCTGCAGTACAATACAAGATTGCTTCATTAAGATTTTGGGTTGGTTGGGGATTTTTGTGTGTGTGTTTTGGTGTTTTTTGGTTTTGGTGATTTTTTTTTTTTTTTTTTTACTTTCTGAGCAGAGCAGGAATGAAACATCTGCAATTTTATATTTGACATTGCTGATCACCAAATTACACTATGCTACAAAATAGAAATGGAAAAACTTCAAAGACTCTTGTCACAAGGCACCTGAGTGATTCCATCCATCCTGCAAGTAACAGCAAAGAAACAGCAAAACCAGAAACAGCACACAACTTCTCTGGGTTTCTTAGTGGCTGTCATAGTTCACTCATCTTCTGGCACTCTCCTTTCAACTCCAGAGTAATTTCTTCAAAGCTAATCTTCATTTTTTCAGCAACTAACCTAGGGAAGTAGACTTTTAAGGGCTAAGAAATCAGCCACAAAGCTCCCTACACAATACCATTCCTGAAAATTGTTCTGTGATCTCAGATAAAATGTCACAAAACAACTAGCCATCAATAGCTACAATGGCATTCTTCTGCCAATTGAACTACCTCAGAAAGGTTTCTCTGGAGTTCACGTGACTGCTGACATAGAATTATGGTAGTTCTTGCCTTTTTAGATACTAATCAAATCTGTCTCACCTACTTACATCTGGCAAGAATGGAGGTTCTAACATGTTAGCTTCCAGCCTCTTGAAGTTAATATTCTTGAAAATAGGATGTTGCTTCACAACAGCAGCTCCATCTTCAGTGCAACCCAGTCGTTCCCCTGGATTTTTAGCAAGTAACTGCAAAGACACGGAAAAAATGATTGATCCAGTGATATAATCCCACAATAATAATAATAATAAAAAAAAATCCATATACTGCATCTTTCAGTAAGTTTATTTTGTTATTTGGCCTTTTATTAGATTAAACTTATCATGGTATCAAAATGAACTGGAAATCCAAACTACAACATTCTGGGAGCAAAAAGATTTTTCAGTAGACAAAAGAATCCTGAAAGCAGATCATTTGAAAATTATGACCAAAGTTATATGAAAATATTTCAATTGATGCCATGCTAAATAGATTCTACAATACAGACTTTAGAGTAGACTTTACTTTCAGGAAATATGGAGTTACTTAAGCCCACTGGGAAAAAAAAGTAACGGACCTATTTTGCATAAACTATTAAAGAAAGCTTCAAAAGCTTTCTCCATAGACACGTTTCTTACTAAATTTAAGAACATGCAAAATATAAGTCTGTTGTTATCTTGTACAGGCTATTTTAGGCAAGGAAACTAGTATATTCTGCCATTTCTTCACATACAGTATCAAAGCTGAGCATGCTAATGTACTCCACCTATAACTACATACAGTCCAAGGAGTACTGAACCTTTTCATTCACATGATGAAAAATCCATTTATGCAGCCTTCCTTCATCTTGAAAAAAGTTCTGAATTCTCAAAGTTTGCTAATTGAACAATCCATGGGGAACCACAAATTTCCATCTGAACTGAAGAAAGATTGAAGAACTCCAACTTTGAAAAATTTTCAATAGAAGATGTTAAAATAAAGTAGTTCATCTCTTAAAAAGGATTAGAAATTTAATTTTCAAACCTCTATGTCTCTTCACCCACCATCCTGCAGATGGATTTTGCCTCCTCTGAGAACTTGTCTGAATATGTTTCCTGGTCTTCCTTTACTCTCCGGTCAATCTCATCCCGTTTGACCCTTTCCTTATGCTTCCTGAATGGAGATTGTCCTTCAATCATTTCATAAATCAAGCACCCAAGACCCCACCAATCTGGGCTGAATGTGTACTTTTCGTTTTTGAGCACTTCTGGAGCTACAAAACAAAAACAAAGGAATCCCCATGACAATTCATTTTAAATTAACTAGTTAGATATTGAAAAAAATCTCAGACACTCATTTGGCTTTGTGCAGAGATCTTTGCATAACTCCTCTGTACTTCAAAAAAATGTTAATTTCTACAGCAAGGGCTCTTTACATCCAAGAGAAGCACTTAAGTTCTTCAACACTTAAGATCAGTATTGTTTACAAACTAAGAATGAATTTTTTCCAAAGCATGGAAAAAAATGTGTTGTCATAGTAATTCATCTGCTTCCCCATGACCCTTAATCTATTTCAACCTCACAAAAAAATTAGGTGCTTTCTTGAAATTCTACCTAAAGCTAGAATTTTCAGAGTGAAGTTTTCAAGTTTATCAGTAGGCTTATAATTGACTACTAACATCTACCACAACATAACCTTTCTTCCCATGAAATGTCTAGTAACTAATCCAGAACAAATATAGTTCTCTGAGCAAGTCATTCACATATTCACAGAAGCAAATTTTCTGGTAAAACATACTAGCAAAGGATACTTTACATACCCATGTAACCAACAGTCCCAACCCGTCCTCGGACCGTTTCTCCTTCTGGAATCTGCACAGCTAATCCAAGATCTGAAATTCTGATATGTCCTATTTATGTTAAAATAAATTACACATAGTCAGCAAATAACAAAATATTGTCACTTTTAAAACAAAACATTTCTGTAGCATACCTCATCAAAAAAGCCACCCTAAAACATCAAAACATTCATATACTCATGCCACTAAGGTTATTTAACTGAACTACCATTCAAGTGTTTTACCATTATTCAACCATCCCTTAAATACGTAAAGGAAGAGAGGCACAGATCTAATGATTTCCTGAAGGTTGTAAAAAAAAAAAATTGCTGTTAAGTACTCCAATTGCTGGCTTTGGCATAGGCTGCTACTCTAGGACAAATAGAAATGATGACTGCTCATTTCAAATTCTGTACGTACACATCAGATGCTTGCATTTTTCCGTTCTGCATTCCCACTACAAACCCTTAGCTTTCTGGCTTCCTAACAAAACATCAAAATTTACTCCATTTACTCCAAATATGAGAAAACTGTAGCCTGTACTGAGACATCAGGTTTTACTCTAATAATGCTAAGTGCAGTAACTGGAACTGCCATCCCCACTCCCACCCCAAAAGAAAAGTAGCCCAGCCATAACCTACTTATTCTTATTTCTAATTTAACACGTTAGTTCAGTATTAGGATTCTCCTATCTCATGAATGAGTCTAATGTAGATAACTTCAGCTTCTATTTGACTTTATAGGTCAATTTCTCAAGTTGACTACCTTTCCTATTGTGCGTGGCATTTACACTAGTACCTATGTAATGCTGAAGTAGTGTAGTAGAAGACTACGATTTATTACAAATAACACTGCTCAGATGGGGAAACAGCCCAAGAAGGGCAATGGGAATAAGTTCATGCCACCCTCCCTTACATCCCCACGGACAGATATAGCTCTTTGCTGGACAGGCTCAACAGCAAATGATTCGAGACAATTCAAGCCAAGAATTGTATTGACATGTTTCTAATTTAAAAATGCATAATGTACTTCCTTAATAAAAATATAAAAGGTTAGACAGAAGAAAGGACAATTACATTTGCAACTCATTTTTAAAACAGAAAATTGACAGTCATCTGTAGTAGAAAGATTCAGAGGGAAAAAACCAATCCAAAACAAAAAAACACACTTATCTCTAGTACTGGATACCTTCCTTTACAGAAACATCACAGATTCACAGATTAATTCAGGCTGGAAGGGACTTCAGAAGGTCTCTAGTACAACTTTCTGAGCCAGCAGTCAGCCCAAACTGTTCAAGGCTTTTTAAATTCTTGTCTAAAAATCCTCCAAGAGTGGACACTGCATCACCTCTCTGGGAAGCCCATTCCAATGCCCGAATGTCCTTTGTGCATATATTCTCTGCCATTCAAAAAGCTCTACAGCATCAGTGTTAGTTAGAAGCATATTAATTTCTTATTTACATGTGACAGATAATCAAGGGCTGGGCAGGGAGAGTGGAGAAAGTCAAGTGCCACTCTATACACTGGTTGGAAATAACTAAATGCTCTTGAGCAGCAAATGCTATTTTAAATACACTCAGCTCTCTCTTCTATTCCCTGACATCTGATGAACCCCTTTTCAAATGCAGGATCTGAGCTCCTGAAGCGATTTTCTAATTAGTCTCCTGTGCTCTCTGGAACAAGATCAGAATATCCCTGGCAGAGAGCAAGCATTCTAGTGCAGTCCTGCAAGGCCACATTTTTCCTCAAAGAAGCCTTTGGCTTTTGCAAGACATTGCTGGAGAGGAAAACGAAAGAATGCATTTGATGTTTAGCAAAGCTTTAGCTCTTGACTTCTCCCAAGCATCACCTTTTTAGTAATTTATCAGTCAGAACATGCTGACTTTAAAACAACATAAATTGTGCTAATGACTTCAAAACAGTTTTGCCTTAACTAAAATATTCAGCAATTACAAGAACTGGTATTATTCATCCACAGCTTAGAAGAAGGTAATTGCTGCACATGTTCTACAGTGAATTCAAAAGATTCGGGTAAATTTTACACAAAGTCATTAAAGAAAATTAATTTGGCTTTTGAAAAATAAAACCCCACAAACACTTCTTCCTATTATTTGTACTTCCTTGATTCCTTCCAGCCACATACACATCAGTGACCATCACACCTGTTTTAGTTGAAATGTTAAACAGAGATGCTTCAGATTTCTTTTCTTCTTTATTGCTTAATTATAGTTTATGAAGTAAAATTCTGGCCCCACATCTAACAAATTACATTTTCATAGTCAAAGAAAAGACAAAGAGAGAAAAAAATCCGTAAGAAAGTTTTAGCCATCTTAAATCAGGGATGGGGGGAGAAGGAGGAGCAAAAGGGGAAAAGTAGTTATTTTAAGGCAGGAAATTGCCCCCCAAACATCATCACTGTCATCCCCTAAAACCACAGTATTTTCCCCTACTTTCTAAAAAGCAAGGACAGTTTTTCTAAAGTTAACATTTGTCAGTAAGGCCCCTTTTGTTATGAGGAAATCCCTTTGATTTCTGGCACAGTATTAATTAGATTCGTAATTCCCAGTTTCAAAATTCATTTTAATAT
>JAHREE010000245.1:392167-417760 GCA_033628505.1 Tringa tobata | reverse complement strand
AAATTCTAGCTCTGAGGTGCTGGCTTTGTGATATCAGCCTTCTCCCTTTCCCCTTCCTCCACCATGACAGAGGCCAAAGTCCCAGTTTCTGCTGGAATACACAGATGCTAGTCCTGCCCTGGGCAACAGGCTGCTGCTCAGCTCACGGGCTCGGAAGGAGAGCTAGCAATGCAACTCTGGCAACAGAGGCAGCAGTTTCCCCTTATGGAGCAGAGAAAGGTTGGAGAACTCCAAAGCTCACAAAACTAAGAGGCTCGTTAAAAAGACTTAGAAATTTTACATTTATTTTAAATTGGAATAAACAAGCAGTGGTCTATTTTTGCTATAGCTTACACCAGTTCTTCCTCTAGAGAAAATTTCTGAATAAAAATCCTTCAGGGGATTTAACTGTAAAGATGTCTACTCTGAGCATAGGCACGGGGCAGGCAAGGAGCTACTAGGTTTGTCTACTACAGCTTCAACAGGTCTCTGAGCCTCATCTTTGACCTTCCAGGCACATTCAGTGTTGCTATGGGAACCTACATGAGTTTGTGAAGAAAATTTAGGTATCCAAGCAGCTTATCTGATAAAAAACACTACCATCCTTGAGGACTCGGGAAAATCCCAGCAATTAAGTCTCTTTGGAAAGCAGTCACTTGTTCCCTACTCTGTCTTAGAGCAAAGTCAGGATTTGTAGAAGTCTTATCAGACTTTTTATGCAGCAGATGGATGAATAGCTCCATTACTGCCTGTTCCTGTCTGTTTGCTTATTTTTCTAGTATCAGTAACATATGGCAAGTTAGAGAGAGTTTCACAAGCTACCACGGAACAAGCAAACTGGCTCAATTGCTGTCACAGGGCAGCGTGGTGCCCTCCTTCCAGCTCTCCACCTGTTCTTTTAAGCCAGTGGGAACCCCACTAACAAAATGGCACAACCTACTCCAGGCTCCTACAGACAGCACTAACGCCACTGCTTGAAATTCAGTAATAACTGGTATAAAGACACAGGAAACATACAATAAATACTAAGGAGAGGAAAGTGAGGACTAAGTTTTCCACTTTATGAAGCACTTTGCTACTGGTGGCAACACATCCCAAATACAATAAATTTATAATAAACTTTAACACAACTAACTAACTTTAAAACTGCCATTCTAGAACTGAACAAACTGACAAGATGAACTGATTTTATGGGATTCTGCTGATACCCATCTGCACTGAGGATTTCTACTTTCTGAAGTGCTGAATTTCCCTTCTTCCACTGCCTCTACTGTACATTTTTCTGTGAATATACAGATAAATAGCCACAAAAACACATCCTCAAGAAAATATTTTACAACACTATGCTACAGAATCAAAGTCTGCTTTAACAGTTAAAGCTATTCTTCTAAAGAGAGAGTTTTAAACTCCTCCTTTAAAGCTGGAAAACAAATGCAGAAGTAGATTTTGAAATATGGCAACAAGAAAAAGAACTAGCTTCAATTTCAGAAATTCAGTGGTCCTACCAGTATTAAATAATTTCAAAATAACAGCAAAATAAGAAAAACATTCTTTCTGCATTTTTGTGCCCTGTAGAATGAGACATATTAGTTACCATATTTTGGAAAAACAAATCACTGAATCAACGAAAATGTGCTTCATTATGTTCTCCCTGCCTTCCAACAAGACTGGAGGCTGCCAGCATAACTTCTCTGGTGAGAATAAAATAATTATGGCAAATTATCCCAAGCTTTCTGTTTTGCTAACCATATATAATCACTGTATTGCTGCTTAAATGCATTTCCATTACGATGCCCAATAGAGAATTTTGATTGTGTAACATATCGCTGTCATTGGTGACAGTCTGAAGACTTCCATGACCATCTGTTTTGGCTTCTTGACTTTAAAACTGTAAAATTTACAACTACGCTCCTAAATGCATGACACGAACAGAAATACATATGGAAAAAAATAATCAAGAAAAAACCTACCATTAGCAAAAGAGAAGAAACTAAACTTTGTTTTACAAAAAGTTGGTCATTTGATATTAAAAAACAGGGCTGAAAGTGATTCTACAGAGAGCGTAAAATTTTCCAAGCGTTTTTTAGTTTTAGTACTCAAGCACAGTTGAGCTGACAGGGTATAATTAGAGTCTCTTTTCGTCTGTTTACATATTGGGCAGGAACTCTTTAGTATGTCCTATACTGGATTGTTTAAATTTAATCATAAAACCTGACGGCGTTATTTAAGCCCTTCTTTCTCCTCTGAGCATACAAATTATTCAGTTACTAACGCACGTACAACTGTCTCTTGGTCCGTCATTTTTGTTATGAACAGAGGACTAAAAATAATTCCCGTTATTTTAATTGTGGCGTTTTTACTCAGAGTTGGTTGTAAAACTACTTCTGCCCTTGCTCATAAATTTAATGCCATGCAAATTCCTAATAATTGGAAACTGATCGTTTAGTAGCGCAAAACGGGACAGAGATACAGACATCAAGACCGCTCCAAAATAAACCACAACCACTGCAAGATCTGGAATTACAGGCAGAGAGCAGTAGGATTTGACATTATGCATTTGAAGGTCTTCTTGTAGGGCAAATAGCTAACACGTTGGGCTTAAACACAAGGGCTGTGGGGTTTTTTGTTGTTTTTCTTTGGTTTTTTTTTATTGTTGTTTTGTATTTTAAACCATCAGTTCTGTTTTCACTTGGGCAATATGAAATGACCTACTTGTAGCTCCATATGAGGGAAATGATGAGCAAAACCATTCATCCTGCTTCCCTCCTACGTGCCTGCCAAAACACACTGCGTAACATTGCAAGATTGGCCAAATTCTTTAGGGAACCACATACAACCACCAGCATAAGCCTGATTTATTCTGTGGTTCTGCCACTTTCTGCTGTGTGTATGTCAGTCCTCTGTATTAGGGAGGAAAAAGACTAAAACCATAACATTAAAGTTATACCTTAAATCTTCCTTGAGAACAAGTGGTACTTGGTGTTACACACCCAAATTATACAGAAAGTGTTCTTGGCCCACCACCAAGTTCGTTTTGCTTATTCTGTAATCTTAATACATGCCAGGGGTTAAACAATGTATGTACAGAGACAGAAAAGAGCACAAAAATCATACAATCTAGATTACAATTCATAAGGCTCCTGACAGTTGCATTAATACAAAAGCAATAAAGTGTTTATTGGAGGGACCTAAAATAAAAACAGAAGAAAGAGGGCAACATGGATTATAACTGACTTTCTATCCTCTTAGGGGTAACAAGCAATGCAGTAAGGGACTTCTATAGCCTTCTATGAACTTCTGCTATAAGGATGGGCAGGAATACAATCCCATGTTCCGAAAACAACTTTTACTATGAAGTTGAAGTCTAAACTTGCTTTAGTAGAAAACAATTAATACATTCAATGCTTAACAGGTGTGGAAAATTCAAGGTACAAGTAACTGTAGATGACACTCACCTGTAAACAATTCTCTCCTTCTGCAAATCCTCCAGACCACAGCACAGTTCTGCAGCATAGAAAATAGCCCTTTCTTCATCAAAGCCAGGATTTCCCATGTTATATATATGAAACTTCAGATCCCCTCCATTCATTATGGTTAATACTAAACACAGGGCATCTTTTGTCTCATACGTATAGGATAAACTAACCTAAAAATGGGGAAAGGGGAGAAGACAACCGTTATTCATTCATAAACGCCAATACAACTCGCAGCTCTTTTTTTTTTTCCTCAACACAAGCAACATATGAATCCTTTTTTAATCCAAAAAAGAACAAAACAGCCAAGAAGAGAATCGCTCCTGTCCAGTACTTGAAGACAGAAAGTAATTCAGATGAATTTGCAGGTACACACAAACCCCACATTATCACCATACTAAAGTTTAGTGACATATCTGTTTAGATACCACAGAGCTCCATCTCCATCCAGACAACAGATTCGTTGATGATGCACCTCAGCTGCATGATATCTATATTACTTTTTGTAAAGATAATGTTGTGCATATATCTTATTTTATTAATACCTCAGGAATTATGCGTTGTTAAACCATTTTCCTGAACTTCTACAAGACTCAGAGCTGCCCTACATTAGAGAAACTTAAGAAGTTATTTAGATCAAATATGTAGTTTCTATTGCTCCTTCCGCCTCCCCAGATAACCACATATTCCCCTGGCTTTCTGGATCAATACAGCTAATTTCTGGATTCAATTTCAATCAAATTAAGGCCACAAGCCTTGTGAGAAAATAACATTAGCATATTTACACAAAAACGTTATTTATAATAATTTAAAATAGATTAATCTATCTTGCCAGCAGGTTCTTAACTTTTCTTTTAGCTGGCAGTGCTCAACAGGGTTTTTTTTAATACACAAAGCTTATCTGAAAATACATACATACATATATATATTTGTTTATAAATAACTTCCATTACCCTCTAACACAGGTACTTTAAAACCCAATCTCAACAGCAATACAAAATTTATCATTAAATGGATTTAAAAACAAAGCAAAATGCATTTCAAATTAACATTTAAATGACAACAATTCAATGAAAAAAAGCCAACCAAAAAGCATTATCTGGGAGAAAAGTTTACCTGGCATATCTTTGATCATTATAAGTTATTTCACTGCTTACTAATTAGAGCTACTAACGGACTGTAATTTATGTGACAGTATCAGGTTAAAGTACTAAGACTTTCATTCTGCAGAATTTCTATTAAAAAGTTACGTTAATTGTTTCATATCCAACATACCTCTTTAAGCCTTGATACACAGGAAAGCAAGATAACTAACCTGAGTCGATACACTAGTCAAATTTCATGTTTAGCTTGAAATCTATAAGCAATATAATAATGAATGCTATGAAAACTCCATATAAAAGATATAAAAACTCCACTATTAAAAGTCACAGAAATGGATATGCAACTTCTAATGGCTACTAAGTGGGAGATTCTCATGAAGTCACCCCTTTGAAACAGCATTTATCAATAACCTCCAAAAAGAAATTAGAAATCAGCATTAATTATAAGAAAACAGGTGTATGGGAGGGAAGAAAGGGGTAAGAGAAGAAAACAGAGAGTAATGCATTGGAAGAAGAGACAGGGAAAAAGAACAGAAGGAAAAATTAGGATGGAATATAGTATGTGGAATATCCTCTTTATTAAACGTAGGCAAATACACCCATAGGCTGCAGCAGAAATAGAATTTAAGTGATTATTCAAGTCTGAGTACCACAAAATACTCTGGTCACCTTTAAATAGAGGACAAAGATTCAGTGGCATCAGCATGCTGAATTACAACCTAATATTTTGGTTGTAAAGCAGGCAGACTAAAACCAATTTCATATTGGATAAAAAAAGCCCTCTGCACAGAGCTACTCATAATCACACACAAAACATACTTGGTATTATATCAATCATTTATCTCAGCAGCCCTGCATTCTAAATCAATTTAAAAATGTCTTGTGCCCACAAGGTCCTGGAAAAGACCGAAATGAAGCAAAAAAGCAAGACAAACTTCAGAGAATAAGATCAGAAGTAGATACTTACTACAAACCTACTATTCACTTTTTCTAGAATTCTTTTTTCATTTAGAGCCATTGATTCTCCTTTCCTCTTCTTTATTCTCTTTTTTTCTAGCTTTTTACAAGCATACATTTTTCCTGTTGCCCGTACTTGACAGGCACACACCTAAAAAAGAAGGAAGGTGTGTCAAAGCATTTTCTTAAAGAAGATAAAATTTTATTTTATTTTTTCACTCTTGAACGCTCTCAGAAAATGAAGGTCTGTAAGCTTCAATACAGAGCTTTCACCCATGAAACAACTTTGAAGGGCCACAAAAGCTGTAACAGAGGTAGAAAAAGTGATTATACAGGAGCAAACCCATTTTTGTTGGGGTTGAATAGTTCAGTAAAACTGTGGATCTTGTCTTGGTGAAAAACCTGACTGCGGTAACAGTATATGTCTAGGCAAGCAGAACAGAGGACAAATATCCATGCCATAACCAAGCTGAAGAAAGATAATGATAATTTAGTAACCCTCTTCCTCTTCAATATAGGGCTCTGGTTAAACCATGTAGGGGGAAGAAAAAAACTAATGAATTATAAACAGAATTAACAAAACCTATAGATTTTCCTATCAGGCTAATGAATATTCTACATAATAATTATGTAGAAACTACATTCTCATTGACAAATGAAATTTCTAAAGAGAAGCAACTGCTGCTAGTCAGTGGAAGTTTTCTCCAACTTTGCTCATGACCTACATTACTGGAACTAATGCATTAAAAGAAAACAGTTTGGATTGACAACAGTCTGCCAGGTGATGAGTCAAATGTAGATTGTTAGAGCCAAGAGTTAAAAAGCTGCTCCTCCTCTGTGTTAAACTTTTTCCTTTTTTTTTTTCCTCAAGGATTGAGAAAGATACTTCTGTACTCACCTCTCCAAATCCACCTTTGCCTAGTACTCGGTAATGCCTAAATGTGTGTTTGGTTACTGGTTGCCTGATCAAGAAAAAGAAAGTTACTACAACAGGAATTACAAGAGTTACTAATCCCTTTCCCACCCCGAGGTCTGTCTTCATTTTCTCCTTCCTGTTCTATGACATCTTACTGAACAACAGTTGCCTTGACCTCACGAAGACAGCATTATAATAAGCAGAACTTCAGATGAAAGGAGGGCTCTGATTAGAAACATTGGCTCCCTCATGTGGTCATCAGACATTCACAATAACAGGAAGAAAAGCTAATCAATTAGGCCCTGTGCTGTTTACAGTTAGAGCCTTATCTGTTCTCATCAACCGTCAATTTATCACCTCCAGTTGTCTCCCTCAGTTGCCATATGCTGACATATAGGCTGCATTTCAATGAGATCGTGCTCACAATGCCGCATTTAAAAAGTAAACCATTTCTGATTTTGCTTTGCTGTTTTGGTTTTTCAAAGAAAGAGGTGTGGTACTCAACAGGAGTCCACCAGCTGAATTGTTAAGGTACTGATGTAGCGGAAGAGGAACAGATAACTGGAGGCAGTAAAGGTGACAGCCATTCTATGCTAAAACATTCCTAAATCAGGTATCAGAGCAGGGCTGTTTCATGGTGGTGGGTTTGGTTGTTTTTTTTTCTTTTGTTTTAAAAGAGCACTGACTGTTAATGCAGCTTTGTTCTCAGGACAATGAATGGAGGTTCATTGGTTTAATTGTTGGAGTAACTTCCCCAGTTCTCTACCTGGCTTTTGCTACTAATTCTGTCAAATAAAGACACTGGATAATTGGAATTTACCATAAAATTAATGCTCAAGCCCTTATCCTTTGAATATGTAATCATGACACCCAGCAGTGCTGAATTAGAATCAGCTGGTACTGTTTTGTTTGGTTTGGACACTCATTTGGTACTGATTTAAAAGCCCAAACCAAATTCTGATATATACAAATCTTGCAGTCTTGTAATTACTATGTCTGTGTCTGTACCACCCTGAAAGACCGATTAGTTACCCAATGGGTTATAAAACTACATTAATCGGTTTATTAATCACTAATTAGACCAAGTTTGAAACTAAAGGATGATAGCATTTCCAAGAAAGACTGGTATCCCACTGCACCCTTGACAGCCAAACTTATATCTATATGATATATGAAATTTGCATTTACCTAATGCAAATTTACCACTTAAAGACTCCTGGACTTCCATTGCAGTACCGGTTCTCTCACTGTCCTATCAACATCATCCTTTACATCTTGTCTTTCAGATCATAATTTCTCTGACATGCAGTTTCATTCATTAGGGCTTTACAACATTTCTAGCATAACAAGCAGAACCGGCCACAAAGTAAAGCAAAATTATAATGCAAACATTATAAATAAACTTACTTTTCCAGCCATTTCCACTGTAAAAAACGGGAAAAATACACGCTTTCTTGGTAAGCTTCAAAAGGGCTTCTGCTTAGGTATTCATGGACAATTCTATCAAAAGGAAAATAAAATCAATCTTATACTGAAAAAACTGATGAAGGAGGAGGTGCTATCCATCTATTAAAATATGCTTAAATATATCAATGAAGCACTAGGCAGAAAAACATCGTCACTGCACTCTACAACAGTTTTAACCTGGGTGTCTCACAAAGTGACCGCCTGTCACAGAAAACTGTTCCTGTCAAAACACCAGTGAATGCCAAACTACTGTTTCTTACAGTAACTACAAAGTTTGACCTCTGCACACTCATTAAGTGTCTTCAGTCCCACCTAAACATCAGCCTCTCAGTAGCTATGCAATGCATGTGTGACCCCACAAATGTGACCTCTGAAAGACATTTACAGGAAAATATCTAGAAGTTTTCACACATTCTTTGGAGACCGGTAAGCAAAATTTTATAGTAGGATTTGAAATTGAAATACTAAATGCCGTATCCAACCTGAACACCAGGTACCGTATCATTCCCCATATACTAAACAAACCCAGGTCAGGGTGGGGGGAAGGAAAACAAGCCATTCAAACTGTATTCAGATATTAACCGGACAGAGGAAAGGGGATGACCTACATGGCAGATCCTCCGTTTGAGACATGTTTTACTAGGTGTTCTCACACATCCCTTTCAATCTTATAATCTCAGGTTGTTACAAAGTATGCTTATTTTTGTTGCTGGGGAGATGACCCAAGCAGTGACAAAACATGTTGTAATCCTTCAGACACGATCAAGCATGCCTTGAAGAACCAGTAATATTAGAAACAAAGACTTTAGAAAGACATGCAACACCGGTAAACACGAACCATCCCTCCTAGGAAAGCCTTCTCTGCTGCTGCTGCGCGAAATATCACTTCATGACTTCAGAACAAAACCAAGTTGTATTTGTTTATGTGAACTATCACAATCAATGCTCTAACCAGCTATCTCAATGGAACATAACTGTTGGCCTCACTTCAACCCGTTATCAAAAAACATAAATTGTGTAACATTGTTCAGAAACCTTTTCAAGCTCCAGTTTATAACTTTGTATATTTCTAATTACCTTCATCATGGAAAATAAGTCACTCAAAAAGTAAGAATAAAATAAAGAGAAATACCATTCCAACTTAAACAGTTTTATGCAAAAATAGCCTCGAAGAAAAAGCTCTGAAAAAATCAAACATCTACAATTACTTCTGAAGGAAACCTAGTCCTTCAATAAATCTGTTCCAAATTTCTTACCTACGCTCATTTCAGAAACCAAATACTCTTGGGTGTAATAACTTAATTTTCATTTCTCTCAGAAACACATGAATTTCCCTTGTGATACTCAAACTTAGCACTATGCATTAGTAACTTACCTAGTACAGTCCATAAAAAGATCCTTAGAAGGGTTCTTTTCCAGTCTTGCTTTACATTCATTTACTGTTTCCTGAGGTATTTCTGGCAAGTGTGCTGCAGACTTGACATCATTAAAAAAAAGGAAGGGCAACAATGAAAGAAATTTTGTAAATCAGTAGAACGAGTAAAAGTTCTATATTCAAAGTGAAATGAAATCTGCTAATATAGGAAAAGGAAAGGAATGGTTTGGCTAAAAAGAAAACCAAGAAAGTCAGATTCAGGCAAAATTTTTGTTCCCTATTACAGAAAAACGCATTGAAAGCTATTACAGTTATTTACTATTTCAGTATCTGGGGCAACAAACTCACAGTAAGTCCAATTTCTTTTTCTTTCCATAAGCCTACCACCACAAAAGCAAGTTATCTATTTGGTTTGGCAGGACGGAAGGAAGATGAAACACACAAAACACACTATTTGGGAAACTATTTCAAACCAGCCCAAAGAAATCTCTCTTTTTATTTATTTTTTTTTCTTCAAAAACTGTATGTGACTTATGGTAGTTCCAAAGAAATTGTTAGAATTGTGGCAAACTTGGAGCCTATCTGCTTTTAAGGCATCTGCAAGACCTTCATTTGAAGTAAAGTCTTCTCAAATTGACCAAAGTAAGAGAAGAAGAAGGAGCACCTATTCATAGAAAGCAAACATCTAATTATATATCCACAGAAAAGCTTCTATCAGATACCAAAGAACAGACTCTTAAAAATAAATCAGTGAGATCTAACATATGCCAAAGATGACCTATTAACGATTGCCACACAAAATACAGAGAAACAGAATGCCCTAGAATGAAGCAAAGAAAGGAAGCCCAAGAATTTAAAGACTTCCTCATTCTCATGTCTTCAGATAGAAAACTCTGAGTTAATTTGTTAACAAGTTTTCTTTAGATGCTAAATGAGTTTGTTTAAAAATATATCTTTACTTGAGACCAGTATTTTAATTAGAAAATATAGGAGAATAAATCATAAGTAAGTCGTAAAAGCAGAGATCAGTCAAGGTTTCTGCTCAAGCTGATAGGAGTTTCACAATCTTAGAAGGTAGCATACCCTTCAGAAAGACAAAATAAATGGGACTAATGAAGATTAAAGTCTATTTACTGAAAACAACACAATGACTTAGATCTCTGTTTGCCTGACATTTACAAAACACTTGATACAACATTTTACAATATAATATATTTACCCCATTAGTGAAGTATGTCTCTAGAACTTTCAGGCCACAGTCTATACGCTTTTCATCTGAAGATACCTCATATTCTGCCTAGGGGAACAGATTTGAAAGTTAAATTATGTTCAGAACTATTTGGCACTACAGTCTTTTACATGATGCTAGGTAAATGCTCCTAATACAAAAGGAACTGGAAGGCTCTCATTGCTTAAAATCTATTTAAGTATTACTATTTAAGATACATAGTGTAATATGTATTAAGAACAATCTTAAGGAAAAAAGCACATGGAATTTAACTGTTGGAAAATACACAAAAACTAATGATTAGTCTAAGTGCAATTACAGAAACTACATCCTAGAGGCTAAAGTAGATCAACTACAATGAAACAGTATTTACTTAATATTGCAGGACAGAATGATCCAAATTGGAAATAATTAAATAAGAGTACAATAATCAGCCTTTTCTTCACTGTATTATTTTTATTCCTTCATATATTTTTATATCCTTCATATATTTTATTCTTTCATATATTTTTATTACAGTCTTGAGTAAAACCAGGATAAAACTACTACTTCCTACAAGGTCATGTTAACTGTAAATAAGTGAGGTCTAAACTAAATCCTACTTCATTCTTTGAGAAAAGAAAACCAAGTAGATACAAAATTTCATGAAAGTTTTTCACTTAGTAATACACAGTACTTTAATGTAGAAAAAGACCGCTGTGCAATATGGCACATTTAACAGATAAACAACTGGCAGCTTAATGAAGCTCTGGAGGTAGCTACTTATGGAAAAAACAAACAAACCATCAAACCAGTATTGAAAACCACCAAGGACTACTTATTACTAACAATTTTAAGGTATAATCTAGAAGCAGACATCAGAACTTAGAACATTTAAAGATAACACAGAATCTGGGGAAAGATGAATTAGAAAAGAGCAAACAGCAAGCTCATATTAGCTTTCTATGCTGGGCCAACTCAATCAAAGCTTATTTCATATCTCAGAATGTAAACGCACGCACCTAGGAACAAAGAATATAGAGCAGACTTCCAGAGTGGAGGACATACAAAACAAGTTTGGCATACTGGGACAACAATCATTAAGAACCGCATAGGAAGAAGTTCCAAGGGATTGATGTAATCAAGAGAGCAGTTAAGTACCTTTAATAAAGCAAACTAGAATGCTGGAAAATTACAGTTCAAGAACCAAACACACACACAATACTGGAAAGAACAGAATCCCTGAATTCCAGTTCTGCAATCAATTGCACTAACCCACACTGAGTCACTACTAAGTCATCGGCATCTTTTTAGCTGAAGCATTATGGTATCAACCACTTCAGCACAGTACTCAAATCCATAAACAACTGCAAGCCATTGGTTTTGCTACTTTAATTCCACAACAATCAGTCTAATGGTAAGGAATTCTTCTGCAACTACCAAACAACCTGAGCGGGTTAGAAAAGTTAATCAACCACAGCAGTGCACTTACCACCTTTAACATTTTCGATTATGCCAAAGTAGTCACTAATTTAATAAAACAGTATTCCTAACTGTCTGTAAGCAGATACTGTAATTTAAAAGGAAGTTTAAGAGACAGCCTTGTCAACTAATTTCTGTTACTCACAGCACTTAAGAGGGAAGTTTGAGCTGTCACCCATTCTTTTTCATACTTGAGTAACCTTGTCCCCAGCTAGTGAAATGAATCACTAGATGATTGGATAACTGTAATTCCTCACTTTAATTTCTGACATTTTTACTCAATTATTTCACAACTCTTCTTTCTATAAAGCCAAGCTGACTCCAGACTTTACGGTCACACCTTCTCAAGAGGTAAAGCTTACCCGTCTGAGTACTCAGTAGAGGTAGACAGCAGAGCATTGTACTACCTTAATTTTGCCATTTTCGCCTCCTGAAATCCCATTGCTCCAAATAAGAGAGTCAGAAAACTCTTCTAATTAAGATTCAAGACTCTTAAGACCATGGTACTTTATGCCAGAAATTTTATTTTCAGAAAGACTAACTCTGCAATTTATTTAAAATAATAAAAAAAAAAATATTAAAAATTGGTAAAACCTGGGGTAAAAACCCCACAACCTCAGCATTTTCCCTTCACATTACTGCCTTACACACAAAACCAACAAAAACCCCCCTCAACCCTGCTCCCAACCTGAAAAAAGCGTGAACAAGCTTGCTGAAGCCCCATCCAGAAAAGGGAATCATGCCTAAGATTTTTTTCTCCTTAGGGCTGCCCAAGATTTGTTACTCCTTATCAAAGCGTTTAAGGATTAAAAATGCATATAGAGGGTATAACCATTAAGGGTACATCCACAGTTGTCAGTGGTCTGCCCATTGTGCAATGCTTGTTAAAGGCTCTAGTTTATATCCACTTCAGGTTACCTAGTTCCACTGTTTCTGGATTCCATGGGCAATAATCCCATGTACTTCCTTATACCCTGCACCTTTCAGAGCCATCTTGCATTCTGAGCCTGCATTTTGGGACACATGTAAGCAGCAGCGCTACCCTCCTCCTATCTTCTTTGGTCATTTGTTCCCTGACTATACGAACACAAAGAACACAAAGAGGTAGGATGAGGAAAACTGTTCTTTTGGCAGCAATCTCAGTTTAAGGCTATATCTTACTGCACTTGGATTAACTACAAGGGACAAAGAATAAAAAGCTCTGAGTTATTATTCTCTCCTAAGGACTGCTGTGTGCCTGCCTACTCTTCTCACTACTTTCCCCCTCCCCATGAAGGCTTTGTCTGAGAATTTTTTACAAAACACAACTATGGGCACACTTCCTTCCTCCCCTCATTCTTTAGCATTAAGATACCAAGATGCAAATGTATCAAGACAAAACACTTCCTTTTCCTTGCTCTCTAAAATCTGGTTTCTCTCCTTCCATAGACGGTTCCCTAAATTTCCACGTCCATTGTTTTTTTTGTTTTTTTTTTTTAATTAGCACATTCCGTCTAGCCTAGGGCTTCCATGCAAGTTGCAACAATTTCAAGTCTATGTTTACAACATTTTCAAGTCTGAGTATCATAATTAATATTCATTGTATGCACATCCTTTTAGGCTCAAGAAGTCAAGCACCATGTCTTTCTAAAATTATTTCTGTCATTCCCATCATGCCCATTTTTGTAGCTCTCACCATACCAAGATGGCAGAGATTTCATAGCAAATACTAAATATCTTCCTTTAAGTTACAGAGTCAGAGCTCTTGGACATTTGTCATCAAAAGTTACAGCTTTACAGTTGGCAAGGAGTAAATCTCACTATATCTTATAATGTATGCAGCACTAGTGCACAGATGTGTTAAGAGAAAATTAATATTTTATAAAATTGTTGTGTGTTAACCCTTGTAGGCAGCTAAGCCCCACACTGCTGCCTGCTTGCTCCCCCAACAATAATCAGAAGGACTGAAGTGAGTAAACTTACGAGTTGAGATAAAAACAGTTCAACAGATTAAACAAAGCTGCACGCACAAGCAAAGCAAAATAAGGAATTAATATGCTTCTTCCCATGCAGGCAGATGTTTAGCCATTTACAGGAAAGCAGGGCTTCATCATCATGTGTAATGGCTACTTGGCAAGCCAAATACCGTAACCCTAACTTCCTCCCTCCCTCCTCCTTTCCTCCAGCTTTTACTGCTGAGCACGGCGTCATACAGCATGGAATATCCCTTTGGTCAGTTGGGGTCAGCTGTCCTCACTGTGTCCCCTCTCAACTTCTTGTGCACCCCCAGCCTCCTCGCCAGGGGGGCAGCACGAGAGACACAGAAGGCCTTGATGCTGTGTAATCACTGTTCAGCAATAACTGAAACATCAGTGTTATGAACATTGTTTTGGTCAAAAATCCAAAACATAGCACAGCATGAGCTACAACGAAGAAAATTAACTCTATCCCAGCCTAAACCAGTAGGGAAATCAAACCTTTTACAAACAAAAATGTATAAGCTATTGCCTACTGATATCCGTCTCCGACTTGTCACTGCTTACCACTGCATCCAGAAATTCAATGCATCTTTTCAAATCTGGTCTGGAATCACAGAACTGTCTGAAGAGAAGTCTTCCTATTGGCTGTTTGTCACAAAGCTGATTATAGTCTCTTTCTGAGAAAGAAATAATAAGTAAATAACTTTATTTAATTTTGTATTTGTCATAGCATGGTCCTTACTCCTATTTGAGAATAGGTCAGAAAAATGTCTCTACATTCTGAGGATTTTACATTAGCATATTTAGCAAATACATCAAAATCACGCAACGATCCCAAATAGTAGTGAAACGCTCGCTTCTTGCCACATTTATTTCTTATAAACGATCACATTTATTAAAAACACATTCAATTATATTGTTAAGTTTCACCTAGGTTGTGGGGTGGAAAGCAACAGTACTGTGAAACAGCAACCCCAAAGTGAACAAGATTGTTTGGAAGGAAGGAATACAAGATAATAACAGAAAAGGTTAAAAAAATATTACAAAGCATTAAGAAAAAAAGAGAAATATATTACCATGTCATTCAAATTGCAACATGATTCCTTTTTTCTAATTCATGGCTTTGTAAACTTATCCTTTAGGAGCAGCCTCCTTCAACAAACAAGGAGGTGTGATACAGTTTTTATATGCTCATATGTTCTCCATCACATTAAAAGTCTAACAGCTTTTTTTGCTAATTAGTATACAGAAGCAAGACAGAATCCTTTCAGTTAACACCACCAAACTTTTACACCTCCTTTAAAAAAAAAAAAGAAATCAGACAGACCATTCTACAGGACACCTACCGATTGAGCATCTAATACCTTCACAATGACTAACAGGTGGCAACTTCAGCATCTCTCTCCATTTTTTACTACGCCCACTCCGTTTGCCTGGAAGAAAAATATGAGTAATGTAAAGCACAATACAATGTCAGGAAAAAAAATTAAACATAACATTAACATCATAAAATTAGCTACCTTCTGCATAGATCTGTCAGACCACTTTTCATGCCCAGAAACAAATCTATCTACAGGTATAATCAAACCAATGACAAACTTGATATAGAAGAACCAGGTAACAAAATCCACAGAACAAAGTTCTTCAACACATTTTTGGATATCAAGTTGCAAACAAATATTCAGTCGTAGTAGTAAGAGTAGACCCCACAAATAAGTGAGCATTGCTCAAATATACCCCATTTATTCTACACTAGAGGAGCATACAGGATATCAGAAAGAAGTTAGCTGTTTTAGAAGTCAGATCTTTTCAATGCTTCAGATTTCACAGCACTAGTATTAAACTGATTTTTAAAAATACTACAGTATTTATTCCATTGTTTCTCAAAACATATATCAGTGCTCCGTTTTCTATGTTAAAATTTGAATTTTAGCACGTTACTTTGATCTGAAGAAGCCAATTCCATTTACAAATGATAGGCATGCTTATCAAAAACCAGAGAGATACATACAGGAACAAATATATATATATTTAATTGCAAAACATTTCAGCGGAACAGAAATTTTTGTGCTGCAAAATATTTTAAAAGAAGATTTTACAAAGTGATATGGCCAGATGCGTTTCCACATGACAGAACAGTAGCAAAACTGCACAGAAACGTTTGAACTGTACCGAAGCAGTACCTACCGTTAACCACAATGGGAGAGAAAGGAAGGGAGTTACCCCATGTAACCCGAATAGAAACTAAGTAGCAAACAGTACTCAGGTCTTTCAGAATTAAATCGTTAGGGAGAAAGGAACTAACATCTTCAGAATAATAAAATATGTATTTAAAAAAATAAAAACCTCTTCAGTCAGATAGCTTCTTGAACAGTTCCACCACTGCAGTCAGAGCAGTTCCAGCCTAGTGTACCTTAGCTCGTACCAAATTCACATGATCTTTGCTAACAGGAACATTGACGTCTCACTGTGCTGCTACAACAAAACATTCTCAACTCTAGTATCACTAGAAAAGTAAACAAATAAGGAATAGAAAACCTTACTAAGCTTGCCTTGCAGAGATTCTTTGAACTGATACCAACTCTATACAAAACCTTCTTCTGCACTTAATTTCCTAATGTAGCTTTGCAAGTCATCCACCTTCCAAAATATTTTAGAACACAAATATATCGAACCTATTCCCCCCACACACACACTTCATGCAGTACCAGAACTAATCAGGAAGTTGTAATTACCAGCATCATTCTAACAAACTCACACTGTTTTAACAAAATATTTTTTATGTTAAAAAGAAGTTGAATGTATATGCTTGAAGAAAATCAAGCCACACAGAGCAAAGAGATGCATTTCTAACAGAATTGAACAGGAACAAAATCAAGAAATCCTGTAACACAGCTATCCTGCACACATACATTGAATAGAAAAGGCCTGGGGAAAGATTATTATGTGATCATTGCAAACAATGGACAGAAGCATCAACCACCTAATATTTAACCATGCAACTGAAAAACGTGCTAAGCTGCAAGGTCCACAGAAGTTAACTTCTTCTGTTAGAAACTGCTCAGAAAGACTCATTTGCGCATGACACGGTACAATCAGGATTTATCAAGAATGATAAACTGACCCAAATTCATAACATAATGCTGTTTGAAAAAGTAAAACCGAACTGTGATGCACAGCAAGTATATCATCTTCGAAGCACAGTCCAAAACACAAACACAAAAAAAACCCCACAAAACACAAAATAAAAAAATCCAAATTAAAAAAAAATAAGAGGATCACTGGTGCATTATACTTCAGGTCCAAAACAAGAGAATCTGATGCATCTCACCCCGAATATTTGGCCAGTTACTTATGATGTGACCATTATGAACTTCATTTTAGAAAAAGAGACCACATGCTAGAATGCAATTGAATTCACCATCCTATAGAAGTCAATAAAGACTACATATCATTTATTAATGATGCACAAGAATCAAGCGCTTAGAGGTATCAACTAAATTAACGTGCTCTCTCATTTCTCTGAACTGATTGCTCTTACTTTTACAGCAAATGCACAGAAAGAGTCTGTATATCCTAATAATGTAAAGAGAATGCATGACCTACAACATTTACAGATAAATTAGCCACTTCTGGTAAAATTTATGGGAGGAGGCCAATTTGTTTGTCATATTATTATCTAACTGCAAAATCTTTTTTCCATTTCTGAGGCAGTTTAAAAGAAGTATCAAATCAAATTATAATAGTTGTGGTTTGTAAGTGTCTTAATATTGATTTCAGAGCTTCTATTCTGGATCTCATTCAAAAATACTTCAGCTAAAATTCTTCCAGAAAGACCAACAGCTTACTTTCCAACACAGCAGCATCAAAACCATTAGATTAATCTGCTTTATGGTTGACCTATGTGGTTCAGATGAAATACCACTTTTGACCATTTCAGATATAATTGCTGGCTGGAACAATGTCCAACTTGAAGGAACTCATCTTTTACAAAGAGAAGGGTGGATGCAGAAATAACACCACTACAGTGAGGGAACACTGCAGTTACATTTTCAGGTACATGAGAACCTTACCTTCTTCTCCTCCCCAAAAGTTTCAGTTAGAATTTCAGCATTTAACTCTTCACACATTTTTGCTTCTTAAAAAGACACATACTAAATTCAGTTCAGTCACTGCATTATAATATGGTATGGGAAAGATGTTTAGGTGTTTTCATTTTTCAACTTTTTTTTTTTAAAACTTCAGAGAAACATTTCAAAAACTTACGTAAGGCAAGGCGGTTGGATTATTCACAAGTAAAAACACAACTAGTTGCAAAAAAAAGAAACTGCTGAGGCAAAACACAGCAATCTGGTGTAGAAACAGATTTAGACAAATAAGAATGTTTTTCAAGTCATCAGGCAGGCTGCCTACAGCCACAGTGATCTTCCTTACAGACAGGATTTGCTGCATGGCTCTCATTTCACTGAGCACAACATTCACGGAACATTATTAGTCAGTCTTCCTTGAGATAGAAAACTTGGATTCTGTCCTACGGAATGAAAATCGTGAGAAGCACCCTACTATCTATGGCTAATAAATGTACACAGACTATATGGGGTGAAATGCCGTGGCTGCTACACTGAGATTATGACACTGGGTTGTTCAGAGAGCTCCGTGCTTCAGCTTTCCTGCCTGTAAAGGGCAGGCAACGTGTCTCTGCGGTCAAAAAGCACACAGCTATGCAGCACTAGGGGTGCATGATTGCTACATCATTCTTGCAAAATTGATTCCACAAACCAGATTGTCAGATACTAGCTGAGAAATTCATACTAGACCACACCCAGATAAGCTCTGAAAGCATAAAACTGCAACAAGAAGATGGCCTACAGCACGCCTTTAACTGTATAAATGAATCGCTTCAATGAGAAACACAACAGAATTGATGCAGAAGCTCTATATCATCTACACTGAGATCCACGAGAACAATCCGGGTACATACACTGTCTTACAATACATCTTCCCCACAGCAGAGAAAGTTGCAGGCAGGTTTCCCAACAGATTTTAAACTCAGATGAATTCACATCTTCTCCTACTTACAGTCACATTTTCCTTCAAACCACTTGTGATAAGGATTAAAACCTTTCGTGAAAAATCAAAACATTCCTGTTTTGTAGCCTTATGCTACAACGACTTTTGTAAACACTGCCCACTAAAACAAATTTTGATGGTGTGCCCTTACTGTGCAAGGTCCACCTTCAAGACACAAAACACTGCAGAATTGATACCCCAGCTCTTCGGATCAGAATGGTAACACCGAAGTACTACTAACTCCAAGCTAGGAGAGAAGTTCCCACGTACCATCACTTGAGGAAGGCTGTCGTGTCCCAGAGACAGCTCATACCACACTGCTTTGTGGGTTCTCTGCAACCTTCTCCATTGCGCAGGTCAGATGTATTTTTTGACATCTCAGTTCCTTGAAAAACAGTTCTAGTCACAACTTAACACCTAGGTTTAAGAAAGTTTTTATATGGAGAAAGATTTTTTTTCTAGCAGTATGATGCATACAATCTGGCTGGCTCTCAGCAAGTTCACCAGAATCACCTAGCTGAAAATTCAGATTTCAACGCGAGGTAGGCACCAAATTCTTCAGTGTTATAAAGGCCAAGGCACTTCTGAACACAAACAGAAGCACAAATGCAAGCAGTTTAATAAATAAACACATAAAAGATACCTATAGATTACAGATTGTTATGGTATTTTTAAGATAATATTCCTCACACTCCTGGATTCAAATGCCTAGAATCGGACTTCAGAAAAGTAATGCTCGAGTCCTCTTGCTCATCTAACTGTGAGAGTTGTGAGAGCAGTAACACCGTAAGCAGTTAAAAACCCCGGGTACTTATGTGAACATTTGTGCAGCTTGTTTATATGCACAATCATTTATTGTTCCCACAGCTATAACCACTTGAACAACTGGTTCTTCACATCGGCTCTATATACAGTTCCAGTAATCATGTGCACCTTTAAGAATGGCTAGTGCACACACGCTGAACAGCTTCTGTGCTTCTTCAGAGATTAGCTATGAAAGTCTTGTATCAACTCAAGTAAACGTGACTAAACCAAACCAGAATTTATTACTCTAATCTTGCCATCGAACAATGTAACATCTGTGTATACATTTCATATGATAGGTCTATAACAACAACTTAATGAACAGGGCTTACCAGAGGGAAAAAAAAAAAAAAAAACAAAACCAAAAACTAAACCACACCACAAAAAAAAACATTAAGAAAACTCCAATTTTACAGATGACTCCTTGACAAACAAGGTGGTACATTGTGAATGAAACAGAGAGAAAAGACGTAAAATTCCTTTAAGTAAATTGTGAAAGCTCCAGTTCCAATTGCCACGTTTGAAATAACCAAAGCAGCAGTGTGTATCAATAACTAGACCTCTCATGTTGTGTTTATTTAGTAAATGTAATTATTTAGATTCCAACATGCCCACATGCATTCTTCTTACAGTTCATTAAATAAAGGACAAAAAGGCAGACATTGTGCATAATTCTGTACAAACACAGGAAGACATGTTTCCTGCCACAATGAGTTTACAGCAATTTAAAGCACAATGCAATAAGGGAGTGCAACAGAACATAGGAGGCAAATAAGGGAAGAACAGACAAAAATAACAGCATCTGCAAAAACTCACAGCATTCTCACATTAAAATTTGTGTTTGCTGCTGGTGAATGGACTGTCTGGGTATGAGCGTGCCTTGATTTCCTGCTTGTCCATGCTCTTTAAGTAATTAAAGATTTTAGTTTGATAGGCAGTGATCTGACCAATCTCCTTAGAACTTTCTTCCTCATTACAAATACACACATTATAGGCTATCTGCCTGTGTATCATCACCAATACCATACTCAATTCTTACCATATGCTGCAAGTAAAAGTAGAATGTATTTCACTGGCAGAATTATTTTTTATTTATATAAATATATATATAAATAAATTTATTGTTTTTAAATCTAGACAGATAAAACACACAACTTGAGTGGACTGCTTACTTTTTTGTGAAGAACGCTAAACTAATACATTTTCATTTCTGAAACAAGTATCTTTCAAGATTCACTTAAGCCAATACTGAAAGGTTCCTGCTTACTCTGTCCTTGGGCTGCATCTAACAATTATCAAATCTGCAGGGGCTTGTGGATCCATCTGAAAACTAATTTGGGGAAAAAAACCAAAACAACCCCAAAACACCCAACAACATAAAAAAGCACCACCGCAACAACCCACACACCCTATATTGGTTCGTAGATCCAACTGGAAATTATCTTACCCATTCTGCAACCACAGGCTAGAACCAATACAACCAAGAGCTTGGGAGAAAATGTGCTTGAGGCAAGATCTTAATTTAGCCCAAAACCAATCATGACCTAGAGGATATTACATGCCTAACAGCAGACCCAATTCTCATTCACAAACTGCTCCTGCCAGAGCAGCACAAATGAATTTTAAAGTGGATGCAAATGGACCAGGTATGTTTAAAACGTACTCTTGGCACGGATCCCCAATTGGAGTAAACTGCTATTGACTTCAAAGGAATTACAGATCTACCCTTTGGAAGTATTTTTGCAGACTATTACTTTAGGCGATGAAAAAAAGAAGGTTCCTAAGCAGTTTAAAACATACAGTGATTAATTTTTTTCTTTCAAAACATCACAGACTACGTGTGGGATGCTGAAATGAATTTGGGGCTTACATATACTCATATACATATACTCAAATGATTTCTTGAGAGTGATTGAAATCATTATGAAAAACAGAAGATACAGAATATACAAATATAAATAAAGAGAATATACAAATATAAATAAAGAGAATATACAAATATAAATACGTTTTTGTGACTTTTTTTCAGAATAATCTAGTTTATATTTATTATTTGTCCCCATTTATGGGATAAATTCTTCAATGTCTTTCAAGAGAGACTAATTTCAAAGACATTTTTGCTAGGAGAAAAACGAATGTGTTAATTCCTCTGCTCTTAGACAAAACTAGAAGTTGCATTGTTATACGTTATTCTTTTACACATAAAAATCCCTGTATGTGAAAATCTGAGTAAGGAGATCACGGAATTGCAAGCTTTCACACCATCTATCTCACAGCTCATACATCAGTATCACTTAACACTTACCTGTTTCTCTATCTCAGTTGCTGCACTACAGCGCTCATAAGACCAACTTTGAGTTTGCTTTATAATCTCTTGTTTTTCTACTGAGTCACTTGCGCTTGTTCCACCACAGTTTTCACCTTTAAAGGACATTTTCTACTTTTCTTTCTCACGTACAGATTTCCCTCAAAAAGTAATGTACAAACAAAAGGAAAGAGCTGGATTGGCACAGGCAGCCACTTTTCCCAGGAAACTGGGACAGGGAATCCCAGACCACTTTGGACTACAGTTTTCATCTGGAGGCAGATCCCTCCATGGACAGATTAGCTCTCAGCATGAGCAGGTCAACTGGAAAAGCGGACAAGGAAAGAAAAGACTCCCAGTAGAACTCCTGACTTCTTAATCTTTCATCCATAAAGTACGAGAGAGTATTTTGTGTTATCACAATATTTTCTAGTCGTAGGTACATACAAGAGTCACCTATTATGAGCCATCACTAACACTCACATGTACAAAGAACTGGCATTTGATTATTTACAGAGTCACAATAAGACTTATTTTAAGTCACATTATTCCTTATTTTAAGATAAGTAATCCTCATAGCTTTCCTTCTTCACATAAAGAAGTGTTGTAGTTGTTACAGAGATATTACAATACTTTATTGGAAAGAGACAGGCTTCTATTAAAATAATCTGTTTATGAAAAGGTTTGAAAAATCCTCTTAGAGAACAGCGTCATAAGAAAAAATTTAAAGTTTTGGGGCTGGGGTAAGCTGAGGTTTGATCTGGCCTGAAAAACAGGACTAGCAAACTCTTATAAACTGATGTTACCATCATGCAAATTGAATTAGAAGATTCATGCCTCTAATGAAATAAACCAACAGTAAAACTATTAGTGATAAGGTAGAAGGTAGTTAGTCTAGAAATAGACAACACCACCACTTTGTTTTTACTCTGTAGGAGAGGAAAGTAGCAGTAAAAAGACGCACCTTGTCTAGTTAGTTCCTGGCTCTCTACTTGCATACATCAAAACAGATTTAAACAGAAGTAGACATGCACCTAAGTGTCCAGGGTGTGCTAATTCTGCACACCTACAAATGTAGAACCCAAATGATGTTCACATCCTAACAATATTCACATCCAGAAGTATTAAAGTACCTAAAATTAGAGGAAAATGATGAGTACAAATCTGGGATCATAATTTTGACTGTTAGGTCTGGGTTATGTGCTCAGGTATGATTTGTTGGTGTTATTTACTACAGGCATTTCTGAATTCTCATTAAGCCTCTGCCATACCCTTTCACCAGATGATTACAAGTATGCAACACCTTTAATTCAATTTCTATATTTGCAAAATGATGATGACATATCTCTAGGGTTAAAAGACTTCATGAGATGCTTTCAAGAGTACAACCTTTTTCTACTCTCATCTTCATCATGAAGGAATCTCAAGTTAGACTGCAACTGATCCACGCAAGCCATAATTAAGCCTACATTGATTACTTTCAACACACCACTGAAAACTATAAAATAAGAGCACAGTAGCCTACATCTTCTTTCTTTTGCTTTTACAACTAAAGTATTTTCCCAGGTCAACACCTTCTCAAACTTTAACACACTGAGAAATTGGAAAAAGGATTACTGATGTGGCTTAAGCTTCCACTAGAAAATAAGTGAAGCTATTATTATATACTAGCTTAGGATTTTGCTTTCTTCCATGAGAAACAGTAATTCTGCACACTTCCACACTATCCCACCTCTCTATACACTATACAGGGAGATAATAAGAACATGGGAAGGAAAAGGTCAATTGAAAGTCTGTTCTTTTGTCCCAGTTGTGGGGCTCTTTAAGCAAATAATGTATTTCAGTAAAACATCTACCTCACATATTAACTTTGCAAATTCCATTCCTTTGGAGCCTACCAGGCACGTAAGAATAGAGCTGGGACAGGGATTTTATGGAATGGTCCTGGCATAAGGCGTAGAGCAGAGATTCCCAGACCAGCCAGAGCATGCAACAGACAGAAAGTATTTTCATTTCAAGGAGCATTTTGAAAAATTTGATGTAAAAAGTAGCCCGTGCACAGCAACTCAGACCTGAAAAGGTAGAAGACCTTCTACCAATTGATCAATGGAGTTTTAGAGTTTCAAAGCCAGAAATAGTGTTTTTGTGCACACTTACACAAAAGAGCCCGGGCTAATTGAAGGTACAAAGGAGTAACAGCTTATTACCATTACTTTTATAAGTTTCACACCAGGCTAAACTGATCTTATTCACATCAGCTGCTCTCAGACTTTCATTTAGTTCATTAAAATATCTTGTTTGGTCAGTTCTACCACTATAATTTATTTTAAACATAGTGAAACCTTAACTAAAGAGGCAACCTGACATTAAGCAGCCACTTAAAAGCCTTTCCAGATTACCACTTCACTCTTTGCGGTGAGGGTTTGGGCACAGTAAAGTTCTGAGCCAGATTCCACTTTCCCTTCATTTCTCAGATCACTTCAATGCGAACTCCAAATTCAGGCAGCACCACCACAGACATGTTACCGTCAGTGAAACCAGCCAAAACTTGTCCTCTAGTTTGAGGTGGTCTTTTCAGCCAAGGTTGGGAAAAGGCCCAAAACTGTGATCACTGTTCTGGTTTTTAAACCCCACTTCAAAGTTAAAAGGCTGATTTTCCTCTCTTGCTGCTTAAGGCAAATTTAACTGCATACACACATGGCGTAAGCGCCAAACCCATTTAGAGTTGGAGGAACTTGCAAAACATACAGGGGCAGATTCTGTTGTTGTTACTCACTTTAAACAGCTCCAGCTAAACTAATGGGACTTCTCAACACAATTAAGAAAAGTAGGAACCAATCCAAAAAGAATATGCACATTTCATAGTTGGAAAACATACTCTGCACTGAGTACAGAGGTAATCTGGGGAGGCTTTCAAGTGGTCATTTAATGGACAGCAGACATGAAAAAGCTGTAGGACAATCTTATTTTGGGACTGTTTTTAAACAGCAGCCACATGCCAGACTAAATTTCATTATCTATCCAAAATGCTTGTTAGTTGGGGGATGAATCTCCAAGTCAAGCTGTACTGGGGAATCAACCTTTAAGTATTAAAGGTATTAAGCACACTTTAATAATTAGGCTGATGCAAAATACAGGTAGTATTCACCAGCTGTGTTTCTCACAGGCAGGAACTTCAGCAAGAGAGAGCGCAAGGTTCTTCCAGATAAGATTTATGTCACTTTTTCCTTTATATCAATATGTATTTATAAATAAACCGAGAAGTGCAGACTAACGATCTTCTTAAAACATCCGGTAAAAACACCATTTGAAGCAAGAGCCCGAAGGGGGAAGGAGGAAAGGTGGTGGTGTGGGTTTGTTGGTTTTTTTTTGTTGTTTTTTTTTTTTCTGAAGCAAGCCACAAGCCAGTGACTCCAAACTCTCCCTGCGGGAGGAGCGGGACAGGTGCCTGAGGGCCCTGCCCGGGAATCACCCACGCACCCACCGCCGGGGGAGAG
>JAHREE010000245.1:272802-391796 GCA_033628505.1 Tringa tobata | reverse complement strand
AACTCCCAGTAGGTCTTGCGCCGCAGCGCTCGCTTATCCGCCGGGCCCGCCGCGCTCTGCATGCCGGGATATGTAGTGCATTCGGCCTTTCCCGGCCTCCCTCCCGGCTCATCCCAAAGCGGGAGGGAAGAAGAGCGCCAAATCTCGCGAGAGCTGGGAGACGCTCTCGCGAGAGGTGAGAGTCTGCCGGTGCGCGTGTGGTACCGCTGGGACACGCCGGCTTGAGGGGACGCCGCTACCGCCCCGCTCCCTCCTCCGTCCTGCTCCGCGCCCCTCGCCGGTTCCCAGGGGGTGTGTGGGCAGCGCCGGAGGGCAGTGGTCAGGCCCGAGGTGTACTGTAGGGGGGGTTTCCCCCCGCTCCCCACCCCAGGGCGCCATTTTCTTCGGCCTGTTTGCACCTCCATCCCAGTCCCCTCCGTCCCTCTGTGCTGAGTGAGTACCGAGCCTCTCCTTCCCCTCACGCATCCACGCAGGCAGCCGAACCAAAAATGGGGAAGGCAGCTAAGCGGAAGCGAAAGGTCCCGGCACCCTCCGCAGCCAAGGGCCCTGTCAAGTCAGCTATGGCCATGGTCAAGAGCAACCCCTTTGAGGTGAAGGTCAACAGGCAGAAGTTTAACATCCTAGGGAGGAAGACCAAGAATGATGTGGGGCTGCCTGGTGTCTCACGGTCCAAGGCCATCAAGAAGGTAAGAGGATATCAAAAATCGGGAGGAAGGATGGTATCTGTAGCTGTAGTTGTGGTGGAGAGGCAATAAGCCTGCGGCCATCCCAGGGGTGATAAGAGACTGCCTCTGTCGTGCACAGGAGGAGTGGCTGGTCACTTCACCTTGCTCAGCTGCTGATGAAGAGCCTGCTGAAAATGTCTGCCTCCAATGCAATTCCCGGGGTTCAGCAGTGTGAGTCTTCCTTATCACGTGTGTGGGAATATTGTCTTTTCAAATTACACAGGTCTGGAATACAATGGCATGTGTTGTTGGTAAGCAAATACTGGACCAGAGTGCAGGGTGTAAGTGTTCATTATGTTGGTCAGTTTTGTTTGCTGCAGGATGTTAAGCTTGATAATGGTGCAACTTTGCTGTAATAGTGAAAGCTTGAGAGGGCATTAAGGTCAGAATGCAGTGAGAAATGTGTAGATAGACAGAAACTACCATTCATTTGGAAGACATGCTGATGACTTTTCTTGCACTGGTTAAATAGTTGCATTTTATAGAAGTATGTTGGGATGCAAAATAATGATCTGTGCTTATTGCTGTCTTAAGAATGATCATAAAACTTAAGAAGAGTAAATCTTTTATTTTCCATCCTTAGGCTTTTTTAAATGCCTCTTTTTTGTACTCTACTGACATCACTGATCTGACCAATATATGTAATGTATAAGGGAGAGTATTGTGTCATACTATTCATCTGGGATTCCAGCAACCTACCCGATCCCTGAGTGAAGGACTGGAATTATTTAATGGTCTATCCCTTCAAACAAACCAGGAAAGAGGTTAAAACCTATGCAGAGTCTGTTAAAGCTGAAAAAAAGCATACATTGAAAGTTTGCTCTGAGATTCTCTCTGACATTGCATACAATTTGTTGTAGAACAGAATTTAAAGCACTTACTGAAAAGAGAAGTTCATTTTAAAAATTGTACAGCAAAAGGCAATGCTATCAATGAGAGAGAATATCAAATAATTGATAAACAAAAGTGCTTTTCTGTATCTAAGGTATTAAGAGATAATAAACTTCATGCACAGTGCTTAAGCTGTATGATAATTGATGTATTCTGTGCAAGAAGTAAATAAAAGGTGGAACGGGCACAGTAGTACATGAGTTCTGGTGTCAGTTACTGTGGCTTCTGAGAATCATGAATGCTTAGTGAGGCTGCAGAGGCCTATTGTAGGAAACAGACTTTTCCTTCAGTGCTGCAGTTTGTGAGTTCATGGTATTATGAATAGCGACAGTACCTTTCCATAAGATTCACTTAATGTGTTTAAATAAACATGGATTTTTTTCCCAGTTCTTCCTTTAGAAACTATATATCATCTTCAGCATGAAATTCTAAATTAGCTTTCAGGCTTCATTACTATTTGCCCAGATTTTAGAAAACCTCATGACTGCTTAATACCACATTTTAAAGTATTTGGGTTTTATATAATAGTAAGGTAAAGCAAATGCTTGTTGTGATTTAGATCACTGGCACTGAAAAGTAAACCTGTCTCCTTCCCTATGCCATAAGTACAGCACACGCTACCATATAGCTCTGCTAAACCTCCTTCTGCTGCTTCAATGCGTAACCTCCCTGCGCTCAACACAAAAGCAGAGAGCTAAATGTATGTACCCAATTGGGGTTTTTAATGTCTTAGGTGACAAGCCCAAAAGAGGTTCAGCTGACACTGGGGCTTTTTTTGCTTTCTTTAATATGTTATTCTTGCATACTAAGCTTCAGACAAATCAGAATTCTTCAGTGGCAATGCAGAGTTTTTATATGTGATAAAATAAAAGTGAGATACAGTCTATGGGCAGCTTTTAAGAGAACTTAATGTCTCTGCATACATTGTGTGAGCTTCCCATCTCTTTTCTCATTAATTTTTACTTCTCTTTCATTGCATTCTGATAAATTAGATTATGTTGCCAGGATATCATGTAGCCTTTTTTGCCTTGGCTTTGAAAGTAGTTACTCTCTTTGTTTTTAATTTGATTTCCCTTTTTTTTTTTTTCCTTTACAGCGTACCCAAACATTACTGAAAGAATACAAAGAAAGGGAAAAGACAAATGTGTTTAAAGATAGGCGTTTTGGTGAATATAACACCAAAATAAGTCCAGAGGAAAAGATGATCAGACGATTCGCTTTGGAAAGACAGGTAAAGTATAGGTATTTTAAAAAAAACCCAACACACCAACAACAACAAAACATAGACACACAAAAAAACCCCACAACAAACATGTGACTTTTTAGGTTGGGAGTGGCCTCCTTAACAGAGGGTTTTGCAGGGTAATGATTTCTTTTTGATTTTATATATTTGGGACTTTTATAAAAAAGCAGTTTTTTGTGGCAGTCCAAAATTTTTCATGAGAACTTTATGGTTTTGCAAGACAGCTTTTTGAAGCAGAAATTTCTTTGAGCACTTTTCAGCACTGATATGCAAAAAGGCCGGTTTTAAGCAGTTTCATTGATTGGCTGGTTTTCTTTGACTACTTTGACTACTGTGGGTTGGGAATTGAATTAGAAGGTGGCAACCACCATCAGGTACACTTTGAGATTCCAGTGCGGCTGCTGAACGGCAGCCATTTTGTCTGTTGACTAGAACAACTCTGTAACTTGCTGTCATTCTGTAATGTGAATTTTAAAATATTATGTGCGGGATGCTCCTCCTGCTTCATCATACTTGGTCTCCAGAATTGAGTAGTGCAATATCATATTCTACTGATAACCTACTGTGTAGGTTACAGTCAGTTTCATTAGGCTCAAAATGCAACAACTCAGAATTGAGGTTACTGATTTACAGTAATAGTAAAATGTATACTGATATAGTAATGTATTTGAATGAAAGGATTGGTTTGGTAGCATTATTAAAAACAGCAGAACACTGGAATAAGAATCTCCTCAACTAGCTTTAAAAATACAGCATTTATTAATTTGTTGCCTGGGAACTACAAACCTTTTGTTGTTTAATTGGTTTGTTTTACTATTCTTAGCAAAATTATGGAAAGAAGAATATCTATAATCTTAATGAGGATGAAGAACTGACTCATTATGGCCAATCTTTGGCAGAAATTGAAAAACTAAATGATATTGTTGATAGTGATAGTGACACAGAAGAAAGAGGAACGCTGTCAGGTAAGACATGTCAGCTAGTGTCCCACTGGTTAATAATCTTATTCACTGCTAATTTGATTGTTGGTACATGTACATCGTTTGTTCCGTGCTGTCTTTCAATGAGAAAGAATATTATGTAATTGGTTGGGATGTTTAAGCCAGATTTGAATACTTCGTAACCACACATAGAATAATTCTCTGGATTCTAGCAGATGTGAAATTGGAACCTAAATACTAGTTAAAATGTTGAAAAAATTCATATTCCTATCTCCTACAAAATGTTTGTCAGTGTGTTGGGTGTCTCTTTTGGTATGGCCTTTTCCATAGGGATGGCAATAGTACATAATTGATTTAATAGTTTTTATTGTTCCTGTTCTCAAAGAATAGGGAGCGAATGTCCCAGCAGCACCAGCAATCATGTATGGATTTTAAAAGGATTCACAGTCTACTTTTTCTTCTAGCTGAGTTAACTGCTGCTCACTTTGGAGGGGGTGGAGGCCTCCTCCGTAAAAAAGCATCAAGTGGGCAGCAAGATGAAGAGGAAGAAAAACCTAAATCTAGGAAGGAACTCATAGAAGAGATGATCGCCAAATCTAAACAAGAAAAGGTGAGTTCTTAGACCTGACATATAAATGAGCATGATAAAGAAGCTGTCACAATTTCTGTCTTTGCAGAATAAAATAGCAGTGGCATAGAAAACAAAGGAGATGGTTGTCTAGGAGAAGAGTCCAAGCTCCTTGAATGAAGTCCTTCTGACTTTGTAGACATTTTAGGATATGCATTGAATATCTGCCATTCTTTCATACCCCCAAATCTTCCCTTCTGTTGACTTCTAACTGGTTTTCTGTATGCAGCCCTTGTGCCATTCAGTGTGCCATGCTGCTTCTTCCACAGAGAATTTTTACACCTTTAAAATATTAAATATTTAAAATTATTTGTTTGCTAAAGACAGCATTTTGGTTTTACGCTGCAAATGCTGTGTCATGTTCATTTGGATGTAACTGCTGCATTTGTTTTGTTTTTATCTAGCAAGAGAGGCAAAGTCGGAGGGAAAGCGCATTAGAACTCACAGAAAAACTTGACAATGACTGGAAGGAAATCCAAACCCTTATGGCCCGCAAAACCCCAAAGTCAGAGAGAAAGGACAAAGAAGTAGAAAAACCCAAGGTAAGGTTTTGGCTAGATTACTTTCTTTTGTTCTACTTATTTGTGGATTTGACTTGTAGTGGCTGAAGTATAAGGCAAAGTTCGTCACTTTGTAAAATAAAATGTTGCCTGCTATTCACATTAAAGCATGCTGCAGTTTTAGGACACTGCTTAGTTGGAGTAATATAGGGTTTTATATGATTTATCTGATTTTAATTACCTGTTGCTTTTCATTAGTTATCAAATCTGAGGGAGGTTGGCTGTTGGCTACAGCTTATATTTATGACACGTACATTTTCTTGAAGAAAAAATTGTTGAAAAGATTGAATTAGTTTGAATGCCTTTGCAGTGTTCCTTGGATAAAACAACTTTTATTTGACAACAGACGTTTCCTTGTTGTAAACTGGGTACCGTATCTACAAAAAGGGAATTAAAATATTTAACTTTTGAATAGATATATCTTATGGTCTCAAAGCTTTTTCTATCATTCATATTTTATACTAAGGGAAATGAATTTTAAAATCTAGGAATAGTCATTGTAATATGTTGCACGATTATTTTTTTCTTGTAGAATTTTTCATTATATTGCAGAACATTGTGAATTTCCATTTATTCCTTGGCAGTAGAATTCGGCTTTTGAATAATCAAAGTAATGAACTCCTCTAATGTTAAAACTGACCTGAAATAACAAACAGAAGATACTGGATGAAAAGTTCATATTTTGATGTATTGATTTTTGGGTTTTAGATGTTTCATAACATTCTGAATACTCTACTATGTTGGTAATGTGGTATCTTAGACAAAGGATTTGTCATCATAATTTGCTGAAAAAGAAGATTTGATTCCCTTGCTTCGTGTGTGTGAATCCAATTTAAGAATTATCAAGGATACAAAATGTGAATTAATAACGCTCTGTAACCTTAATGTTGCATTGGAGAAATTTATCTAGTCATATGTAAGAAGAAAAATTCCTAGAACTGAAGTTTAGAGAAGCTATATGGCTTAGTGACTTAAGCAGGTATCAAGAAGACTTTGTTCTCTAGTCCAGTGTAATCTCTGCTAGTAACAGTTTTCCCAACTATGCTGCTTAAACTCACTGAATACCAGCATCCCTGTTTTCTTTAAGATAGACATCTACGTAAAGAAGATAACAAAGATTTAGCTCATGTCTGACAGTATAAAGTGAGATGTAAACTATAAATTTATTTATTCTAGCTGCTTTGTGAGAAAATGGTATTTTATTAATCAACAGTATTTTAAATTTTTTCAATTGAGTAGTAAACCAGTTTTTATTTAAGGTGCTATTTGTAAGTTTTTTTCAGTTGTGAGTAACTTAAATAGAGGGGGAGGAGATTCCAGAAGAACTTCTATTCAAGTGTTCATTCCAATCCTTGTCTTAATACTGAGTTGAATATTCCTGCGACTTTCTTTGGAAACAGTCTTATATCTTAACAGTCTTAGCTGTTTGTCTGGCAGAGGGGTGGCTGCAAAGCAGAATAATAAAATTTAAGATAATAAACAATTATATAAATATTTTTTTAGCCTGATGACTATGATATGATTGTTCGAGAACTTGGATTCGAGATGAAAGCGAAACCTTCAGAAAGGATGAAGACAGAAGAAGAATTGGCAAAAGAAGAGCAGGCACGACTCCAGAAGCTGGAGGTATACCATTTATGGTTTAGATTGTTTTCTGGCCTGTCTTTTGGGAGTGACTGCTTATATTCATTGCTTGAACTTAGATTGAAAGTGGCTGTACTAAAACTGCAGTTCGTCAGAGGCTGAATTCAGGAAATCGTCTGTTTGTGTTTTGTTTGCAATCTGATACTACAACAGAAAAACGTAGACTTAGTACGTGACTAGTAAGGTTTATGAAATTAGTTGATCTTTCTTCAATAAAAAAATGTAGTAACACTGCGATTTGCCTTTAAATGTTTTAAATTATTCAGAGTTGAGAGGTGTTTCTAAGTCAATGTGGGAGAGTATCGTGTTGCACAGCAGTTGAATTAATACGCTGGCAAGTCATTTATTGTTTTCTTCTGGTATTGCAAGAATCTTTCAGCGGTAGTGTGTATATAGCTTTGCTTTGCAGAGGAATAGGTTTCTCTTGGGGAATGTTGCATGCTCTTTCTGTTATGTGGAGATCAGACTCTTATGGAAAGAATGAATATTTTGGTAACTAATTCTCTCCTTTCTTTCTTTTGATATACTAAGGACACATTTAGGACGACAGGGATTCAGTACCTTCAGGTTACCTCAGAACAGCTCAGTAGTAATAGCAGAATGGAAAGAAGGATTTTATTTTTTTTTGTTGTTCTTCTCATCTTGTTTGATGCACAGTCTGTCTGGTTGCCCAGGTGGAAATCCTTTTGTAAACGATTGGTCCAGATATTGCCCATTGAGTCTAATTACAAATGTAGTATATCTTAAAAATCTTAGGATATGGTCATGTTTCCTACAAACTTGTTACACATACGGGAAACACAGATAAACACTGCAGAATTATAAAACATTTTAGAAGCTTACATTTTCTAGTAATGATGCAGTGTTTCGTAAGCAAAACAGATACATTTGAAAATGAGAGAACAAAATGCTTCTCGTAAACCCATTTTTAAAGCCTTCCAAATAAACTAATCCAATTGTGTATGTGCTCTTACCAGATTGCACTCCCCACAAAAAATAAGGTATCATCAGTTTTTGCCCATAATTTCTCATGTTGCTGGTTTTTCATTTCATCTGCTTTTGAGTAATCCCAGTTAACCTTTTTTTTCCCTTGATTTTCTCTAGCTGTAGTATTTGAGGGATCTTTCCATTCTGGTGTAGTTAACTTGGTTAATCTAAATGGCTCACATCTGTTCTAAAACACAGGCAGATCGACTACGTCGAATGCGTGGAATAGATGAACAGGCGAATAAAAAGAAACCCAGCCACGTGTCAGCTGATGATCTGGCTGACGGCTTTATCCTGGATAAAGATGACAGACTTTTATTGTCTTACAAGGTAAGGTTTAAAATTTCAGAATTTTCAGAGTTCTGAAAAGAAGATAAGAAAATCAGTTTGGAAGTGACCTCTGTGGAGACCTCTAGTTCAACCTCCTGCTTAAAGCAGAGTCAACTATGAAATCACCAGTTTGCTCAGGGCTTTATCCAGTCTGTTCTTGTAAAATCACCAAGAGTGGAGCTGCACGTCTCCCTGGGCAGCCTGTTCCACTGACTGTCCTTACCATGAAAAAGTTTCTCTTTATATCCAGTCTGAACATCTCTTGTTTTAACTTAGGCCTGTTGCTTCTCATTCTTCTGCTGTGGACTGTGATGAAGAGCATTGCTCTGCCTTCTCAGTGATCTCCCATATAGGTACTGGAAGGTGGTTACTTGGTCTCCAGCTCTGCCTGTCTTCATAGGGCAGGTGCTCCAGCCCCCTGACAGTCTTGGTGGTTTTCTGCTGATCCGGCTGCAGTTTACAGATGTCTTTATTGTATTTGAAGGCCCAAAACTGGATGCTGTATTCTATGTAGCCTTACAAGTGTCAAGTAGAGGGGAATAGTTGTTTCCCTCAATCTACTGACTATACTCCTGCTATTATAGTAACCCTTTATTGCTAGCCTAATGGGCTGAAAAGAGGGCATTAGTGCATTCTTTTGTTTGTTTGGTTTTGTTTTTTAAATTTTCTGCTGTATTTGATACAACTTCCATGAAATTTCAGCCTGAGGATGAGTGGGTTTCTGAAGAACTCTTCCCCTATGAAGTAGCTTTGATTAAGGTGGCAGAACAGTATAATGTAGTGAGTCACCCTGACTCTGGTGCATGTGTGTGCATACTGATCCTCCCAGCCTGTTACATGTAAGTAGGAAGGGAATTCCTGTTGTCCTTGAAGGGGAGAATACAAATTGTGAATGTGAATTTAAAATTATGATTAATAAAATCAGGATGGGAACAAATATTTGCCTGATATGCCATTTTAATATAGAAGAATTATTATTTTTTTTAACCAAGAATGCTTCTGTAAGTGATGTTGATTTTTTTTCATGTAATCTGCTAGTATTTTTTATTTTTCTGTTGATTCTTTTAGTTGTCGTATACTACCTCCTATTCTTCCAGTTTCTTAAAGCCCCTTTGAAATACCGTATTATTCTTATATCTGTATGCATGTTCTCACCTTAAAATCCCTTCTTTGCCAGCACTGCTGCCATTCAGTGCTTGGTCACTGCTTTGAGCAACCTGGTCTAGTGGGAGGTGTCCCTGCCCATGGCAGGGGGGTTGGAACTAGGTGGTCTTTAAGGTCCCTTCCAACTCTAACCGTTCTGTGACTCTATGGTTGGTCGAGGTAGCAAGGCTCAGATCCTGTTTGTGTGTATTTAATCATAGCTTTGCATGGTGATTCTGGCAAGGTGCTGTCACTTTTATCACTGTTTTAACTGGCTTATTTTCTCTACTAACAGGATGGAAAAATGAATATTGAAAATGAAGAGGAGGGGGAAAAAGATGAGGAGGAAGAGGAGGAAGGTGGGAAGGAAGATGATGAGAATGAAGAAGAAAGTGAGGAAGAATCTGCTGATGAAGATGAGGAGGATAGTGCTGCCGATAGCCACTCTGATCTTGAATCTGACCTTGAGAGTGAAGAAGAAGCTGCAGGGAATAAAGAACAGAAGAAACACAAGACAAATGAAAACAAATCACAAAGCATGGAGGAACTAGATCCAAAGATGAAAGCTGCCAAATCAGAGCTTCCCTACACATTTGCTGGTAAGCAACGGACTGATCCAGAGATCCCTGTTGCCTTCAGGGGGTTTATAACCAATCTCTTTCTCTGCCCTATAGGATCTTATATATTCCTGTTCATCCATGAATTTTTGCTTCATAGTTGTCTTCTACTATTCCAAGAGTTAACCAGTAACGGCTGTTCTTAGTGATGAGCCCTAATCATGCTATGAGTGGTGGGAACCAGATCTGTTTCACCCCAGCGCTCGTTCTGCTCCTCTGAGCAGCCTTAGAATTGAAAGATAAATACTGGGGAGAAAAGTGAAATGATCTGTACTCCTTTCTGAGGGCCAGCACATCCAATCCAAAGTGCTAGTGTTTTGCGTAAGGGAAGTCAGAATAGTATTCTATTATCTATACTTAAATTTAAAAAAAAGGTTACTTTCTCTAGTGTTTGGACTGACATTTTTGTCAGAGAAAATGCTTGTAGAGGCAGGATTCTGAGATTTAATCCCTGCGATGTAACATAGCAGCTATTGTTAAATAGAGACACTAAAAGTTTGAATCCTTTTGGGTCTGTGCCTAGGAGGAAGGAGGAGGCACGGCCCAAGTAGTACACAAAATGTTCATTAATATTAAGCACATAATGCATCTAACTATTGTCCTAGTGTAGATTTCTCTAACAAAAGTATCTGTCACAAGATTAAACAACCTTTCAAACAACTTCCTTAAGTACTTGCATTTTTCCATCAAAAGGAGATAACTTATATTACACAAAGCCTTCTAAATTCCATTCAGCTCTTGCTTTAACCAGAAAGCAGTCACATTAGAATAACTCAAAAAACTTAACCAGTTAGGATGTTTTCTAGCATGTGAACTTAGGCAAAAGTCAAGGTTTTATTTTCTTATGCCAGGTTGAGATTTTTTTTAAAGTTACTTTCTGTTAGTGGCAAGATTCTTACTGTTCTTAATATCCTTCATACAAAGCTAGTTAGGTGTAAATTAAACATAGAGCTAATTGTATTATGGTAAATTTATGGTTGAATGTGTGCTTACGTGTAATTCTGTTTTGTGTTTGTCAACATAGTTCTTCTCAGCTTAGGCAGCACATACAGAATGAATTGAATGTTAATTGTTCAACAACATATATGTTATTTTCTGACCTATGTTCATATATATAATGTTATATATATGCTGATAGGTTATTAGTGTTTAAAAGGTGATTATTTAAAAGCTGTGTGGTATCTTTTTTTTTTTTTTCTGAATGATAACACTTTCAAATTGGAAACTTGTTAGATGTTCACTTGAATTATATATGTTGAGATTTTTGTATGGTTGATTTTTGTTTTTACTTTCTAGTTCCCGAGTCCTTTGAGACATTTAGGTCCTTATTGGCTGGAAGAACAATAGAAGAACAGCTTCTTATACTGGAGAGAATTCAGAAGTGCAATCATCCAAGCCTTGCAGCGGGAAACAAAGCAAAGTTGGAAGTATGGCGGTTTTGTTGTTTTGTTTTGTTTTAAGGTTTAAAATTAACTTTGAATTCCAGAGTAAGTTTTAGTAAGTAATCAGGAAGCGATATAAAACATACATGCTTCTGTGTTGTGAATAGCAGTAGAATCAACATACCACTCTTCATTTTCTAACTTCTATATCACTGTTCTTTTGTGCCGCTTAAGAATACAATGAAAAAAAAACCACAAAACCCTAATAATTTTAACATATTACGCTTCTTGCAGAAATTGTTTGGCTTCCTTTTGGAGTATATTGGGGAGTTAGCAACTTTGGATTTACCAGAGCTCAGAACAATTGACAAACTGGTCCTGTAAGTAATAAATCCTATGGACTCTTTCTCCTTTACGTTTTAAAGAGAAATGCAACCTAGGGTAAAGCATTTAGTATATTGTTTGTTTTGAATAGTTCTGTAGGGATTCTAGTTCACTGGTAGCTCTCCAGCCCTATAGTGTTTTAATTTTGTTTCATGTATTGCTTGATCTATTAATTGTACCAAGACATTTTCAAAACCTCAGAATGTAATTTTTGATCTGCAAAATGCTTGTGATGGGTATTGGATAAATAATATCATGCATGCATGCAAACTTCTGTATATGAAATTATTTAGACTGCTGATTAAGGATTTTAAGCTTTGCAATGAGGCGTGCAGTTCCCTTTGCAATCTTTTTTCTTTCCATGGGTTTCCATTCGATGAATATACTCAGGGAACTAGATGAAAATGGAATTAAAGAGTGTTATAATAAGTTCATACCAAAGTTCCAAATAAATACTTTGCAGGAAGTTATCAATTTGGCATTGTCTTCAAATACCTGACAGGCAGTTATAGGGACAAAAGAGCCAAATTTGTCTCAGAGGTACACAGCAAAGGATGAGAATCAGTGGACACAGGCTGCAACACGGAAAATTCCAATTAGATGAAAAAAAATCTTCACAGCAAAGGTGCTGAACATCAAAACAAGTTTCCCAGAGAGGCTGTGGAATCTCCACCCTGAAGATACGCAGAGCTTGACAAAGCCATGAACAACCTGATCCAGCTTTGAAGTTAGCCATGCTTTGAGCAGGAGAGTTGCATCAGATGATTTCCAAAGGCCCCTTCCAACCAAAATTAGTCTCCAATTCCTATCTTGACTTTGCAGGCCAGACAACTTTCTTTCAATAAGTTATTTGCATGTAGTTTTCACCATATGTTTTTTATTTTCTGCTAAAGTAAATAACTTCTAAAAAATCTGTTATGTGCAGCTTTAGCATTCATTGCTGTGTTAGTTCTGTCAGCAAGAGGAATGACCCATTGATACTGTCACACATGCTTGGGCTTTGTAAAAAAGCGTAAACACATTTTGTTTGTTTTCTGGAACTGGGATTTATTAATACCACTACAGACATTTTAAACTGAAACTAATGGAGAAACTCTGATCAAACACATGCAGACTCCTGACTGCATCTCCTTGTAGGCACTAACCATAGGCCAGGAGCTGACCTAACTTTGTGGGTATTTTTTTTTCCTTGTTTTAAGTAGTAATCTTGCTAACTACATTGCTGCCCCACGTGTTGTTTAACATCTCCTGAGAATATTTAAAGTAGTGGGCTGCCTAGTACGTGCCAGCATACCTCGGTGCAGTAAAATGAAGAGTTAGGGGATTCAGAAGGATATGTTTTAACCATAGCAGATGATTTAGGAGTGTATTTTAAAGTTTTAAATTATTTTTTATTGAAGATTTGGAAACTACCAAATCAAATATTATCTTATCTCACAAAGCCCAATGAAAAATACATGTCTCTGTAAACTGGGCATTTCAATAATAATCTATACACTGGATGGCTATTTCTAAAAAAAGAATAATTTGTTCCAGGGATTTGGTTTTGTTATAATATAGATGGAACACAAGAAATCTTCCTATAGGAGCTTAAAATATTTTTTTTATTAGGTTCAATGGTGTGACTTGATCATAACTTAAATTTCTTGTTAATAGGCCATTGTACAATCTTTGCCAGATGTTTCCTGAGGCAGCCAGTGACAGTATTAAGTTTATCCTTCGAGATGCTGCACATGACATGGAAGAAGTAATTGAAGTCAAAGGCCGTGCGACATTTCCAGGATTAGACACGGTAACAAATGCATACTGCTAGGAAAATCGGAAAAGCTCTTGTTCTTTCCATTAGTACAGAAATGCCAGTAAATGAGAGATGACATTAAATTTAATTTTACATTTCAAAGTATGTAATGAATTATTAGCATCTATGACTTTCTAAGTTTCTCAGTATTTTAAATCCCGCAACAACAACAAACAAACCCCTGAGAAACAAACAACCCCAAACAAACAAACAACCCCGTCCACACAGGTTCTTCAAAATAGAAGTGTGGCTCTGTATTAGTAATAAGAAGACAAGATTTTAGAATTGCCACTCCAGTTTTCATAGCGGAATATTCTTTGCTTTCTTGATGAAACATGGTAGTTCTAGAGGCAAATCCAGGAAGTGGTAGTATTGTCACATGTCCTAGTATCTCTAATTGTGTTAAGTGCAAATGTTTTAAGAAGTGCTCCTTAGAAGTGCACTATCTCCTAGGTTAACAAAAAATAACAAGGAAATACTATTATGGGTATAAAAATCCAACATTTCTTATTAATTTAGCAGTTATCATATAGATATAGATAGACTCGGAAAGAATTGACATTTCTTTTTTATATTAGTAATATAAGAAATTTCAGTGGCCATGCTAAATGTGACCAGGCTGCTTTTTCAGTGTCTACGTAAATGGCTGTTAGGGAGTTCAAGAACGGAGAGTATGGAAAATGAGTATTTGTTTGTTGTAGTAAAAAGTTTCAAGACAAACTACAAGTCAGTAATCCAAAGGCAGCTACTTGTTTTTTGTCTCCCAGCTTGATGAAGCAGTGCTGCCTTATGGGATAACTAGACTATTGAAAGAAAGTAGACTGAAGGATTTGCTTAGAAGACTTGGTTCTTACAGCTTGGAAAATATTTATATTGAATTCTTTTGAAGAGTCTTTGTTCAGGATGTTTTGGACTTTGCAGGAAATGTATTGTACAGAGCTTTTAACTTCTATTTTTATTTTGTCACTGTCACCCTTATGACACCAGTCACACTTCAGACTTTCATTGTCTTCAGTGGACTTTTTCAGGTTTCGAGCCATCATTATCTTTCAGGGTGGAATTACCTCACTCTCCTATTCTCAAGCGCTTGTTTGAATGGACGTTTGTTAGACCAGTTGTGTTAGTAGACGTTATATAAGCCTATAGTTAATCCAACCTGAAGTCTGGACTGGTATTTAGTAACCAAAACAGTCCAGGAGACTATTTGTTTATGACAGAAACTTCATAGAGAGAAACAGAGCAGAAACAATAAAACTTTCGTTGTGTCTAGCTTACTATGTAAATATCCACTTAGATAATTTTCAGAATTGCCTCGCAACTGATGTTTAACATCCTTATGGTCTTGACAGGAGGTCACTTGTAGCTCTCCAACGAGTCCCCTTCAGTAAAAGCGTACCTAATCGCTGTACAGTTCTTTTGGCTGCAACTGTTATTTGTTGATGTGTGCTGATGCCTGAGGTTCCTGGTTACTTAACTGTCTGTGTTGAGGACCTGTTGAAAGGTGTCACAGGTCCTGTGTGGCCGCCTGCTCGTGTTTCTTGTGGTGTGAGAGTATGTGATTGTGGTGGGCTGAAAGGGGTTAGATTTTCATATGGAGTAAACAGGGTTGGGAGGTGTAGTTCCTTCTTGGTTGCTCTTTCAGCTGTCTCATTGAATTAGTGCAGTGTTAGACCTAGAATGGATATTCCATTTTCTCATCTAACCTAAACAGTCCTCTCAATTTAGGTCATGTATCATACCAGATTTCTGAAAATGATGTATATAGTAGTATTTTTAGAGTACTACATGGCAATTACTTACTCATCAGTTACATATGTGTAAAGGCAAGATCCTGGGAATAATGTCTTACTGTATTTTGCTTTACTCTGTTTTATGTGCTATCAGCTTATTTATTTGAAAATTACATCTCTGCTGTTTCCAACTTCTGACTTCTGGCATCCAGTTGTAACACCTGCTTTTATGTACATGAGTCAGCTACTTACTAAGGTACGTCTGTGATGTTGTATCTGGGTATATACCTTAATTTCCTGGTTCCTCCTAGGACTCCAAATGTATGTGTTAGCATTGATGTATATATTGGAAACCTACTGAAAAGGCAGCTTTGTGTTTGCTGTAGTCACAGATAGTAATTGGAAGAAAAAGTGAAGAGGAAAAAACCTTGCAGAGTACAGTCGCACTCACAAAACCATATCTAATCATTTTTTCAAGCTGTCACACAAGAATTCCGTATGTGGCAAATTACATAGGAGTAATAGAACAGACTGAGCACAGTCTGAAATCATTCATTAATGATTTATCTTCCATGTATTGCATCTGTTCCTACTTAAGAAAGATATTTACTTAAAAATTGGCAGTATTCGTTTTCCTTGAAAATGTACCTAATGCAATGCATTGCAGTGTACTTAAAATACTTATTTTTCAATCCAAATATCCTGTTTATATCTATAAGTCTTGAGCTAGTTGTTCTGTTGCTGTCAGATAACCACTTTGCTCTCAGCCTTGTATTTCCTTTGTTCATTTCTGAAGAACTTACTGTTTGTGGTTTAGCACCTTCTAGTGGTTAAACCAGTTCTGACAGATGGGTTACTCAATTCTGCATATGCTCTTTAGTGAAGGCAAGGCCAATATGTTTTTCATTTAAGTTCAAAGGATGTAATTGTACAGATTTTAAATGTATGCAACTTATTTAATATTTATACTTTTGGGGAGATCCTGTATTTGTGATCTAAAAACTTTTAACTGAATATTTTGTGCCTCTAATTTTTTTTTTCTTTTAGTGTCGCATTACAACATTGCAAGATGTTATTAAAGGGTTATTTGTATGCTGTTTGTTCCTGGAATATGTATCTCTCTCCAGAAGATTTGTACCAGAACTCATCAATTTTCTTCTGGGAGTACTTCACATATCTCTACCCAAAAAACAGGCCCAGGGTGAGTTTGTTTAGAGTAAATGAATAATAAATTTTAGTGTTAGTTTTATTTTTAATTTTCAATAAAAATATTTCACACTGAATGTATTGTTTTGCACAAAAGACCACAATCATCTGCTATGTTAGCCATACACAACCTTCATTCTTGGGCATCTTGTTGTGAACTAGATCCCCTAGTGTTGTTGGCAAGAAGGAAAGAACTGAAGTTATTAAAGGAAATGAAGTCATGTTGCCCACAGTGCAATATTTTTGCAATGTTGTTGTTCCAAATAGAGTGTGTGTTTGGACTGTACTCTGAAATTCATAGTCTCTAACAGATTCTCAGTGGGTATCCCGTATCTTCACAGGAGGCAGCAGCTAGTGCTGCAGGTACACTCCCTCCTCAGCTAATAGCTGTACCATCAAGATAAATGAGAGCAGTGTATCACAAAGTTGGTATTTCTCCTTTTTATTTATCTGACATGGGTTTGTTGTAGTGTAATAGAGGGCAGCTATCCCTGGATAGCAGGATTAGTCTGTGCTGTAACATAGCTCTGTAAACTTAGGAACTTTCACAGACAGCAGGGAGAATAAAACTTTGGATCTATGTGCTAGCATAGTGCTAGCTTTATTTGCTAGTCTTCCTTTTCCTTCTGGATTCATTTCTGGTTTCAAAATTATTTTAGATCTGGAGCTTTTTTGTTGACAAGTTCAGTGACAATAATTCACTTATAAGGAGCTTTGTCAGAGCATAGTAACAAATTCATGTGTTAGTGTCTCTGGGTCGCTCTGAATATCACTTGCCATGTGTGAAGAGACTCTGCAGGCATGATATTCTTAAGTGAAAATCAAGTATTTGTTCGCCAACTCACAAGACATCTGGGATTTAATGAACTACAGGCTATGTATTAATATGCTCATCAGTCTTGATAAGACACCTGAGTAGTCTCTGTCCTCTAGGTAGTCATCAGTCTGGTGAGGAGGTTCAGCTTCTGTTGCTGCAGTATTCCAGTACATCTTAAGTAGTGCTGAGTGCTTGTCTTGCAACTCTCTTCTCTTTTTTTGTTTCTCTTTAGGATTTTTATGCTTTTCCTTGCTGGCATTTTTTTTTTTCATTTGAATCCTTGCACTACTAGCGGGCCCTTTCTCAACAAGTTTAGCACTGCAGTTTCACCTTTATTATCTTGTATGGCTGTACCCTACAGACTTTCTCCCGGCTGCTTCTCACAGCTTAGCAGTTTCCTCTGAAGTGTGAGCCAAGGTTACACAGCTGGGCTGCATCAGAGCTGAGCCCTGGAGTCTCAGGACACAGGCAGCTGAACTCTTGGAAGGAGTTGGGAAGAGGTTACAGAGTGGGTGGGTTACATAGCACTTAAAGTATTTACTCCTTTGTGTAATCTCTTAGGAATGTTTAATCTACAAAGGTTTTGGTACAGTTAGAATATAGGATTCTGAAAGACATGAAACTATTTAAAAATATTTAGCAGTAATTGATGATCAAGTGTTAATCTTTTTTTTATTTTTATTGCCTTTGTATTTCTGTTAATGATTTTGCACTAGTTAAATTTACATGATGTTGATTTCTCTCAGCAGTGAGGAAAAGCTCTATAAAAGATACATTAGAAGCACAGTGTTCTCTTTGAGAATTTCTCAGTCAGTATTGATGATTTGAAGTTATCAAAGTATCCGATCATGTTTTAAATATTCATGGTGGAAGTATTGCTGATAAATGTGATGGTTGGGCTGTCAGCGCAGAATATTTTAAAATGAGCACACAACCATGATTGTACCCATGCTCCACTGTTTTCCATTATTTTAGAAAAACAGAATACTGATGGAGTATTTTTTAAGGCAATATGATTAAAAATGTAAACAGAGTTTGTGATTTTTCTTCCTTCAGAAAGGATGCTCAGAATTGTTCTTGGTTTTTAGGGTATACCGTAGTGCATCCATTTACACCAGTGGGGAAAAATTTAGAACTGCTTTTGGTGAGTGATAAGAAGGATCTGGAAAGTTGGAAGAAGCAAAATCTGCCATTGAGTGTTGTAACAAGATTAAAGGAAACCAGCACAACAGAAATGAATCATATCAGGTACGTGAGTCATGTGAACAGAAGAAATCCCAAACAGAGCATCTTTTGGGTAATCTCAGTTACAGTGCTCTTTAGGAGTAAAAATAGGAGTAGTGAGTTGTTCTGCTTTATTTATATGGCACTACTCCGTAGCGTATGAAATTGCTAATCTTCTGCCAGATGGTTATGCAGAGCACTTTTTGGAGTGCTCGGCCCTTCCATGCATTTTTGGTACAAATGAACTGAGGAAAATGATGTAGAGGCAGAGGAGGTGCTTAGTACTTTAAACTGTCAAGCTCTTCAGAAGCAAATAACTGTATTTACATACAAACTGTTGAAAGTGTTGCTTAAGTAATAAAACTTAAGTAATGTTCAGCCTCGTTTTTCACCATGTGCAGTATTACGGGATAACTTATTTCAGGGATGAGTAAACAGTTTGTTATGAAGTTCAAAAAGAAACCAAAATAACTAACTCTGTTTCAATAAAGTTTTAGAACTTAAGAACTAATATCTGGACGTGTTTAGAAGTAGTATAAAAACTTCTTACTCTATAGAAGGGGCAGAGACACAATACTGGCTTGTGCACTGTACACTGACATAAAGATTTGTTGCTAAAGGATTTCTTGGGTATTTGCTTATAGTAGGAGAGTGAAATTTTTAGTCTGAACTAAAAACTAGAAACAGCCTTGTAACTGGTTCTGTCAGGGAGTCTTAATAATAGACACTGCTAATGCTCCCAGATGTAATTAGTTTGATTCTTCTTATTTGAAAATCCACTACATTTTTTGCAAGTGAAATTGTTAAATTCTGTTGTGCATTAACAGGTTATCATGTCTAGCCATGTGTTTTGACCTTATTAAAAAATGTGCAGCTCTGTATGAATCTTTACCATCATTCCATGAAATAATGCATCCTGTCAGAATACTTCTTACACAACATATACCAGTGAAAGAATATCCTGAACAAATGCAGGTATGTGTTCCTCAAGCATGAAATAATTTATATGACTGTTTTAATCATAAATTTTGTGATGTTCATCTGTGCTTAAACAAACAAAAAGCAAATATAAGCATCAGTGAGGTTTTTTTTCAAGGGTCAGGCATCTGCCTTTTGTGCTCTTCAAAAATCACAGTAATGTTTCTGTGGAAAAACCAAAGAAGAGCACAGAATGTTTAGAAAAGATTTTTTTTCCACTGTATCTGTCCCCTCTAATTGAAGAGACTAGCACTTAACTTGTAATAATGTAACAGTCCATATTTATAAGAACAGTCCAGTCGTCCAGTTGCTCTTGTACTTTTGTAATGAATCTGTAAGACCTTGGTACCACCAAGTACACGTACCAAACTGATGAGGTAGTATTTATAACTAAGTAAAACTAACATAAATATTCCCGGTCGGTTATCTTACTTAGAACAGGGTAGTTGTTTATTTTTCTAGTAATGAGGTTCAAATTTTTAATCTGTGTCTTCTGAATGTAGCAGATTTTTTCTCTCCTCAAAGAGGCATCATGAAACATCCTTAGAGAACAAGATTTTGTAACGTAAGTGATGCAGAATGGCCTGTATTTTTTTTTGCATCAGAATAAACAAATGAACAATCATTCTTAAAACGACCCTGAAAGGCAGAGCCTGAGTTAAACTGGCTTTACTCTTGCTTCTTCCTCTGTTAGGTGAAACCACCTGCAGACTTTCTTATTGTCCATGACACTGTCTTAATAGACTTCCAAAAGTGTTTAAAAATTACCCAGCCTGGAATGCTTGCAGCATTTCAGTGCTAGCAGTGTCCTAATGAATAGCAGTGATTTTACCCAGAAAAAGATCATTTGAGGAGAACACTACTGTTGATTCAATTTACAGTAGTTTGTGAATTATGGTGTCTTCAATATGCTTTTAAAATTGTAATTTGGTTTGCATTTTCAGGAATGGTATCACAGCGCTCTGAAAGAGCTAGAGAACAAAGTAAAACACTATACCCCATTGATATGTGAGAAAAAGAAGCCAGTGCCATTGAAACAGTATACACCTAAAATTGTGAAAGTGTAAGTAAAGCAACACTTGATGCAAAGGAAAAGTGCTTTTAAACAGTAAGATTTTCAGCAAGCTAGAAGGATTTGGAAAAGAGGACATAAAACAGATAACTGTTTTTCTGCTAGATCTTGTGCACAAATCACAAGGGACCAGCTACTTGGGAGGTAGAGAGGGAAAGAAAAAAGGAGGAGGAATTCTAAGAAATAGAGCAAAGATTATCTTGTGGAAAAAGTATCACTGCAAATCAACTCTTGCCCAGTTGTTTTCAAAGGAATAAATTTCAAGATGAAGAGAGGTTGTTGTTATTATCTAGTCAGGTGCTTTACCAAATGCTCTATCAAGCATTCCAGTGTGAAGAGCTTTGAGTAGTTCCTATGTATATGAACTATATGAAGGTGAGGACTGGTGGTGAAAGTATTGGGTGATGCTTCACTGGTATAAAAGATGAGGCAGATTGTTCCTGTACTCTGCATCACAGATCATAACAAATAATCAGTCAGAGTAAATGTTCCTTTCAGCATATTTACGTGTCCCATCCCTCTCCCCCAACCAAGCAGCTTTCTGCCTTCCAACAGTAGCAAGGACAAAAAAACTTGGGGTTTTTTTTTCCCCTTTTTTACAGAGCTTGCAAAGACTGTGTGCAATTTTGTATTCTGTTTTGGGATTGAATTTTAATAACATTAGTTTGGTTTCGCAGATAATAGAACAGTATTCTGATTCAGGAATTCTGCCCTGTATTGGCTGCTGACTTACTTAGCCATGTTGGTTTTCTACAGGGGCATAAATTCTCTGCCTCATTTATTCTAGTAATGTAAGATGACAACTTTCCTTTGCTGTACACATATATCCCCGAGCAACTGATCAGACTTTTTCTGTAGAATTCATCTGCAGAGATAGTCTGCAAAAACTTAAAATATTATTGGGATGTTCCATCTTTCTCCAGACATCTTCTATTCTAGCTTTTTCAGTCTGTCCAAAATGCAGGCTGCATATGGGGGATTGAAGTGTTAAATGTTTGCTTGTCATTTGCGTGATGATGACGACATGCAGTAGAAGGTCTGGTGAGTGTATAAACATGAAAAAGTTGTTTTTGTTAAGGTGTTCTGTGCTCACACATACCTTCTCATTGCAGTTTAGAGTTTGGAAGAAAGCAGGGAGGCAGCAAACAGGAACAAGAAAGAAAGCAGTTGATTCAGAAGCATAAACGTGAACTTAAAGGAGCCATCCGTGAGATTCGGAAAGATAACCAGTTTCTGGCTAGAATGCAACTTTCAGAAATCATGGAGAGGTAATGTAGCCTTTGTTTCAGAATCAGTTTGGGGGTTGTTCTGCTGTGTGTTCATTCCTTTGCTGTGTGCCAAGACTAACAATAACGATCAACCATATTAAACCTAAATAAAATTGGACAATTTGGGGAAAAACCAAACATTTTCAATAGAGATCATGTGAAGAGTTTTCAACTTTGCAGTTTCATTTCTCTAGTTTAAGAATATGTGGAAGCATGTGTTGGTGAAATTTAGGAGTTGGTGGCCTTTTTATAAATTAATAATTCTTGTCTAAATATACTTACGTATTTTCCTAATATAATCTTTCTGAAATATGTTATATCTTGATTGTTTTACAGAGATTCAGCCAGAAAAAGAAAAGTGAAAGAGCTGCTTGGTAGCCTTGCTACACAGGAAGGTGAATGGAAGGCAATGAAAAGGAAAAAGGGGAAGAATTAATTTGGACTGTTTATAGCAGGACACTTTGGTTTTGCTGTGATATAAAATACCCTGATCCTATGGCTTTTGAACAGATTTTAATTGCATTCTTTGGAAGCATTCCTTTTGAGGAGACAACATTGTCAGATATGTCTGAAAAAGTGAACCAGCCTATTGGAAAAATTCACATATTTTCATAAGGAAAATAAAATAACACTTTTGTATGTGGTATAGTTCTGTTTCTTTTAATAATAGGGAATATTAGGATGAATAATCAGAATTCTTGGGGGGTGAGCAGGTTTTAGTCTAACTTGAACTATACACACACAAAAAACTGTAGCAGAAATCTTCTGTTATCTTTTAAATATGGAATAATGGCAGGCAGCTCTCATAGTGGTAGTATATTTGCAATGCAGTAACATTTTAATTAGTCTGCAGCATTGAGATGTTCTAATTCACAAATTCAGTGGAATAAAGGAATAGGCATTCAAGCAGATGTTTTGTTAAAGCTGTATGTCCATTCATCTCTTTAGTAAGTTTTGAATTGAGCACAGCTCTGAAATTCTTAATAATTTAGGTTAACTAGAATTCCTCAGTATATTCATAACTGTCTGTTTTAAATGGACAGTGAAATCCTTAACTCTCTTCCACATACTTTATCATGTATATCTAATTACCGATAACTGCCCAGCGTGACTTTGGAAAATACCTGCTTTTCAAATAGAGCCACTAAATACTTCTAATGCTTTTTTTATATATATACTGTATTTGTGAAGAAACATTGCAATGAGACAAAGAGCATCACAGTTATTTAAAGGTGCTAGTCTGAACTAGGTTCACTATTCAGGCATTCACTGTAATCTAGCTATTTGAGAAGTTCAGTGACAGTTGTTATGCACTGAAGAAAATTGTAATATTTTCTTGGAAAACTCTTATCAAAATTAAATCCCCTTTCACAATAATATTCCAATTTCAGTATAAAGAACATCCTATAAAGATTGAGCTAATGGCCGTGGCTCTTTATAAAAATGAACAAAAAAAAACCCCCATAACCTCTTCCATGTTCAAACACTGTTCCTAGATCTGATCTTCTGTGTTTTGGCCAATAGATAACTCAGACATGGCAGTGCTTACCTGCTGTTCATGAAGAGCACTTAAATGCTGGCAGTAAATCTGATTTAACAGTTAGGCCTGGTTATTTCAGATTGGCTTTGAAAGTTTTGTTCTGGGTTTTTTCCTGTTTGTCTGTTTGTTTTCAAATGAGATTCATAATGGAAGCAGAACTAAAACTAGGAAGGGATGAGTTGAAACAAGCTTTACATTAAAACTCTAATGACAAAGCTATCTTCGTAAGGTAAGTCTTGTTACAAGTTTACATGTGTATGTTTCTTAAAAGAGAAAAGCACTTTATTTTAATAAAATGGCTTCTATTGAATCTCAGTATGACTGGCAATGCAAGTAATGTGTGATTCTCATCAGCTTTTTTGGCTTGCAAAACCAGTTGTATTAAGTGTTAAAACAGGCTGGAGACGATGTACACGTTGGGGGAGATACTCATGTCACATAAAAATTAGTAAGATTTCTGTGTTTGAAATCCATTCACACTTCTGAAAACAAACATATTTTCAGTTAACCTTTCCAAAATCTGTAAGGCCATCTTCTGAAAATTCATAGGGATGTCAGTATACCTCCTATTTTATTTCCGCTTGGCACAAGATGAATTTTTTTTTCTTCTTTAGGAAAAGAAAAAAAATATTATCTTTAAAACCAAAACTTTTTGTATAGTTCAAGCCAAGAACTTAAGACTGAAGTAATGCGGAAGGAGCTAACTTCCAGTTTCATGCAATAAATCAGCACTTTTAGTTTGGGGTTTTAGTCTTGGTATACTTCTCCTTTGCACAAATTAACTGTCAAAAAAGTATTATTGTATATTTATCTGACTTTATTTTTCCAACAGCAAGTAGCTTCAGAGGATTTACTCAGCAGGGTATTGGAATCACAGAGGCGCTGACTCTTTGATTCTGTGGCAGTGATTTTTGATACCACTTGCAGCTTGTTTATTCCTCAGTAAGGGGGTAATAAAGAAATAAGGAAGAGCCACGAGTAAGATGGGATGATAGTGTTTGTGGGAAAGAATGGTTTCTTTGGGACAAGAGAATGAGAAGGGGTATCTTGCAATGCTGCGGAAAAAAGATAAAGGACAGGGAAACCTCAGTTGATAAATGTGCATGAGTGTTTCAGAATGCCAGATTTGAAACAAGCGGTGTTTGAAACTGCACTGAATGAAAATCACTGCGTGCATTGTTACAAATTATACTGTCAATATTTAAAATCAGATTAAGTGTTGTAAGCCGGGACTAATGGTGGTACTTAATGTGTAGTATTTTATATGACTGGAAAGTAGGGCTTGCCAGCTGAGGCAAGCTGGTCTTGCTTCAGCTTAATAATTAGTGTGGTCTGATAGTTTTGCCATGGTGTTGGTTCTCTGAAGTTGCAGGTTATAGGAAGGTCTGGTCATTTGGACTACAGAGGGCTTGGACAAGATTGAGAGTCAGCAAACCCTTTCTCATAGAGTTTCTTGAATGCAATCACATTCACCAACTATTCTTTTGTCTTTGTGTTGCTGTTAATCAGGAATTGTTGTAACAGACCTTTTGACACATCTGTTATCAATTATAAATCTGTTATTAATTAGCAAAAAATAAAGAAACTATTCTGTGAATACAATCACGTCATGAGACCCAAAAAAGGACAATTACCATTTTGTCTTTAGTTCAGCTGGCTGTTCAAGGTAATTTATCTGTCAACATCAGCTGTCCCAGAGAATAGCTACCCTGAATAGGCTGAGAATAAAACTGTTCAGCTAGAAATTGCATAAATTACCCTATTTATGAACAGCTTTCTCATCAGTTTGGTCTTCTAGTTGCCAGCTGAAAGCTGGTAGGCAGTTTGATACTCTCCTGTTTGGAGGTGCTGGGGCTGCTCCTCAGCTCAGCAGGTAGAGTTTATTATGAAGCAAAAATGGAGCTGCTGTGGCTGTGTTGGGCAGAGGCTGGTGTCTCCAGCAGTGCAGCCCGTTCAGCCATAGGAACTGGTGGGGCTGCTTTGGCTGCTTTCCTGAATATTTTGTATATATATATATATATATGCGAAAAAGCACATGCCTTCTGGGCGTTTGGAAAAGATAAACAAAAGCTATGACATAAAACATTTGGCAGCTTTATAATAATATATTATTCATAATCTGAGACGGTGAGATGCTATTTATTCCGGCGGCCAGGCCCTTCCCACAAAATGTGCTCCTTTTAGTTTCTGATGCGAGTTTGTCACCTCGGCTAAACAGGCACGTTCTCTGTCTTTGAGAGAGCGCAGAGGTGTTCAGTGCTTCCCCAAGACTGCAGCGTTAAAATGGGTGTTTGCTGACACAATCATCCTGTGTCTGCTTCTCATCTTCCCCATTTTGTCAGTCGTTCTAACACAAAAGGCTAACAAAGTTTTTAGGTCCTAAATGTACTGGCTATGCCGTCTTGCATAGTTAAAATGTCTGGTTATTTGTAAGGGGTGATGTTGTGTGGGTTTTTTGTTTTGGTTTGAGATTTTTTTCAATAAATTAGGTCTGGGGTGGATAACTAAAATTTTCCATGCAGTCTGAACACTGCACTGAATACTATAATGGAGACACTGTATAGCATTAAATCCTTTAAAATAATGTTTGGGTTAATACTAGTGCTGTTTAACGATACAGCAGGGACGTAAAAGCCAGAGTGGAAGAGGCATTACTTGATTAAAAAAAACCAAGATTGACAAAAGAGAAAAAAACCCTACATTAATAAATGTAGTCTAAAAACCAAATTTAAGTTATCTGTCAGCCTGGCAAGGCGTTGGACTGGCCACCCAGTGGGACAGCGGTGGGGAATGACCTATCTCATTTTAGAAACAGCGCGGTGTGCTCTGGTGCAGGATTGCATGACATGGTTGACTGCAATAACACAGCTGGGCTCAGTGATCTGCAAAAGCTTCTGGCTGGTAAGTTTAACAACAGGAAGAGCTGGATTTTTTTTTTTTTTTTAATGCATCCAAGTTCAGATGGTGGCTGGTCAGGTATATGCAATGACTCTGAGGCAAAAGAGTATATGTAGCTATATTTTGCAGGCATTAAATGGTTATTTGTGCTTTCTCTGGAACACCTCAAAACTGAAGCTTGCTTCCAAGTCAGCAGCCATCCTTGTGTAACCATTGGGTTTTCAGAGCATGTACTATGATCTACCACGTTCCTTTTGTCACACCAAGCTGGGTACATAAAATGTTCAGGTAAACAAGAGAGTAGCTGCTCCCTGGCAGGTTAATCCTGATGTGACGCTTGGCTAAGCTGCTCCAAATGGAATCAGCTGGGGAACCCATGACAAAGATGTCACTGTTGAGCAAAAGGGTCCTCATCCAGGTGTTAATAATTATAAATCCACACCGCTGACAAACTGTATTGAGTGGAACCAGAAGTCCTTTCAACACTTGTATTAATTGGCTTTAAATGCTTTGTTGGCAGATCCTTATGTATTTAGGACTATGAAGGCACTTGAAACCATATACCAACATTTTAATTAGGCAGCTTGGACACCAGACGTGGCTGGAGAAGAGAGCAACGATGGACGGTGTTACCCGTATCAGATCTATTCATGTTCTCTGTGTTAAAAAAAACCTTAGGGTTTCAAGGGTTTCCTTTGTTTTAGGAACCAAGTTGCCATCTTTTGCAACTGCCTTTTCTGTGTGTCAGATACCAGGAGACTTCCATTTAGCAAGGCCGCCGCTGGCTGCTGCTGTAAGGTGGCTGTTGTGGCAACTACGGAAAGAAAACCCCTCTCTTCACGGAATTAAAAAATAATCTTTAATGCAAGAAGAAAGGGTTGTGATTTGAACTACAAGATACCCAGTTAAACTGTTAATTAAGCTGGTAATTTACGGGGACCGAGGCAACCTTGACAAGGCCCTTCCCTCAGCCCGGGTTTCAAGTCCCTCTCCCTCAGCTCCCAGCAGCGGCGCTTCCCGCCCGCCGCGCTGAGGGGAGCCCGCCGGGCCGCCGCCATCTCCCTCACAGGACAGGCGGGCGGGCTCCCTCTTGACCCGGCGGCGCCCGGTGCGGCGACGGGGAGCGGCTCCATCGCCGCCCGGAAGAGGAAGGCCGCCGGAACGCTACGGAGGGCCAGGGAGGAGCCGCCGCCTGCCCGCCCGTAGCATCCCCAAGGGAGGGCCCTTGGTGAGGCTGAGGGGACCCGCCCGCGCACCCGGCGGGCCCGGCCCGGCCCCCTGAGGAGCGGTAGGTGGCCCGCAGAGGGGCAGGCTCTGCCGGCGGCGTGGGAGGGCGGCCGGAGGAGCGGGTCTGGGCCGGGCAGAGTGCGCCTCAGCGGGACTGTGGGTGCCCGGGAACTGCCCCGGCGGCGGAGGGCGCCTGGCGGGGGGACAGCAGGTCCTCCCCGCCGACACCGCATCTCCTCAGGGCCGTCCCTTTCCCGCTCGGCGGCCCCTCGGTTCTCTGGGCTTTGGCTGCTCTGGGAAATTGCTTTTTCTTTTAGTTTTTATTGTTCGGTTTTGGGGGGGATTTTTTTTTTGGTTTTTAGCCGCCCTGGCCGAAACTCCTGCTCTTGACCCGAGTCGGGACTTTGTTAAGGAGTCAGAGGAGCCCTCCCGAGGCTTAGCAAGGTAAAGCCGGGCCTAGGACGTTTCAGAGGAGGGGAGGAAGGGGTGGTAGGAAAACAGCAGAAGGATGAAATTCTTCCTGGTGGCTGATGACAAATCTCTGGCGGTGCGTTAGGGCAGGGCCGGCTCTGCGGCCCGTCCCTCCCCGAGGGGCACGGCCTCGCACCCCGGCCCGGCCGCAGCTTCTGGAAGGCAGAAGCGATGGGACACAGGACCGGGGGGGGCCTTGAGGGGAGGGCGAGGACACGATGGTCCGGAGAAGCAACTTCCCTAAACTGAAAATCCTCCCCTCCCCTCTTCAAACACGCCTCGCAGAAATCATATGTCAGGGTAGAGGTGAAGTGTTTTGGTTTTTGCTGATGGGGTGCCAGGGCTGGTAAAATGTTTGGTGGTTTCCTGCCTGGCAAAAAACATGGAAAGGTTTGAACAACAGAACTGATGGAGCACAAAGGCAGAAACACGTAGTGCCTTGGGATATTGCGTAAGCCAAAAGTGGAGCTGAATGAAAAGGTCAGTGCTAGCATCAGTAGGTTCAAGCTGCACGCTAGCTGAAATGGCCCTGGGGGTGAGGTGTAAAGGATGTTACCCTTTATAAATAACCCTGGAATAAAGTTCAGCTTGGTCATACAGTTCAGTGGATGAATAAACAAATTGGGAGGAAAAACAAGATAGAATCGGCCACAATCAACCCATCCCTCAACTCTTGGCTGGATAGACCCGGGGTGAGGGAAGATTTGTCTAAAGGAATGCTTGTTTTGGCTCCAGATGCTTTTATATCATTTGGGTAAACAAATAATGCTAAATATTTGTAGCGGTGATGACTTCCTATTTTAAATAAAAGGATCCTGAACATAACCAAATTGTTCTGTTTGCTAGCAGATTTAAGAGCATTATGCCAAGAGTTTAATAAATGGGTTGCAGGTGGCCCCCGTCCGTCTTTATTTCATAGTGTTTGAACTTTCAGTGCTAGTAAACTGAATCCACAGGTAAAGAAATGTCACAATAGTACATATTGCTGAGCATAATGAAGATTGCAAAGTGTTGCAATCTTCAATTAGCATAATATGATGTTATAATGCACAAGTGCCCTGTGTACGTAATATGGTATGCCTTGTCTGGAATAGAAGTTATATTAAGAATTGCTCAGTGTTTTCAATCCTGACTCATCAAAGTCAGTGGATGTTTTGGTATTGATTGACTTTGTTGCATGAAATTCTGTCTCCTTTCTTACTATTTTAGAGGAACAAATATTCAGGGACTTTTGCAGTAGAAGGGATTGCAAATTTTTTTGGTTTATGATTGAGATACACTGTAATGTTTTACAAGTCTGAAGTTTGCAGTTTCATGGTTTGTGTATTACTCCCTGATTTTGATATCTGTTGAAACTGAGGTTTTTTCAGGATAAGGACTAATTTTATTTGCTAAATGCTGAGCCTGGTATGGCCTGCCTCTGTCTTTAAGACAGTTTTGGAGTATTACCAAAGAAAGTTGATTGTTTTCATATTTCTGTCAAACTAAAATGCTGCCTTAGTCACTTGTTGCTCCAGCTTGTATAGCCTATCAGTGGCTGTCATCCAGAGAAAGAAAAAAAAATACTCAAATTTCAAAATTTTACTGTGTTTCTTGAGTTGCAGTTGCTCTCCAGGATTTATGTTGAAGGTAGCATCCCTGCAGTAGTTAGGAAGACTATTTTAATTGCTGTTGCTTTAGTCATTTCTAGTATACACTGAAGGCATAAATAATTTAATAGCTACCTAAATGTGGATATTCAAAACAAGAGTGTCCTTTCTTATCTGTTTTATTGTAATGCTGAGTTGAAAACAGTTGGGAAAGTTGTATTAGCATTGCTCACTTGTTAACAAACTTTCAGTGCTCTTTAGTTCTGTTGTATTTGGAATGCTCCTATAATAAAGTTGGTTATTGCCCTTGTAGCCTGTTCTTGACGTGAGCAAACTTGGTGCTGAGCTAATAACGAAGACTAGAGAGTTGAGATTCCTGTTCCCTTGAAAGCCAGGTAACTTAGTATAGCCATGGCTTATTTTTTTTTTTGGTGAAGTCTGTAGAGAAGGAGAATGAATCAGCAAGATACTCTTATGAAAGGCCTGCAAAATGCTTCCTGTTGACTGGATATAAATCTAACTTTTTAGGAGCTGAGCACCTGAGAACATGGCCCTGCAAGAGAGAGAAACCAGCAGCAGTGCCACCAATGACAAGCAAGAACAGAACAGTAGTCGTGTTATTACAATTGTCTTCCTGGCACTCTTCATCGACTTGTTGGGATTTGCTCTCATCTTGCCGCTCTTTCCTTCTATCCTTGATTATTACAGCCAGACTCAGGTAAGCAGAGAAAGTCAACCTGCTGAAAATGTGAGGTATGAGGCCTTTAGGGAAGGACGGAAGAAAAATCCCTTGCCTTGGGGCAAACCGGATAGCTGTAGGCAGAATAATAATAATATCCAGCCCATTTAAATGGTTTGTGGACTGAATTTGTTGGTAAACTTGCATGAGCCTCTGCCCTCTTGTGTTTTCATTAAAATGAGGGACTTGTTTTGGGGAAAATTCAGGTATTTCTTAGGGGCTAGTCCTTGTTATTACTAGTGCATTTGTGACTTAAACTGATGTCACTGGTGAGACAGAGTAAATGACAGTCCATAACAGATCTGCATACTGGGGTTTATCTGAGAACCAAAGAGATGAGAGCTTTAACCTTACTTGAGTATTTCACTGCTCCTTTGCTCCTGCTCCCAGCATCGTGTTGACTAGGTCTCAACTTCCATGCTTAGCAGGGAGCCGGCTGCTGGTCTGGGAATGCAGGGCAGAAAGTTGTATTGGTCCCAGCTGTGTGGCTGCTGGCAGTTACCGTTCTCAGGTGTTGCTGGACAAGATGAAGATTTTGTCAGGGGAGAATTGTTTTTGCAGCCCACACCTTTGTCTTGCAGCCCCTTTCTAACTCCATTCCCGCTGCAGCTGTAGCCTTTGTCTTTCTTACAACCCTATCTCTAACCTTAATTATGGGCTCTGATCTCCAGGATCCAGTTTATTTCCTATATCCAAGATCACCTTCTTTTCAGGGCCCCCTTCTTCTTTTCAAGTCCTCCTCCTCTTTTCAGGAACAAGTTTTTTTCACACCACCTCTTCTTTCTGGACCTACGAGCCCCAGGTTCTCCCAGTCTAAGTAGTGTATGTGCAGAGGGCTACAGTGTGTCTCGTGTTGCTTTATTAATTGAAGGATTCAGGACATTCCACTTTTGTTTAGTTCAAGTTTTATCAATTAGCAGGCCTGATGGTTTAAAAAAGTTCAAATTCAGACATTCCCCCACCCAAACACACCCAATTATCTGCTGCCTGTTAGGCTAAAAATAGCTTACATTGTGAATACTTTGACAACAGATCAACCAGAACATTTTCCCGAGGAGGGAAGGAATCATCTAATGGTAGCTCTAGTTCACTAAGCTCTGATGAAAAGAAAAGCCTTTGAAAATAAAACAGAGAAAGTGTCTTCCTGCTTTTATTTCCCAGCTATCTGTTTTGCAGGATGGATTCTATTTGTCATTGCAACGTGGTGTGGACTGGTTTGCAGTGATGGTTGGGATGCCTCCAGAGCGGAAGTACAACAGTGTCTTGTTTGGAGGTATGGAAATTAAACTAACAAGCTAACAGCCTCTTCTCTCCCCTCCGCCCCAAAAAGTAGTGTGGTGTTTTAACTGCAAGTTATTTGCAGTGTTGATGTGAGGAATGATAAATTACAAGAAATACAAAAAGTGTACTTGCCTGTTACTAGATTTAGACTTAAATAACACAGAAAATGTCTTTTACAGTAGGTTATAAATGTTGGGATTTTTTTCACCACACTGATAGCAATGAAGAGTTGGACAAACCTGTCTCTCTCATTTGGAAACAACTATTCAGGCAGGAGGAATGGGCCAACAGGAACTTTCTGAAATTCAGAACAGACCAATGCAAAGTCCTGCCACTGGGAAGGAGTAGTCCCTTGCAGTAGAACAGTCTGGACACTGGCTGGCGGGGAGCAGCTCTGCTATAAAGGCCCTGGAGGTCCTGGTGACGAGCAAGCTGAGCGTGAGCCAGCCCTGGCAGCAAAAGCACTGACAGCACCTGGGCTGTATGAACAGAAGCAGAGCCAGTAGATAAGGGGAAGCAATTGCCACCTTCTACTCAGCACTTAATAGACCACATTTAGAGCATTGTATCCAGTTGTGGCCTCCCAGTACAATAAAACATTCATAAACTGTAACGAGTTCAGCAGAGGGCCAGGAAGACAGAGGGTCTGAGGAGCCTTGGCTTGTTCAGCCTGGAGCTATCAGCACCTTTCCCATACCTATGGGGAGGTTATCAAGAAGACCTGCCCATGGCAGGGGGGTTGGAACTAGATGATCTTTAAGGTCCCTTCCAACCCAAACCATTCTATGATTCTAAGACAGTGGGCATTTCACTGTGGTGCATGGTTGGAGAAGGAGGGGCAACAGGCATAAGTGGAAGCAAGGGAAGTTCAAACTGGCAATAAGGAGGAATTTTTCCGCAGTGAGGATGTCCAGTGGAACAGGTTGCCCAGAAAGGTTTTGTAGTATCCATCCTCAGAGGCTGTCAAACTCAGACTGGAAGAAATCTTGAACAAACTGGTCTGACCTTGTAGCTGACCCTACGAGCAGGCAGTTGGAGTAGGTGACTTCCAGAGGTCCCTTTTAACCTGAATTATCCTATGATCTTGCCCAATTTGTTCTACAGATTGTTACAGAAATAGAGGTCTGCTGTTCCTTATTGTCAGGCTGCCAGCTCAGGGTCAGGAGCCTGCTGTGCTAGACCCTGCACAGTCACAGAAATTACTCTTCCTTCACAACTGGTCTGCGCGTGATTGGAGATCAATCAGTAGGAAACACTGGAATTAGAAGCTTGTGAGTTCAAGTCTCACCTCCCCGCTGGGCAGCAACAGTGCAACACTGCTTCTAAATCTCATTAGTCCTATTAAAAGCAGGAGAGCTGCTGACTTGCGGGGTCCGGAATTATTCGCTGTCACGAGGACACTGCTGTGGGTGAGCACCAGTAGCAGTAGTGCAGGAAGTCCAGCAGCATATATGTCATGTTACACATCAGAGGCTCTTTTGGCTCCTTGCAATCTGGAGAGTCATGAGGAAACTGGGATTTCAGAGCGTGAAGATGTGAGGGTGTCTGGGTTGAATTTACCTGGAAGCGTCTAGACCTTCTTTTACTGATGTGAGGCCTCTCCCAAGATAAACAAAAGGCTTTTAAACTGAAAAAAAAAAAGGCAAAACTTCATTAGAATAAAAGTATGAATGTATTGTTACTATTTAAACTAGGTTTTAGGGGTTTAATAGACATTAGAAACTTTGGAAACAATTTTCCTCTTTCCCACAGTATCCTTGCAGGCATGTTGTTGGTTCTGCGCTCATTTTCAGTCAAATTACCTACTTTGAATAGTAGGAAACAGTTTTAATTCCTCAGAAACTGCACGCTGTCTCCTCTAAGGCCTGACTGTGTGCCGTCTCCTTGTTCCTTCTCTATATTTCAGACTCTTTAAACAAGGGGCTGGGAGCTCAGAGTTCTGTGCAACTTGTTGCCTTTCCTTTTACCTGCTACATCCTGTACTCTTGGGAGTGCTGTATCCCTTGACTTGGCTCACTTGCTTTTGAGGGGAAGGTTAAAACTCCCTTCCTTCCAGAGGAGTCCAACTGACTCTTTTGCCCTTGGAAGAAAATACAGCATCTAACTAGGAACATGCAAATAAAATAGACACTGGTTGCCTCAGAAAGGAAGCTGGTATCCCTCTCTGTTTTCTCTCTGGGAGAAAAATATTGAGAGAAAAGTATTTAGTAGTATTGAGTGACGGGAATGTTCACGAATTACCTAGCAGCCATGGGCAGTGAGGATGCAGACAAGGTGGCTGAATTAACCTAATATCTGTCATGTTTGACTCCATCTCTTCTGCTGTGTTTGATGACAGCTTTTCTTAATATGCCATTTAATTTCCTAAACCAGCAGAAAAGGTTTTTTTTCCCCCTTTTTTTTCTGTATTAGTTTTCTGCCAGTCTGAGTTGAATTAGCTCATTGGAAAGTTGACCAAGACTACAGAAGAGCAGGCGAAGATGGACAAGCCATCTTAGTTGTATTCAGCTATTGTCTCAGTCCGTCTTGTCTGGTTGCACCTTAAATGGTTATGGTGGAAAGGTTCATTAATATTTGTGATGTTAAGCAGAGGCCACTGCAGTCTTCCTGCAGTCTGTGTTCCTTCATTGCCTTCATCTGCAACAGGGAGCACAGGATTGGAAAGATACTTGCAAGGTCGTCTTGTTGCTTCTCCCAGTGCAGGATATATGTTCTGCTCTCTTTCATCTTTGCTTAAACTGCAACCTCTTCAGGGCAGAAACCTCCCCTGCCTTTGCCAAGGCCCTGAGGGCACCAATACTTGGTTGTGGTGACCAGGCCTTCACCCACACGCTTTCTGCCTGGTGATGCAGGAGCTGTATTTCAGCTCAGGCCCGGGCCTTGCCTGAGTTATACTGTAGGTGTAGTCTTGTCTCTAGGGCTTTCTCTGTCCCTGTCTCTTGGATGGACCTTGGACATACATTGCAAGTGTCTTATCTCTTGAACGGACCTACGTCGTACTCTTGTTTCCACTGCTTTCTCTGACTCTGTCTCTTGTTGGTCCTGACTGGACTCCCTGGATGGACCTAATGTATAATCCTTGCCTTGTCTGGGACTGTCAATGGACCCTGCTAGCTCTGCACGACACATCCGGATAGTGTGGAACTGTGCCCTGGTTGGTGGCTGTGGTCACCTCCAGCTCCTGGCTCGTTCCCCTGCGTGGAACAGCCCCACTTTTGCTGCTCCCTGGCTCTGGAGTGTTTGGCAGGTTTGGGTGTTTTTACAGTGCTAAAAGGGAGCCTACAGGAAAGATGGGGACAGGCTTTTTAGTAGGGCCTGAAGTGAAAACACAAGAGGTAATGGTTTTAAAATAAAGGAGGGTAGATTCAGACTGGAGGTAAGGAAGATGTTTTTTACAGTAAGGGTGGTGAAACACTGGTGGTTGTCTAGAGAGATGGTAGATGCCCCATCCCTGGCAACTTTCAAGGTCAGTTTGGATGGGGCTCTGACCAACCTGATCTAGTTGAAGATGTCCCTGGTCATTGCAGGAGGGTTATACTAAGTGACCTTTAAAGGTCCCTTCCAACCCAAACTATTCTATGATTCTGTGATTTTTTTAAACAGTATTTTTGGGTTTTTGAGCTCTCCTAAGCAGCTGTTCCCCCCGGGGTGTATTGGTATTCTGCCTCCCTCAGAATTGATGGGAGCAGAACTCCTGGTCTGTCTCTCCTCTGCTTTTTAAAGCTTTGATAGCTGAATGATCTGAGATGTATAACCCAGTTTTTCCTTTAGAGAAAAACTGTGACAGCAAGGCATTTTTTTTGCCTGTTTGTTGAGAGTGTAGTGCAAATTAATAAGTGTGTGAAGCTAGAAATGGCAAGAGAAAAGAGGAATGAAAGATCACAGAAGCTGGAGGCAGATTTCAAAAGGCTCTTGGAGTCTGGTGGAATCACTTTTACCTCTTAGGGTGCTTCACTAACAGCAGTGCTTATGCCCTTCTTTCTATGATAAGAAGGAAAGAAAAGCTAATTAAGTGTGACAGAATCAGGTTCAAACCATCAAAAAAAACCTCAAAAGAACTGTGACTATTAAAGCTCCTTTATCTCTGCTGTAAGAACAGAAGTTTAAGTAGTCAGTTGGGGAAGCATTGAAGAATCAGCATTCCAGTATAACCAATGATTTTCAAACCCCTCCTCACCAGTGAAGTAACCAGTGAATCATCCAGTTTATGCCTGCTATTCTGGTCTGTCTGAATTTGCCACTGCAGTTAAATAACAATGCAAGATCGGTGTTTTGAGGGTGACAGTTTCAGAGACAAAGCTGTTCTTTATAGCTGTTGTTTTACATCTACTTGCATACTTTTAAAGGGGGTGAGGGAGTGATAGGTCTGGAACAGGTTAGCTGTCTTTGTATTTAAGATGAAGGCAACGAGTCTAATGATTTTTTTATTATTATTTTATTTTTTTAGGTCTGATTGGCTCAATCTTTTCCATTCTACAGTTTTTCTCCTCTCCCCTCACCGGAGCTGTGTCAGACTGCTTGGGCAGAAGACCTGTCATCTTGCTGACAGTGGTATGTGTCTCCTGCTGATTGTAGTCACGTTGTCTCAGCACACAGTTGAAGGCACGATGGTCTTGTGGTTAAGCAGAAAGAATTAGGAAATTGAATGTTCTAGGTCTGATGATTGTTGGCAGCTTCTTACCAAGGCACTTGACCACACTTCCAAATGCAAGTAATTAAGCTGAGCATCCTCGATCCAAAACTGTCCATGGGAGGCACCAAAATACCTATCTGTTGCTGGGATTTTCCGAAATCCCTTTCCCTATGTACAGGAGTACATAGGAGCCCCTGTCTGTGACTTCAGATGCTCTGCTTACAAATCTTAGCCTTAATCTCTGTATATTTTAGTTCCCCAAGTGACTAATGAGGGCTGATCACTTCACAACCTGCTTCATGGAGCCTGGGGATTGCTGATTAGGAAGTGCTGTACAGCAGTGTGTTTCTTGGGAACATGAACATTCTCTAAAAAGTTTTCTCTGTTGCTGGTCGGAGTATGGGGTTCTAATTACAGAAGCAGCGCAGAGCAAGTGTGTACATACATGGTGGAACTTGGCAGCAAATGATATACAAATCCCTCTACCCTGTAGGCTTGTGGAAAGTGAATTAAATAAGTACATGTGCTTGTAATTGATTATGAAATCTAAGGGCTAGAACCGTGAGTTCTTCTTATTTTGAACTCGGAATTCCCTTGAAGTTGAAAATAATTGGAGCAGGATGTACAAAAGTGTTTTTGTGCCTGGGACTGATTTAGCACCCTTTGAACTTCTCTTGCTCTTCTAATTTTGTTAGTAATCTCACATTTATATGCAGCTTTTATGCATTTGTTTCTACTTCTTTTATATCATTTGTTCAGGACATAGTGCAGTATCAGTCAGATATTTGTTACGTGTTTCTTTTGACTGTTCAAAAAAAACCAAAACCCACAAAAACACCCCAAAAAATAATCAAATGTTTAGCTGGGAAATGTGCAGAAATAAGATCAACTTTGCTTTGCTTTATAAAGAATCCTTTCTTGCTTCTGCAGATGGGTTTGATAACATCGTATGCACTGTGGGCTGCCTCTAGGACTTTCGGCGTTTTTCTTCTCTCCAGGATTGTAGGTGGAATAAGCAAAGGGAATGTCAGCCTCTCCACAGCTATAATCGCTGACTTGAACTCTCCAAAAGCACGGAGCAAGGGCATGGTGAGTTACATGTGTGGAGTATATGTTTGGGTTTGCTGGGTAATTTTTAATTGATGTCAGGTGCTCAGAATATCTTCCTCAGGTGTGTATTCATTGATCAAGTGAAAACTTGATCAATGCTACCTCACTTCTGAAAGGTATATGCTACCTCACTTCTGAAAAGATGCCAGATAGTTTTGCTGGTGAGCTCTCAGACTTTACTTGTCAATGACTTACCTGCAAGTGAAATGCAGATGCCCTAGAGGTAGAAAAAATACTTGTGTAAGTGTTTTAACTGTTACTGCTGCTGATAACTGTAATCCTCATTACAATAGCTTAGAAATCAAAAGGTCTTATGGACTAATTTTTGTAGCTGGAACCCAGTTATAGGACACCCCGTTTTTCTCACCTTCCCAAACTCTGGAAGCACAGCAGCATTGTGCAGCACAGCGTGCCTCCCAACTTCCTTGGATGCTTCACTGGCTTCAGGGTCTGAGCTCAGCGGGTAAGGGATGTGGCATTTGGCTGACTGAGCAGCAAGTAATATGAACAGCTGCCCTGTCCTCTTCCAGAAGGCAGTGAACCAGATGGAAACACCCTGCAGGCTGAACTTTGCCTGTGAATTACCAGTTAAATCTTTTATCTTATAAAAACCTTAAGGGCCCAAAATTCTATTAACAGATTGTTACAAGCCGCTATGTGGGACAGCTGCTTCTTGGGAGAGAAAAGCTTTAGATTTCACAGTAATAGCTAATGAATTTTCCAGGCAATTTATTGTAGTCCTGGTGAGCCAAAATATATTTTTATTTATGGAGAGGGATAGCTGTACAGCACTAGTAAATAAAATGGGTCAGGGCCTATTTTTAGGGCTTGAGAGCAAGTCACTTTGTACAGCATGGTTCGCATCCATATGGCTATACTCTCTTCTTTTTCAGAGCAGAGTAGGCATGTTCAGCTGCTTTCTGGAAAGAGAATAGCATCTGACTGATGTTATTCTCCAGCTCACCAAGCTGTGATGGGGCATTGCCTGGGAGAGTGCTAGCTGGGCAGGCTGAAAATACTTGAGACTGTGAGGTGACACCTAAGCGTGCCCTGGTCTTGTTTAGTGTAGTACTATAGATATATATATACACACTATGTATAGGTATAAACTCTGGAAAGCAGGAGGATCATGTCCTGCATATGTGACACCTTTGAGTGTCACTTAAATAAAATAAAATGAGGCATGTTCTGCACGGTTGTGTTCTTAAGCAATCTCACTGAGGCTGATGAATCAAATCAGTCTTCTTTTAAGATCCTATCCAGCGTGTACAGATTCTACCTCTTCTTACGTGCTGGTTTCACAGTGAGTTAATAAATTCTTTTTAGTACCTATGCTAAATTCAGGTTGTTCTGGGAAGTCTCTCGGGGTATTTGGTCCATGAGACATAAATTCCTAAATACAGAAATTTCCAAAGTATTTTAGAAGCTATAGATATCATTATAAATTCCTCCCATGGTGCTGTCCTCCCTTCTCCACTTTTACGCTACAAAAGTTTATCCTGTGGCTGAAGGATCTGCTGCCTAAGCAGTCCCTGAGGTGGGAATCATTATTTCCATTCCCAGCTTCCTTTCACTCATAACCAAGTTGCAGTATGTTCCTGCTATTTTCCTGACTAGACAGAAAATAAAATTGGTTATTTGGAAACAAGAGTTTTTTCACACTTAACGCTCATTGCTGTGCACTCCCTACATCCTCAGGGGGTGGTTACGTTCTGTACCTGGTTGCATTTCTTTAAGTTAGATGCTGGGAAATCCAAATTGGTTTAGAACTGAGCTACCTGAACAAACTGGTGTCTAAAACTTCACGTCTGCGTTCATTGTGTTATTGCAGGCGATGATTGGTGTTGCTTTCTCCCTTGGTTTTACCCTTGGTCCCATGATTGGAGCTTACCTGGCCATGGAGACAGAGAAAGGAGAAGTCTTCTATCGTCGCTCAGCATTGTTAGCGCTCATGTTTGCTGTGGCTGATTTAATTTTCATCTTCTTCCTACTTCCGGAGACACTTCCCAAAGAAAAACGGGTAAATGGATTATCCATCTGAAGATCTATGTTTCTTCCAAAAACAGAATTTGAGAACTGTTGAAATACTGGAAAAAATGAAGAAGGGGCTGAGCCAGGATCTCAGGAATTTAGCTCGTTCCTGGGACTGGGACTTAATATTATTATTCAGGCTGGTGTCAAATTTGTTGTGTGATGGTCCTGTCTCCCAACCTAGTGCAATATGAGAAATTCTTTCTAGCTAACGTGTCTGCTTAGTTGCTGGTTTTGGTGTGTTAGGTTTAAATTTCTCAAAAACTATTGGAGCCCAGGTAGAAAAGGATGAATTTTAAACTATGATCACAATGACTCCCTGGGGATAAATTTCAGCTAATCATAAATGTAAATGCATCAGAAACTGGAATTTCTTTCATTTAGCCAGTATACGTTAGAAATTTTCTTAACTGTTATCTTGTCTTTGCTTGCTTATTTTGAACACTCCAGTAGCAAATGATTCTTACCTCTGAGTTGTGCCATCTCCCACAGATACAAAATATCTACATGTGCTGAAATTCAGTGACTGTTTGGATTTGTGGGGCAAAACATTTATTAACATTATGATTTAATATTATGTGACCAGACACAGTCCAAGATATACCTGATTAAAAGCCTCCTTTGGAGCAATCTCCTTTGGTAGTGTGGAAGAGACTGAATTCAGCCCCAGGTATTTGGGTGAAGCACTCGATTTGAGGCTTTCAGCTGGGTTGGATCCTTCCCGTCGTCCCTTGTTTCTAAGCTGTTTTCTGAGCAGCACTCAGCTGCTGAAGCGTGCTTGGTTTCTGGAAAGCCAAAACCATTTGACACTGAGAATTGTTCCAGGAACCTTTTGTCTGTAAATGCTGCTGCCGGGACAAAACTTTAGACATGCCCTGGGTGTTTCCCGGTAGATTGTGTCTCACGTGAAATTGGTAGCTCATGTTATGTTCCCAAGCACTACAGCTATTTTTCTATTATTTTTTTTTATTTTAACAACTCTTCCATGTGTCATCTGTTCCCCTTTCCTATTTGGCTGTTTCTAAACATTCCGGATAAGATCCTGTTCTTGGTTAGAGCTGCACACTCTGGGGTGGTGGCAACATATTGACGTAGGGAAGTGCTGTAGAGCGAATCTGTGTTCTGTAAACAATTCCACCTTTGCTGTAGAGGGATAAATGGCTTCAGTGCCTTTTAGGACTGCATACCTCCCTCCCCCTTTTATTATCCTCTTGAGAGTTCTTCTGGTAAGCTAGTCTGTGTGAGCCAGTGTGATTGGATTCTGATAAGAAAATGAGTGCTCTGTCCCTGCTTTTTGGATCTCTGTGCAGCAATGGGTATTTCGTGATATGGATTAATAAGTGCCTCTCAGGGTCAGGTCCCAGTCAGGCAAAACACATAGGGTATTTGATTGCTGATGAGAGAATGGTTTTTCTGGCATTGGAGATTCTTGTAATCTGTACCAGTGTTAGTGCTTTTGGGCTGTCTCCATTCAGCCTGCATCTGGGCTGTCGCCTCATCAGAACTATCGATATGGGGGGTCTTGTCAGAGTTGGGTTGATGGTTGGACTAAATGATCTTGAAGGTCCCTTCCAACCTAGATGATTCTATGATTTGTGTGTTCCAGGGTATTTGTAATTTCAATTATTAGGCTGCTCTGCTCTTTTTGTTGGACAATTCCTCCCCCTTTCTGAGTGGGAGCAGAGCAGTTTTCTTGGCCCATGGATGATGGAGGAAAGGCAGGTATGTTGGCTGCCTTTCTGGAACTTGGCTGGGCTGAGCTGGAGCAGGTGCTCCTGGAGCAGAGGAGTGGATGCGTTGGAAGGACAAAGCTGTAAAAAGAAGGGAAATGATAATGATCACCGGTAGGAGGATGTGGCAGTGGCATCAGACATCTGTTTCCTTGAAACAAGCTGTGTTCTCACAATATTCTTGTTTCTCTATCAGTCCTCATGTTCACAGGAGAGTATTTTTCACTTTCATTCATGTTGGAATTAACTTGTAAAAAGGGGAAGGTGGAGGGGAACAGAGGGAACAAGGATGAGTTCATCCAAGGCAAACAGAATTTTTGCTATCCTTTTCTCTCTTTTTTTTCAAGCGTTCCACAAGTTTATCAGGTCAAGAGTGACCAGAGAACTGTACCTTTGACCTGTCAAAGACGCTGGTGAAGTGGCCAGAACAGCTCCTGCTGTGACCTGCTTGGGAGAAGGGAGGAATAGAAAGGTCTCTGGTGGAATCTGTCCCCTTTAAGAGTTTCTGAGTTAATTTTTGGCTAACCTAGTGATGGGCCAGGCTGCCTAGCTGGAGGGAGGCTCTTAGAATATTTGTTTTTCTGGTGTCCAGCTAATCACGTAAGGACTATGTATAGGGCTATGCAGCGTCACTAGCAGACTTATGGAAAAACAAGGCTTTTGCTCTACGCATACTAAACAGTGTCTGATTTGAAGGGTATGGCTGGAGCTTGGACGGCCCAGGCTGCATTCCTGATTTGGGCTGACTCTGTGCCTTCAAGACGTGTTAGTCTCTCCGCAGGAAAACGGTAAACAAAGACACTGTGAAAAATGGCTTCCGTTCAAGGTGACTTTTTGGGGGTGATCATGAAGTAAAATTGAGCAATTTTGGAGTAATTAATCATAACCATAGAAATTAAATACAAATTAGATGTTTCAGATTTTGAACCTGCGAAGAATCTAAACTCCATGAAGCAGGTGACATTGACTGAAATTGGCAGTGTATACTTGGTTGCCTGGGGTAGGTGGTGAAACACTTTTGTCAGCTTTGGCACAATGTTTTTATTATCGATCAGTGGATGAAGTCGCTTCTAGACCACTGCTTCTAGGGCAGAGATAGGAGAAACTAAAAGAAATTAACATGCACACACACCCCTATATTTAAAAAAAAATCTAATGCAAATATATATTACATAAAACACTTAAGATCTTAAGCCTATACATTTATAATGTATATCCTCAGGACCAAGCTAAAATCAGCCTTGGTAATACAAAGCAGCTTGGCACCCTGTCTGACGTGGATAATAATTCAAAACAGGTACAAACTACAGGTTTTTTTTTATTACTGGCAAACATGCTTGAAGAGAGTTGCTTGTTACCAGATTCTCTGTGCTGTAGTACAAATATCATCATGCAGGAACTGAGGATTGCTACAAGCCAGCTTCAGGAAATCCTCTTACAGACCTTTTAAAAGCACGAGGAAACTTCTTGGGAGTGTCTGTTTACTCTCTGCAATAGAAGCAGTGGAAGGGGAAATAAATCTCTCAGTTTGTTCTTTGTGGATCAGCAGTTTATGGCTTTATATAAAACCAGTATATTGGACTGGTTGCAGTTGTGAGACTTAGGGGCTCCAGAGCTCTGCTGTTGGACACTCAGAAGCTCTGACTATCAAAACAAGACAGGAGTCATGTTATACCATATTGAAGGTTGATTGGTTTACAGCTTTATTAAATCCAGTCCGTAAGAGTCCTCAGGTCATGCACTGAGATTAAGTTCCGCTGATAATCTGACCTTTAATCCCTGCCCTCAAGGGGGTAATAGCTCCCTCCCTCCCTGTCTGGGAAGAGAAAGAAGTTAATCAGATAAAGTCTGTGCAGGGCTTTGAAGATATGAAATACTAAGTGTGATTATTCAGGATTCTTGAGTGCGTCTTATCTCTTCCTATGACTGTCATGTAGAGTGACAGTCTAAATTCTCCTACTTTAAAAGGAATTGTTTCCTTAAGAATTTAGACATTAGAATTTTCTTGAATTTTCTGTACCTTAGAATAAAAAAAGAAACAAATTAAAAAATTAAATTCCCTACAGATGAAAGAATAAGCATCTGCTGAACTCTTATTGATAACGAGCAGGGAGAGTACCATTAGATGCATAATTAGGTTGAGATGTACAAAGTACAAGGACCAGAAGTGCTACGAAATGAATTTCCCTTTTTAAAAAGCCATGCAGTGTGGCTGGGCAGAATGTCTCTAGAAATCCCCCTTAAAACCTCTCCAAGGAATCTCTCTAAAAATTATATTTTCCTTTTCTTCCCCAGGAGGTGTCACTGGCTGGCTAAAAGAACAACCAGTAACAAAATGGGCCGTTGTTTCATGTGCTACACGTACCGTTCTCAGACCTGTAGCACACAAGCAAATCCCCAGCTTCCCATGAACTTGCAGGCAGACGTGCCATTATTTTCTCAGTAAATATTGATTGGACACGATGGATGATGCAGAAATTAAACCAAGTTAAAGCCACCTTCAAGGCTGTGGGGAATGAGCTGCTTCTGCTTTTTAAAAGAACCCAGGGAAGAATCTGGTTTCTGTCTCTAGTGAAAGCTGCTATTGGTGTTCTACCTTCTAGTTATAGTGCTGGAGCCTGTTCTGTGATCAGAAAGTCCTGGGATGTCCTAGGGGGTCACTCACACCCTACTGCCAGTTGCCTTCTTTCATCTCAGATAATTTGTGTAGGTGTAGAAGCACATTTGACAGTTACTGTCAATTCTTTGCAGTAGATATTATATCTGTTTTTTAAATAAACCTCTCTCTTTCTCTGATCAGGTCTCATCTGTGACGTCTGGATTTCAGGCAGCGGTTGACTTGCTCAGTCCTTTGGCTTTATTTCAGTTCTCTGCAGTCACCCGAGGAAAGGAATCCCCTTCAGAGGAGAGTAAGTGTTAGCTGCCTTTTTATATTAATATTGTATCTCTTTTTGTATGTGGCGGTGGTTTCCAAGTGAAAACTTTACTCAAACCATTTCAGAAGCAGAGTTCACTCATTTAAAACCCACCTTACTAACTTATGAACTTACAAATTGCAAGTTCCCCTGGATGAAGAAGGTTTTTGACGTTAGCATTTTGAAGATTTCTGACTTGCTTTTTCCTCAGGCACTGGCTGCAGCATGGGGTAGGCTGCAGAAAGTGGAGTGATTTAGAAAGTTAGATCAATGTTACGAGAAAGGGAGAGGAGAGTTTGCTTATCCAAGCTGCAAACCAGGAAACTCCAGACTGGAATTTTATTTCTCAATTCAGGACTTGCAGATGTAGGATTTGAGCTGGCCATTTCTCTACGTGAAATTATTTAAGCCATAGAAAGTAAATCTGTGTTTTCCAGGTACAGCAGCTTATCATTCAGTCCTCCTTACTGCTGCCTCAGGAATAGAGTAGTATTTGCCACTTTGGAGAAAACCTGTTAAACCCTGCATTGGCAGAAAAACAAGTAACGTGATCTGTCACAGACCACTTGTAGCTTAAAAAAAGGGATGCTGTGTTTCAGCCAATATCATCCTGCGAGAGGTATCAAGGTATTAGGTGTAATGCAGGTATTGATTAAAATAAATAAGAAAATAAATAAATCAATCTCTTTTAGGTGGGGCTGTCAGGCAGAGAGGCTGGATTGGGTCAGACAGACCATGGTGACTCAGAATGAGATTGGTCTTTTTGTCTATTGTCCCCTCATAAGAAGGGGGGTGGTGGGCAGAAGACATTTTGTGGCATGTTTTGTATGGATATTTAAAATGAGCAGCTGAGGTGAGAACTTTTTCCTGTATGGTTGATAAATGTTGCTCTACTATTGTTATTATCTTCTCAAGCTATGCTTGAAAAACACCATCATATTTCTCTCTTTTTTCTTTTTTTTTCCCCCCGACGTTTATTTGTTTGTTTTTTGTTTGTTTAGATCTTCAGAATCTCAAAATCTTGGGCCTGGCTTATTTCCTGTACCTCTTCCTGTTTTCTGGCCTGGAGTATACATTGAGTTTTCTCACTCACCAGAGATTCCAGTTCAACAGGTAGAAGTTAAATGTTGTATATTTTGTCTGGGATATTTTCCAAAGTCTTGATTTAAGGTCTCTGCGTTTATTTTCAAGATAGGCTTTATGAGGTTAGTGAAAGCACTCAGAAAGCAACCTCTGCATTCAGTGATACTTGGGCTCTCTGGGAAGAATTTATGAAAATACAGACACACTATTTATTGTGAAAGGAAATACCTGATGAATCTACAACTTCTAATAACTAGAGAAAAATCAATACACAAGATTAAATTAAAGCTCCTGAAATATGTATAGTTGGGCTAGTTGTATTGATTATAACAAAACCTCTTCTCTTCTAGCCCAGAGGAGTTCTTCTGTGTCAAGACAAATCTTTAAGCTCAAAAAAGGGAAAGGATGGAGGGATAGCTGTGTGATTGTATTTGCTCATCAGAGTTCTGCGTGGCATACGGTGTACAGTCATTCCATCAGAAAGTTTGATTTCCTTTAGTCAAACACTAGAGAAGAAAGAGAACAGAATCCGCTAACAGCGGCTCAGCTTGAAATACTTTTCCTGCCAGCTCATAGAAAGATTTCCAGCCAGGAACGTGATCTTGCAGCTTGATTCCTTATGTGTGTCCCTCCCTTTGAGTAATTCTCAGGGGTTTGTCTCATCTTTCCCTATCTGTCTTTCATTATAGTTTGTGGCTTAACTAATGCGTGTGGGTCAAGGGAAAGGTTTTGTAGCGTATTGTGCTTGCTTCTGCACAGTCCTTTGGGGTAGCCACGCACTGAGATACACAGCTTTATGGTGACAGCACAGGCTGTGTGACAGACAACCTTGTTACCGAGGTGGGAACATTGAGTTGGCAATACCCAAACAGTTCAGTAGATAAGGGAAGTGAAAGGGAGATTTTAAGAAATATTTACGGGTGGAGGGAGTGTTGTTGCGAGCTTCCTGGTGCAATGTGTGAGCACCACCATGCCAGTGCCCATGTTGTGCCTTGGTGACCTTGATCCAACTCTGCATGAGTGGTGCCAACGGTTGTGAGAAAGCAAATTGCTTGTTCTTTGGAAACCAGCAACTCCTGTGCCTATGGTGCAGACTTCCATGGCACAGGGTAATTAAGGTGTTGACTCTTTGTGGGCTACCCTGGAAGCAAGTGAACTGCATCACAGCAATGATGGCGGTTGCAGAGATAATTCATTTGCTGCTGGCATTTCCCAGCAGCCGACCCATCTCTGCGTAAGACCTCAGAGGTTTATCTTCTTGCTGTCTGCCTGCCATGGAAACTGATGTCAGCATATTAAGCACTTTGCGCTGCTCATGTGAGCACCAAAAAAGCATTTTCTCTCTCTGGTTCAGGAAAGGGTCTGCACTGAACCTCTGAATCCCAAGGTGGAATGTTCTGTGCGTGACTCCATAATCTGTGTTTTTGCCTCCCTTCTAGCATGCAGCAGGGCAAGATGTTTTTCTTTATTGGAATAACAATGGCTGTGATCCAGGGAGGCTATGCTCGCCGAATCAAGCCAGGAAATGAAATCAGAGCTGTAAAAAGGGTAAAAAAAACAGAATTTTTTTTTCTTTCCCCCCGTAGTTCTGATATGTTAGTTTTCAACCTAAAGTGCAACGAAAAGCAGTTGGAGGCTATAACTGTACTTGTCAAATCAAAAGAAATTTCTGTCTCATTAATCCAGCTAAATGATTTCTCAAGACCCTAGATGTTGGGTACTTGTCAGTCCAACTAAACTTTGGAACATTAGAGCCATTTCTTACTAGATCAGCTACCATATTATTGAAACTTTGAGTTCTTCATATATAACTGCATTAGGGAATGAGAACAGAGCTTCTGTCTGTGCAAGCTGGGTAAAATGCTTGAAGATTATGCTTTGTTTCAGTGATTTCTCTTGCAGTGCAGACATTGAAACTATTAAATCTGCTTCAGAGCTGATCTCTGACTCTTTCTGGCAAATGATTTTCAGGGACATCATCGCTCTGTCCCTCTCCACGTTTGACAGGCTTTCCCTAGAGTGTATTTCACTGATGGGCAGGGGGAAATAAGTTCTTCCTCCAAACTTGGATTTGTGATCATCAGTATTCCGTGTAACACGTGCCAATGTTCAGACAGAAGTTTCACTGATGAAAGTGTGTGTTTCTTTGTTTTGCTTGCCTTTTTCTTCATAGAGATGATGCTGCTGCCATACTGGGATAACGGGGAATAGTTCCCAGCAGCTCATACAGCTGAGGAACAAGTAGATGTGTCTCGTCCTTTACATTTGTGTGTGGAACTAAACAAAGCGGGTTTTGAGCGTTCCTGAACTTTTATTGGCTGCCTGGTAATAGGTTTGCTTGCACTGTTTGAGCCTCCATCAATTTACGATACGTTATTTTGAGGCCAGTGTGGTTTCAGTGGTGGCAGGGTAAAAAAGATTACCAAACTGCACTGCGTTCCAGTGAATTGACTCAGCTTTTCTTAAAGTTCTTTCTGCTGGTGAAGCCATCTCCACCCTGCTCCCTGGCAGGCAGAAGTTAATGGCACGTTTGTGGTGTCACACAGGAAGGATTTCCCTGGGAATGAAAACTCCAGCTGCTGTGTTAGTGCTGCTTTATCCTCTGCATCAGCTTCCTCCGTGTGCTCTGCCAGCCTGCCGTGTTTGCTGTCACTGCACTGCAGTTTATGCAAACTGTTGTTTGCCCCACTAATTTTTACCCTCTTTCTGCTCCCCTGCACTGAGCAGTGTAGTTCCCTCAAAATATTCACCCAGTTTAGTTGGTCTGGGCTGGTCCCTTCTCATAAACACCCGTGTGCACCGTGCAGAGACCCGCTGGCCCCGGGGCGCCCTTTTTGTGGGTGTATGTGGCTTGAACGGCTTTTGTGGGAGTTCCCCCTTTTGCTGAAGTTACTCTGGCAATTTGTGAATCTGGATCCTATGGCAAATGTGGCTTCTCTTCATACAGTGATTACAGTAGCTCATTTATAACTCAATCTTCAAATTGAGGCATTTGGTGGGAGCGAACACTCTCTTTTATGAAACAGGCAAGCAGATCTTAACTGACCTGTCTTTTCCTGTGAGGGAGACATCGCAGGGGAACTGAAGTTCAGGCTCTTGGAGGAGATGAAAAATGTTTTTTCTCTTTGGGTTTGAATTTCAAATGCCATCATCACCCTTTTACCCCCTGCTTTTTTTCTTCTTGGCTCCAGAGGTATGGGCTCTGAAAGCTAAAGATAAAATCAGTCAGTACTGCCAAAAGAAAGCAGAGGAGCTGTACTCCCGTTGCACACAAGCTTTTTGATCTCTTATGCCAGCTCAGGAGATAAAGAGTTAAAGCTAGATTTCTGTCCAGTTCAATGCAGACCAAGAGAAGAAACTGCCAAAAACCAGTAGATCGTGTGAGAGAGAGCTCGGCAAAAAGCATCTTTTTCTCAGTTGTGGGAAATTGGTGGTGGGGTCACTCCAGCCTGTGTTACAGGTGAGCCCAGCCTGTGTGTGGTCAGCAATCGTGTGACAGTGAGAGAGAACAGAAAAGTAAATTGCGCTGATGTGTGGCCATCCAGGTGAATTTGAAATATCTGCTTGGGAAGAAAGGGCTTTCTGCTGCTGACTTAAATGTAGTCCCACTGGCGGAAAGGAACTGGCAGGACACCTACAGTTAGGCTTTAACAAGCAGAGCTTAAATGTAACCGTGTGACTCATTCATTTTGCAGGCTATTATGGTGCTGATTCCGGCTTTCTTGTTAATTGGATGGGCTGCAAATGTGACCATGCTGAGCCTCGGACTGTTGCTGTACTCTTTCGGTGAGCTATCCACAATGCACTGAAAGCTATGCACAAATAATTTTTCTTCATGTGTCTATTCACCCCGTTAAAAAGGATGAGCTTCTAATTTCAAACTATAAGTAAGTAACAGAAAGTTGACATTTCTGTTTATAAATTATGGAAGAAATAGTGTCTGGGTTTTTTTTTTTTTCTGACACTGTGTGTCACAGCAAGTTGCCATGGTGATATTTGGAAGCATCCCCAGTGCTCCTGCTGTCCTGTCTCACTGGGGAGCTCTTGAGGGTGAGATTTTTTTCCCCTATTTTATCAGACCTAGAAGCAAAATATTCACTGAATAGCTCAGCTGAGGAAAAGAAGGGAAACAGCATGTCTTTGTAGTTCTGTGGTGACTGCATTATTCCTTGGGCAACAGGCTGACGAGACCTGTGTGCTGTGACACTGGAGGCCAGGTGTGCATTCAGGCTGGGCGAGAGCGAGGGTAAATCAGTGTTGTCCTGAACGCTGGGCACGGGGCTGTGCTGCTTGGAGAGCCCTCTCCTCTCTTGCATTGCAAGCTGCCTGCTCAGGGAGGGAGCAAAACTCCCCTTTTTGATAAGTGCAGATGGTTTTCAAAGATGTTTAAGTGTGTACATAAATAATATTCTGCCAATTTAAGCTGTTATTCAGGGAAACAATTATGAGTGAAGTTGGATTGATCTACTGGTGTGCGTATCTGAAAAGAGATTTCAGATATTCCCAATGCTGCTAACTATTGTTAAGAAGCTTCAGCTCTGACTAATTACCAAAGTAGAAGACTTCTTCTCTTTAGCATGATGCAGCTTGTTTTAAGAGTTAACTGTAAACCATAAAAAGCATCTATTTAGTAGCTTGCTTGTCGAGGGACAGCTGTGTGTTTGACTGGTTTCAAAAATCGACATCTTATCTCCAGGTTAACTTGGTTTTGAAAGCCCGCTGGCAGAGGAGGGGTGACAGTAGGTATTCATTTTGTCTCACTGGTCTTGTAAGTTAGGAGCCTTGTCGTCTTGGGCTCCATGCCTGGGCAGAAGGCCCCATCTCTTCCCCAGTTAAGCCAGCTAGAAATGCCTCTGGAGGGGTCGCTCTCCCCCCTTTCTTCCTCCCTCTGCCCCAGGACTTAGGGTGCCTGCAGTTAAGGCAACACCTCTGTTGTTCCTGCTCTCCGATTGTCCTCTCCTTCCCAGAAAAGGTTCTGCTTTGTGTGCTTAAAGCACGTCCCTCTTGGCAGGAAAGGCCCCTGTTTCAGTAAGAAGACAGTGATTGCTGAACAGCTCTTGGCTTTTGTGTCTGTAAATTTTGGAACCTCTTCTTCTTGGACTTGACTCTCTTATTTCCCAAGACAGGACATAGCTGTCTCTTTCACCCACGGGTAGGGTACAGCCCTACGCTTGGGGACGGTGTGAGTCAGCGTGCAGCCACCTCATTGCCCGCTTGAAATACGAGCGAGTCCCTTTTCCTGCTCCACCTGACAAGAGCACGGGGATGTGGAAAACTAGCCTTTAGCTAAGCTGACCTGTCCAACCCTTCCCCCTGGGCTCGCAGAACGAGAGACGCTGATGTGAAACATCTGCTGGGAGCGCTGGGCTCTTCCCGCAGGTTGGCTTTGAGGGGGTGTTTTCATTATGGAACTGGATTAAACCTGATGATTCATTGTTGGCGCAGTGCCCCAGAGCTCAGCGCCTTTCTCTGCAGCAGCAACGAGTTTGGGCCACGTGGGGTTTTATTTTTTTTTTTCACTGTTGCTCTTGTAAGTTTTGAGCTCTCTGCTGTTCACTGACGGTCTCTCTTTGGATTTTTCCAGCGGCGGCCATTGTTATCCCGTGTTTGTCAGCAGTGGTGTCGGGCTACGGTGAGTGTCTGTCCTGCTTTGAGGGGGTAGCCCTTGGCCACGTAGTGGACCTTTGCTTAGACTTGGCTGAAATGCAGAACTGACCTCAACTTTAGTGATGCATCAACAGGACGGTGCGTGGCGTAGGGCCGCCTTGGCTCTGAGTGCTGCAGCAGCGACTCCAGCTGCTGCTCGGCGTTACAGAAGGGCTCCTTCCCCACAAATGCATCAACAAGGGGGGCAGAAACTGGGGGCGCTGCAGCCTTCAGCCCCTTCCCTTCTGTGGGCGTCCTTCGGAGAAGGGAAGCGAAGTGGGGCTGCGGGGCTAGGAAGGCAATATCCCGACCCTGGGAAACATGGAAACATCCCGCAAGGGAGCACAGGAAACCCCCGACTGGGTTGTACCTGTCTGTGAAAGCTGCTGGTGCTCTGTAACGGAGCGTTTCCGAGCTTACAAACAGCGAGGGGCTGTTCAGAGTGGACATCACCTGCACGGGCCAGTGTTGTCCTCTGTAACGCAGCTTCTTCCAGTGCCATGGGAGAACTTGAAGCAACCTTATTGCTGGTTACGATTAGAAAGGTGGGGAACAGTGGGCAAGGACTTAGTATCGTGGACAAACATCACTGAGCCAGGAAGGGCCTGGGTTCTCTGAAAAAGACACCAGCCGTAAAATCATTTCTTCTGTTGCCTTAGAAAAGATCTTCTCAGGAACCTTCTAAACCTTCTGGGTTTGTGGCACTGGTTGCTACGTAACCTGTAGCTGCGTCGCCATCTGTGGATGACACAGTTTGTTCTTTAGCTTAGGTTGAGCTGGGTGCCAGCACTGCAGAGCTTGCTGAGGTGAAAAAGGAAGGCTTTGCTCATCAGCGTCACTTCTGTGTTGCTCTTATTTAACTTGCATCCCTGCTTCGGTATGTGTTACCCACCTCGGCCGCCTCAGCAATCTGGTGTAGAAAGTAAAGCTGCTCTTTGGGGGTTTTTTTTGGGGTGGGTGGGGAGAGTGCAATACAAGCTGTCCATGGACAAGCACTCTTGACAAGCCCTGGCGTTTTCTCAGTGCAGTGGCCACGTTTATCTTGCTGGAAAGGAACTAAAGGCAGCTTGGGCAGTGGGTGTGCAAGGGAAGGGAGGGGGAGATGCCTGTGGGAAGTACCTCCAAAAGAGGTGCCGTCTCCCCTTGCCACCCAGTGACAGCTCTCTCCCTGCACAGGCTCTGCCAGCCAGAAGGGACGCATCATGGGCATCCTGAGGAGCCTGGGCGCCCTCGCCAGAGCCCTGGGACCCATCCTCTCGGCTACGGGTGAGTGTGACCTCCTGCTCCCTTCCACCTTTGCCAGCACACGGCGTCACTCTGGGCCCCCAGGGCTGGGCTGGGCGGGAAGGGGAAGCACAGCCCATTTCAGAACCATAAAGTTGTCCCTGCAGAAGTAGGTGCCCCTGAGAGGCACATGGGGGGCACGTCGCAGCCCTTGTTAGCACCAACGAAAGCCTCAGGGATGAACTTCAAAATTTCCTACAAGCAGAGAAAAATAGACAACAGGTAGTGCCTGACTGTTCAAAAATTCCATTTACAGCATCAAATGGATGGAGCCCCGTGTGTAGCTGTGCCAGCAGAGGGGCACACAGAGGGATAGGCCACAGGTGCAGAGGGAGCTGGGGGCTGACCAGGAGCTTGGTCATTGGCCATTTTAGAGAGTAGCCCCACCTGCTGAGGGGCCACCCTGGCACTGGGCAAGCAGGAGCCAGTGAAATCAAGGTCTCCTGTGCTGAGGTAAAGAGATTTGTATCACCTTGGGATGCCACTAAGTAGGGACGGTCCATCCTCTGCAGTAAAACTTCTTCTGTATTAAAAGCATCTGTAAGATATAAATGAGATTAAGTGTCCACGCTCCACCACTGTCCCGGAGCTCAGGGAGGTTCGTGTGCAGTGCCTCGTGGCCCTGGCTGAGGGCAAGCCCAGGCTGTCCCTAAGGAGCAGGGGTACCCTCTGCAGGGGGTTCAGTGCCCCCAGGACATTACAGGGCGAAGGGACCAAAAAAGGGGAAACAGCCGGGCAGCAAAACTCAGACCTAATGTTAAGTCTGAGCAAAGCCAGAACCCGATTCCTGGGCACTGACCTCCTGAGTGTTTCCTATAAGGAGACTTGATGGCAGCAGAGCAAGACCTCCAAGGGCAGCACAGACAGCGCTGGGAGCAGCTGTGGAGAAGGTGCTGGGGGCAAAGAGCTAGAGCTGCCTTGTGGCCAAAGCTGAAGGTGTCAATAGGAACATCCCCATTGCTCTACTGGCAAGAACGACAGTGTCTTACTTAAAATAAGCACTTTTCACATGCTGTTTCCTTGGATGAGAACAGGCACCACTCTTAGCTACCTCCTCTTCACAGCCTGTGTGCCAGCAAGGCTGTGCCGTCAAAGAGGGGGTAGGTGTGTGCTCCCCGGTGGTACCGGTAAGTCGTGGAGAGCAGCAGCGCTGAGGGCCGGTTTACAGACCCGTGGAGGAGCAGACTAACCAGCTGCATCCTGTTCCCTTGCAGTTTACTGGCTGGCAGGGGCAGAGGTTTGCTTCACCGCCTGCGGAGCCTTGTTCCTCCTCCCCTTCCTCCTGCTGGGCTCTATAAAGCAGCAGACGAAGCAGGAGTAGGCAGCGACCAGCTGTCACCAGCTCCCGAGGGACCGCCGCGAGACCGGACTCTTGGCACCTCAGGGAGGAGGCTTCTGATCTTCTGGAAGGGGATTGGCGATGACCATTTGCAGCATCATCAGACTTCAGGTTTCTTACGTCCCGCCACAAGCACTTGTGTAAGACGCCGCCCAGCTGGCACGGCCACTTTTGGAAATAGAAAAAACCCACAGAACAGTTAAATAAAGCATTAGGATCATCAGCGACGGGTGTGACAGCAACAGGGCGCAGCGCAGTCCCACCTCACCACCGCACCGTGGGGCACTCTGAGCCCCCCCTGCTCCTCTGCCTTCGTCACCAGCACACGCCTGACCGGAGCCACCACCCAGCACCTCCGTGAAGAGGGCCTCTTGTGTGGGCCAGCGGAGAACAGCCCCACGGGAGCTTCCACACAACCATCACGAGCTCCCCACAGACACTCAGCAGACCCGGTAAAAGCTGGATCAGCCGCCTTAAAACACGACAATCAAAAACAAAAGCAAAAAGCAAACAACAGGCTTTGGCACAGGGGGGCTGTTTTTAACATGCAATTACATTTTGGAGAGATGTTTTATATTTCTAATACTGTGTGATGGGTTTTTTTGATGACCGAGGACTGTTCTTTTTGCATTACAAATAAACTGTTACATTGTACGCTCGGCCAGTCCCTTCCTTACCCTGTAAACCCCACCTGGCTGTTTGGGCCAGACCTCCAGCCACGGGGCCAGAAGGCTCCTGGAGGGACCCCAGCAGGGCTGGGCTGGGGAGACCGGGGAAGGAAGGACCCTACTGCTCCCCAGGGATGCTCTGGGAAGGGAGCCACGCGGTAGCCAACTTCAGTGTTTTCTGTGAATACATTAAAGCAACCATTAATCAACACATTAATCATTAAAAGAAAGTAGAGCTAATTAAATTCAACATAAAACAGTACAAGTTCAGAAAGCAGAGTAGGAGAAGATTTTTTTTTTTTAAAGAGTTTTATTTGTGAGTAGAACTTAATGATACAAGAAAGAAAGAAAAATACAGGACTTTATTCCGCCCCAGAGTGTGTAACCATACCATACGTGACTACATTTCATATTGTAATACAAAGAATTAAAAGAACAAACTACAAAATTAGAAATTAAGAGTCATTGCATATGTGGTCAAGGTAAATGGAGGGACTCCATTAAAGAACTGAAACATAGAGCAATTAGTCATTTCATTACGACCCTGCGATAAAACACGATTTAGCAAAATAAGTATTGTAGGCTCCTAGTGTACAGAGGACACAGAGGGTTAGAGCAGAAGCTGAAAGCCGTTGGTGCCATGCAGTCCTGGCTGAACGGGGCTCTGGAGGGGTCTCTCCTGCTCTCCCCTCCCACTCCTCTGCCCCTGGCAGCAGGTGACCTCACCTTCCTCCCGTTGTCAGGTACTCCCTGCAAACCCCTCTCCTCACCTCAAACCTCACCTCTCTCCTTCTCCTTCCAGCTCTTTCCCCTTCTCTGCCTGAGACCGGCCCCAGGAACCGGCACCTCCCAGCGCTGCCTCCAGCCGCTCAGCCCCACCTCTCCTTTGCTGCTTTCTGCTGCGTGAACGTAAGGCATTAGTTTTCTGCTAATTTACCAATTGCAATGTTTAATAATTGTCCTAAAAGGTTACTTCCATATCCTGGTTTGTTACAGACACTTCCTGTGGGTCAGTGTGTCTCCCACACCGGGGTGTCCGTGTTTCCTGCTGGGAACAGCAGAAACGCTGACACCAGAGCCCGGAAGCGGTCACCCGCCTGCCCCGCTCCTGCCTGGGGTGAGGGTTCCTGCGAGCTTTACCTGTCTGGTCTTAAACTGCTTTTACACCATTGGTGAGAGACAGAAGCACGGCAGTAACTGGGAAACAGTGAATTCAGTGGTGAAAGTGATTTTCTTTACCATGCTACATATTAAACAGACGCTATAGCAAACTGTGAAAATACACCTTTAAGGTTACTTGGGATTTCTGTACTTTACTGCTGGCAACAACAACAAAAAATAATTAAAGAAATGCCAGTTTTTTTAAGTGAAAATAATTAATAGAAAAAAGGTTAAATATTCAGTGTAACGCATTTACATTTTTTATCAGGGGAAGGAACAAACACAAAAGGCCGCAAATAGAGTTTCTATGCAGCAGGTTTGGGTGTGCGCACAAGGGATTTTTAAGAGGGTGAAAAAACCCTGTGCTAAGGCCCAAAATACAACTGCCCAGGCTTCACACCACCAGCTGAAAAACTTGTGAAATACTTCCAATACAGTTACTTTTTTAACCTTTTCTAACAGCCAGATTCCCATAGGACTGATTCTCAGATTGTAGGACAGATTTCCCTTAAACTGCATTCACTAGAAAAATAAGATTGGGCTCTTTCAACGCGCCACGTGAGCAGAACACACCACAGCTATTCCAGTGCTAGACATCAAAGACAATTTCAAGTGCCAGTTAGAAAACAAAAAGTGAGAAACCCCTTCATTTTGTTACCATCAGCAGAGGGGAGAAGGAGAGGGAGGGATGGATCGCCGCAAAGCCGGACTGAAAGGGGACGGGTCACCACAAGCTTGCAGAAGTTTACACGTCAGTTCACGAATACATCCCCCCGCGAAATCGCCACCGCAAAAGCATCCTCTCTGAAAGCCAATAGTGAAGAGGAAATTTACTTGTGACTTGGAAGGGAATATTGGAAAGGAACACTTCTCGTGGTAAGCAACGTGTGGTTTATTTTTTTTTTTATTTTTTTTTTTTCATTCTTTTGTAAAGCAGCGCGGGCTTTAAATTAAAAATAGCGATTCAGTGCCTTCCCACATGGAAGTCGCTTACCTTTGATTACAAATTAGGGGTCAGATCTGTGGTAGCTGCTGCAAACACAGGATTAGCACCTTTTTGGACATTAGTTTCTGGTTATAACCTTAATCAAGCCGTAACTTGAGGGGCTGGTTGGATTACTTGCTGCATTCATTTACGTAATAAGACAAAACACTCAGTACGATCTGGTACATTCTAGTGGTTAATGAATTTTAAAATATGACAGTGTTTCTGCAGTGTGTTTGGCCTTTAGGAGTCACTCTTCTTTTTGCTCTTCTTCAGGAAGGAAGGAGTGCGAAACTTCTTTTTCTTTTTTGACGGGGACTTCCCTGGGGATTCATCGCTACCTGCATCAGCTGCTGTCCCCTCCTCAGCCGTTGGTGTCACTGGCTCTTCAGTGGGCTGAGACTGGGGTTCCTTATTTTCCACTGCAGGCGATTCCGTTTGGCTTTTGGGCACATCTTCATCACATCTCCCTTCCTCCTTCCCTGAGGGAGGGAAGCCGAGTGCTTCTGAAGGCTCATCGGGGGTGAGATCTGGGAGGGTTTGCTTGAAAGTTGCAGCGTCACTGTCATCTTTGTAAGTCTGGTCCTGCTGTGTCTCTAGTGGACGGACAGACAACGACACAGTTAGTTGACGTAAGTGTCCCCAGAGCGGAGAAAGCCGAGCACCTTGATGGTGAGCGCGCTCTATAAGAAAAACTAAGATGATTACTTTGCATAAAGCCTTTGTAACAGGCCTGTTCTCCTTTAAAAAGCTTTGGGCACAGAGATAGAAATAAGACATTCAAAAGGTTTGTTTGGTTTTAAACTGAATTCCATCATGGGGATGTAAACCAGTAAGAAAGTAACTGTTTAGACTTCTCTCATGTTTTATTTATAACATTTGCAAGCGACATGAGATTTTAGTACAGTAAACAGGAATTAAACCTGCAATTTTCATTGGCACTGAAGAAAGCGTCATGAAATTCCCTGTCTCGATCCTTTTTTTCTTTTGGTGGGATCAAACTAATTGCTGGGTTGCAGTGATCCCATACACGCAAACCCATTAACTTCTCAACTGTTGCCTTGCCAATTTTTAATTACAATGTTTGGATTTTCATAATAGTCTTTCAGGAGATCTGAGAGAAGTTGCTTCACAATATGATTTCCTATCACAAAGGCTTCAATTCTTTTGCAAGATATGAGTATATATTACGGACTCCTACAAGTAAAATCCATATAGTTTATCAAATTAAATGAGCTTAGCAGGTTATGCGATACAGCTGCTTTTTTTTTTTTTAAATAAAATATATGTAATGTCTAACAGCAAAACTCACCCCTGTATAAAGGAACATCAACAATCTAGTGGTAACTTCTGTCCAACGGTGAACTTTACCCCTCTTCCCTCAATTGTAACACTTCCCTCCTTCACCACTGCGCTTTAGAGATGTGCTGTTTAAAGCTCCTCTTTGTGCATATATATATTTAACAACAAGCACTTTTTAAAGCTCCCCGCAATGTTCTCACTGTAGCCAAGAAGTACCTCGTTAGCAGCGTCAAATATATCCCTCTTGATGTTACATAAGGAGGAATTCAGAACAAAATCCAGGCCACGCTCATTGTAAGGCACAAAAGAAAGGCAACTTTTTTTCCCCCCTTTTATAATCTTGTTCTTGTTATAATTTGAAAAGACTGACGGCTTTCACAAGAATTTACAAAAAACACACTTGACAGTTTCCCATTTTTCCTATGAAAATGACAGCGAGTGTTCTTTTTATTTCTGCCAGAAATTAATAATCCTCTAACATATTATAGAGGCCTCTGTTCTGTGAGTACCTGCTAGAAATCCCAATGTGTTCAGCCTAAAGCACCAGGAAACTTCTAATAGGTTAAATAAACAAAACACACTAGTATTCAGTGCCAAACACTCCAAATGCAGCAGTTAGCCATTTAAAAGTTATAATGCAGGCAGGATTTAAAGTAGAGTAAAAAAGAGAAAGCGATTATGTACATTACAAGCTGCCTCCTGAAGCTCTAGCTCAGCCCCTAGTACGTATGTGAGACACAAATTTGTAAGCAGCAGCCCCTACAATTCTTCACTGCTACTACACACTTTTTGGATTTCCTTTTACTTCTCAGGAATTAACTGAAAGCACTGCTGAGCTCTCCTCCCTGGGCTCCAGTGACAGGACACGTGGGAACGGTTCAGAGCTGCGCCAGGGGAGGCTCAGAGCAGACATCAGGAAGATTCCTTTACCGGGAGGGTGGTCAGTCCCTGGAACAGGCTCCTAGAGAGGTGGTGGCTGCCCCAAGCCTGGCAGTGTTTAAGGGGAGTGGTCAGGCACTCGGACTAAATGGTCGTCGTAGCTCCCTTCCAACTGAAATAGTCTCTCCTGTTCATTAGTTTGCCCAGTTTTTAGAACAGGCACCGTATTAGATTGTCAGGTTTATTTTATCTTTTAAAAAGAAGTTTAAAACAAAGTTCTAGACAAAGTCTTTAAAAAGAGATTAGAAAATTTTAAAACTAGATAATAGGAAGCTACAGGCATTCAAATAGCAGTTGCCTGTTGGCCTAAGCATTAGATTAATATAAACAGCTTTATAACTCATTAATCCAGGACTGTTATCCTTCCCAGTTTATCAAATTACCATCATCTTTACTAAACAGATTAACGTTATGCTGGAGTCAAACAAACATCTGTTTATCTTGCTCGCTAAGGGCAATATTTTACCAGAATTAGGGAGATTTACAAATTTCACATATGGTAAAGACAGCATGCAATATGTAAAGGCCTTGCTAGTCTACTTGTTGGGTTTCAGTAGCGTAACTAGGAAGGTTTAAAAATATATCTTACTACACAACCTGTCGACAGTTTAAGAACTCAGCAGTACCTCTAAATTTCTTAAAGTTTTTAGGATCCACGCTCTCCCTTTATATACACTGTGGCATAAGAGTTTGGAAAGTAACAATACTGCTCTGTCTTTACAATTCCCATTATTTATAAAAATAAAGCCTTATGGTTTGTTGTTTTTTTCCAACACAAACATGTGGACAAACACACAAACTAGGCTAGAACTGAGTTAACACAAAACACTTTTCTGACTTCAGCTACACTTAAATAGAAACAATATGAGGAAAAAAAAGTTGAGAGGTGGCTGCGTACAGAGAACACTGCCATTCAACACGACTCCTGCCAACCAACGTTATCAGGGTATGAACTTCCAGTTACTCTCTAAAATAAGCTTTGTATGTTTGTCCTGGAAAACTTATACAACTAGAAGAGTTTATTGGAATGCAATTCTCAGTTTAAAAGAATTTTCAGGGTTTAGAACTCTATTAGTAACATCACAGTTGTCTATGACGCAGTTTGACTTTCATATCTGTGACAGACACACTGACTTTCGGATATAACAGGACATATGAATGGAGGGGGCCAAACATCCTTATTCCTTTAAAGTATAATCTGAGGTAGCCCTGCAGATGTAGCCAGAACAGCTGGAGAAGTTGCTGCCACCAAGTGCTTGCTGTTATTCCTCGGCTGGAATTGGAATTTGCCTACAGCTGACATATGTAACATAGGAGTAGTTCCACATCCACTTCTGTGCAGAAGTCTGCCGGGTGAGTCTAAATCGATGCCAGTGGTAACACTTCTGCACTGGAATAGATTAGGAACTGCCTGCCTTTGCATTCCCAGCTCCAAGTCGAGTAGGCGGCAGCAAACTGTTGGGGCAGAAACTCCCCAACCTGTTCCAGCTACATCTGAAAGCCAACTTCAGACTATTCCTTTGAAAATTGAGGAATCAGACATACAGATATGGAGACACATGATGCCACTTCCACAGTCTCTTTCTAAGGGGGAGCGCGTTTAAACATAAGCTCTGTAACTACCTAGAGTTTCATGAAATCACGAACTAAAGAAATCAGCGTTTCAACTGAAAACACCTGCTTTAAAGGAAAAAAAAAAAAGCAAACCCAACAAAAAGCCTTAGTAAACAAAGATGCAAGAGTGAAGCAAAGCACAAAAGCAGGTCAGAGTATGGAATGATACTTACTATGGTAACAGGTACTCTTTAGCATATCCATCTCCTGTTTGTAACGCAGCCACAAGAAGAAAAAAGCACAAGTAGAGAATCTATGCATTCATCACAGCCATTGTGTTAAGTCAGAAGAATGGTTGCCACCATTCTTATAGAAAACAGAATGAGATGAAGTAGTGAATGGGAGACTAACAGACAAGTGATATATCCAATGTACGAGGTAAAAGAAACAAGACAAAAATTAGATTACACCTGTTCAAGATCATTATTTTATCCTTTTTTGAGGAAATTGTAGATTTTACCAGGCCTGCTCTCATTTTAGTTAAAACTACTACATAAGGTGAGCAAATAATGATTTTTAGATTCAAATTTTGCTAGAAAAAGTATTTACTGAGGTGTAATCCAAGTACAATAATGTTTAAGAAATGTGCAATCAGTGAAGAAAATTTACTAAAGCATCTAAGTTTGTGTCTGGTTCACCATAAGACACTATTTCATTTCATAAGAGCAATTATTTCTCGTAGAAAACGTACAAAAGGGTAAGTCAGTTGAGAAACACCACAAGATGACGAGGCAATTCTGAAGAGATGAAAATTTGTCTTTATAGTAATGCACACTTCTTTATTATTGTAAACATAACTCCTATTACACTCGTAGCTCAGTGTGGTAGATTTTAGGTAGTATAAAGATACAAGAAATAATTTACCTTTATTAGATACTAGTTCATATATTTTCATGCGTCAGTCACTAATGATGCAGTTACTGGTTTCCCCTGGCCCCCAAATCAGAAGCACATACCTTCCTCTATTTTAATGGGCGTACTGGGAGGAGTGCGAGCTGAAGGGTGATCAGGGAGAGTTCTCTCTTTCTGTTCTCTGCCATCTTCTGAAGGCTCTGCAGATGTAGACAGAGAGAAATTAAAAAGATGCAAGAAAACCAGTGTCCTTTTGCTCCACGCACACAAGATACAAATACATTTTTCTGAATCAAAACTCTGTCAGGATATTAAATGATACCAAAACAAGCAAAAGAAAATTAAGTGATAGCTTGATATTGACAAAACTGTTCAACTCAGTTGTGCTCTGTGGTGGTGTGCTTTGGTTTTGTTTTTTGTTTTCAGAAGAGGGCAAGAATAACGTAATTGTTTTGTGAATTGGTTTATCATGCTGTTCTAAAGAACATTTTTGAGGAAAAACCACAAGGAAGATACAAACAAATCCGGGGGAGGGAAATGCTATCAGACCTACACGCTCTTTTGCTTGCTTTGTATTGCTGAAACTCGGAGTAAACAAAATCGCATCCCAAAAGAAGAGAAGGCTGCACAGACAATCAGAGAAACATGCAGTAATTAAATGATTCAAAACAGATTTCACAGTATTTTGCATATTTGTTATTAGTAAGGAGGGTTCCCCTTGCTTCCAGGTTTTAAACAGCCCTAGATCCAAAAGAAAACAGTAATAGAGTACACGGTATATCAGGAAGGGTATTAAAACATTGTTCTGTACAGTTCACCTAAACAATTAAAAGTGCAATCAGTCCCACAGAGAAGAGTCAGCTGACAGAATCTCGGAACGGTGTAGGTAAAGAGGCCGTTCCTCAGATTGCAAGCCCAGCGGTACCGTATTAGTAATACCTGAGGCCTCAGCCAAAAGGTCAGGATTGGACCTTAGTGCTTTGATCACTGCAGTGTGAAATTCCTTATGGGAGGACTTCTGCCCATCTGGCTCTTCTCCATTAAGGGGTGTGATGACTGGCTGCATGGTCTGACAAGAAACCCGTGCAGCAGCAAACTGAGTGTTATCTAAAGGTTTAGACAGTGATGATACGTCACGATCCTGTAAAGTCTTCATATCTGTTCCTTGAAAGGTTTTGGATCTGCCTTTCCAATCCAGAGATTTTTTCTCTGATGTGTTTTGCTCACTGATGGACTGATTTCTACGCAATGTACTCTGTTCCCCAGCTGGTGTCTGTCTCAGTAACACAGTCTCTCCAGATTTTGATATCTTATCTGAGAAGGATGTAGCAATGTTACTGAGAGAATAAATGTATGCAGTTATACAGGTGTCACAGCAGCGTATCCCACCCCACACAGTCCAATGCGCCATTAACTGAACGCCTGCAATGGCTTTGTCCTGTCATCTTATCAGAAAGCAGAAGGCGGGAGCACACACTGCAAAAGAAATGGCACTTGTGGTTCCTGCATCATTCACATTCCAAATCTAACAACATTTGAGTGTCACAAATATCATCCCTTAAGACTATACAGCAGTAAAGCAGGATAACCACCGGAGATGCAGCAACGAACTCTCTTTACGGCACGATTCTCTCATAATTCTACAAATATTTAAGAAAGTCTATTTTGGGGAAAGCCCGCAACACGTGCCATTTCCAAATAGCAATCAAATGTTGTTCCGCAGCTTCCCCCTTCAATGGATTTCTCAAATCCACAATTTTCAGTGAGTTAGAAAACTGCAGCTTTGCTGCTAAAAAGCAGCCCCGTTCTCTCACCCTGGCCCCTCTCCAGCGCTAAGGGAAACAAAGCGCAACAATCTGCAATACTTTGCAGTGCCTCAACGTTTTTTTGACTGAAGTGTCAAGCTTTCAACTCCCCAATAGCAGCAGTAACTGGCCACACCAAACACCCCAGTTCACCTACCAGGGTATGTTTTAAAATAAGATCTACGCATTTTACAGAATACTCCATTAACACTTAGATCACACATTCTGTCTCCATTATGCTTTTTAAATGTCTAATTCACACTGAAAAAACCAAAACATGCAAAAGTTGAATAATTTATCCATGGCTTTTGCAGGTACCCCACCTTCCAATTAGTAATAAACTTGCTGTTATTCTAGAAATTTCTCTTATTGCAGAAAAAGCACAGACAGAGAAACCAACCTTCTGGTCCCTTCTGCTTTCTTTCTACTTCTTTGCGATATTCTTCCAGTTCTCGATCAGTGAGTTTGTTGAAGGGATTTGGTCCTGTTGTGCTCACTATGACTTTTGGTTGATATTCTTTCTCAATTATTGCCTTGGACGCAGTCACCAGTTCTCCCTGACAGGAAAAAAAAAAAAAAAAGGAAGATACATCTGCAACTGAGCTGTAACTTGTAGAAGCCTGAGAAATATAGAGGCTACATAGCCATCAAAACAAAAAGATAATCTGAAAAATGCTACAGTTATTTTCTTTTTGGTTAAAAAAAATAATCTATTACAGAATATATTATTTTTGAATTTAAATCGACAGCAGGTTAATATAAAGGACAAAACAGGTCTCGTTAATTACTCTTACAGACACATCAGTGTTTCCACCAGGGAATATCCACCATCAAGCAGTAAATCAAACAGCAGCCAGACAGTCTGTAGCTGAATCGTCTCTGACATAGCACGTTCCTTTTCCTCCCCACAAAAGAAACAGGATAGCAGGCCCACCTGCGGGGCAGCCTCAGCACACAATACCTGTCGAGCTCACAGGTATTTTTGCTCATGGTTTGGTTTTGTTTGTTTCAGGTTTGTTTGGCTTTTTTTTTTAATAAGGGAAAAGCCATTTCTAGTAGCTACTACATAACTTCTAACAGATGTTATAGTAAAAAGCCATCTTGTATGTGTTCTGTATACACCAGATTAACAGTTTATTCCAAGTCATTTTTAAGTAATTAAGGTTAATTGTAATCTTATACAAGTTAGCATATTTACATCTATAACATCTGTCATACAAGCCAGATAAAAAGTTAAACAAATAAAAATAAAGCAATTCTAAGTACAGTAAGTTCCAATGGACAAAAGCAGCTGCATCAGAGGCTCTCTAATGCTTAGATTTTTAGTATTTCTTCTCTAGTCTAGTTTTCTTCCTTAGTCCAAAGACTAACCCCACAGGCTTTTCATTGTCTTGGATGTGGAAGCTGCTTGCCTGGATGACTGCTGTATCTTTCAAGTGACTTGTTTAAGCATTTGTGTTTTTTATTGGATATACAGAACTCTACTGACACTAGTTTGGAAATGACTGATGTGTGGTCTGTGCTCCCTGTCATTATGATACCGGAACTGTCTTCACTGGTGAAAAGAGGCATTTGAATCCCATTACCCACTATGGGTTATTGATTGGCACAAGCCATCTTCATATTCAAATGTTATTTGTACCAGTATTTAAAAGAAAGCATTAAAAAGCAAAGTTCAAAAATAAATAGCACCCAAACAAAGAGACAAACATTCCATTCAGCGTCCACACAGTGAAGATCTCATGCCTGTCCATCAAGTAAAACTGCAGATGAAATTAGGCAGAGTACTGTTTTGAATGCTAAGAGCTGCTTTGGACAAGCTGTCAGCACCAAAAAGGTGACAGACAAGAACGTCCTGATGGAATGTGGACAAGAGCAGTTAGATATTGCCAAAAGCCTCGTGAGAGATCTCCAGAAATGTGATCTAGAGCAATCCAGGGAGGCAAGAACAGCTGGTTGTTAGAATCGGTGCTGCTCTTCAGGCAGCACACACCAGCCAGAAGTACTGACGAACAAATAGCGGAACAGCTCAACGCTGCAAGATCCTGAAAGGAACTGCAGGAGACAAGCATCTCTAAGACATTATAGACCTCCATTTCTCCATAAAATAAGAGGAACTCTTGGATGCAGAATGTCAGTAGAACGTCAAAAGTCTTTTCTCAACTACTTCTATTAAGCAGCAGCTGTCTTAAAACCAGAAAACCTCTGATTTGAGTCATGGCTTTTCTTACAGGAGAAAGCATCAAAATGTCACAAAAACATCAACCTTTGTACAAATGATAATTGTTTTGTAGAAAATGTAAACCTCCCCCAAAACTACGGGTCCCAGCTTTTAATGATGGCAGAAAACTGGTGCCCATGGGAATTTTATATTTCCCTCTCTGTCTCTGCCCCCTCTTCACACTAAATATGTAGTTTTAGCTGAAACACAGCAGTAAGTAGCAGGAGCTTCTAAAGCACTGACCTCCGACAGAGTTCTAGAGTTTTCTAGGATTACAAAAGTCAACAGAGGAACAAGATGTACAGTGCACACCGGTATCTCTGGAATGTTTAAGAATCTTTGAATCTTGTCTGCAAGTTAAATCCAAAGTGACTGGATAGAACAACTTGCACATGAAACGGAACTTTACTGAATGCCCATTGATTTAACAATGGCAAACAGCGAGACGTGCAGTTTGCAGCAAGGTGACCAGTGCACTGCTATTCTGGGTTCTCTTCCTATAGACAGTACCTTTGTTAACTCCTGGGAATAAAAGCAGCGCACCAAGCTTATCACGATTACTAAATGAAAAAAAAACCAAAACAAACCCCACAACAAAATAAACCAAAACCAAACACAAAAAAGCATACCCACAATCAATGCAAACAGTATTTGTACTAATTGTGTATCTTTCACCCCAGAGAAATGATACTAAAAAAGATCAGAGGCAACAACAGTAAGCGGATTATGTATTACAAAGAAAAAGCACTTGTGTTTTTAGACTGTATAAGCAGAAGAATTACACGAGAGATCAGAAAGGCAAACTTTTGATCTGCTAAAAGCTGTTTCCAGATTAACACATCCAGTATCAATTATATGGAAGCAGTTCAAAAGCCACTAATGAAATTTTAAGTTAGAGGGACTGACTCTATGGGGAAAACAAATGAAGAGAGTAACAAAGTGAAGAGAGTAACATGGGACAGAAGGAAAACGAGCATGAAGGACCAAAAAGACAATACAGGACATATTTTAGATTGTTAAATGTGACACTAAAATAGACAAGACTTTGCACAGCTATCAGCATGTCCATGCCATTTAGAGATTCCTACAAACATTCAGAAAAAAAGGAATAAGAAAATTGGTGGGGAGTTGCTTCAAATATTAGAGAGGGAATAAATCCCATTATAAAAGACTGGCACCTTGTTTCAACACAGGGTGACATGCAAAAAACCAATGTCCTACTGATTTCATCTGGATTATGCTGATACAAGTATTATTTTGATGATGATTCTAGTACTGTTTTGATGAACATTGGAAGTTTGATTACACATGTAAGCACCTGAATATCAACAGCATTTTCTCCACTGTAAGAAATAATGGAGAGATTACATTCATGGAATATATTTTCGCTCCTGAGAGTTCTGTAGGGACATACTCCCCCACAAAGATCCAAAGGGAAAGTAATTTATAGCTAATGATATACAATATTCCTTCATACTAAACTCGGACCTCACGTATCTTACAAGGAAAATTTAGATTATCAAGTCATTTTGCAACTTCTCCACAAAATCTTCCTTTCGGGGAGAAATTCAAAACTGCTGACTATGAGCTGGGCATCATTCACCAGGCAAGCACTTCATCTTGTTATGGGATAGATTAGGGATAGATAGGAGCAAAACTGGCACCTTATACATGCCGATTTTTCTCTTAATCAGACAGTAGGTTCATAATAATTGTCTACAGCTAATCATTGCTCTTAACACAATCTGGCATTAATGCAGTGCCTTTATCCAAAAAAACCCACAGGATTCTTAAAGTACTGTTCATGTAGAAGTCGCCCTTAAAACACAGTGCCACCTCCGGGGCAGGACTGAGAGGCCCTTCCTGAAGAGCAAAGCCACAGAATTTCCACTCTGAAGGGAGAGACAGGAAATGGGTGATTCCCCTTAAAATTCTTGAGAATTCATGTGAATTGACATTTTGAAAAAGAAAAAAATCAGATTATGGAATGGTCATTGGTAAGAATAACCAACATTTCCTCTCATTCAGCCAAGACTGCAGCAGAAGCTTAGCTGACCAAGTCTATAACAGGAATAAAACTACATGATGCACAAGGAGCTTGTGTTGCAACGTGGCCAGGACTTCTCAGAACATGGACAAAGCACGTGACAAGGCAAAATGGATTATTTACTACTGCAACCATAGGCACGGAAGACTCAAAGCATTACATGCAGGCTGTACACAAACAGGATTTTTTTTTCATTCAAAATAGTGTGCATTAGTATTTGATGGAATTCTCAGTGTTAACTGAAAACATAATACATTTTAAGCATTACTGCAATCAGATGGCACTTTTTACTTTAACTGTAAATCAAGTGTCAAAGAATTTGTCAACTGAGAACTTGCAATTATCTGGTACCTAAAAGTCCACAATGTGCACATCACCTCAAAGTTTTATGCCAAGTTTCATGTGAGGTTTATTTGGGCATCGTAAGATTGCTTGGACTTCCTTTCTTCCACAACATATGACTGATTTTTAGCATAATCTTACTAGAAAATTTCTCTGGTGGTGGTTTGGGGTTTTTCTGCTGTTTTCATTTGGTTCATTGGGGGGGTTTTTGTGTGTTTTGTTAGGTTTTTTGTTGTTAGTTTGTGGGCTTTTTCGCACAACAGGAAATTATTAAGCATTCAGGTCACAATCCATATTAAGAGAAAAAAAAGTCATGAGATAGGCCATTCCTACTGGAATTAACATTATGATCTAATTTCACGCAATATTTCAGGAGGAAAGCACTTTCATGATACCACAAAAAGGAAATACATCATCTGGATATCTAAACCCTAATATTATACTGGGCAAAATCATATAACCAAAAGATGTTTTGTTGGCTCCTTGCCATCTACAAAAATGTAAAATATCTGACTAGTTTTATAGAATAATACTTGAAATATATCTTGCACATCATTGATGAAAGAAAGTGTTGTGATAAGCAATGGATGACTATCATATTTTATTTTTTTTTAATTTGAACTCCATTATTAAGTGGAGAATAAAAGGCAGGCACTTCCTGGAAGAATTTGGCTTTATTTTGTTTTTCATCTTAAGTCTGGAAATAGTATTTTATTATTTTTCTTTTCAGAATATGGATAAAACAAACTGTAATCTGAAAAACATCATTATCAAATTCTCAGTATGATATGACTATCTATAATCTAAACTGGCTCATTGCACTAGAAAGTATTGTAAAGTCATGAGATTTGCAATAATGAAGTAATTCAAAGTATTCTGGTTTTTGCTGGGAAAGCTATCCTGACAGTGAGCTGTTAGGCACCACCTAATCCAAGATTTAAGAATCTTTTAGATAAAATACTGGAGCAGAAGAAACACTGAAGCTTATTTACACACTGTGTTTCCATATTAGATCACCTCTAAGGAACTCTTTCAAAACCTGGAGAGAAATACAGCTAAGGACAGATTGTTTCCAACGTGTAAACTGTTCCTGTTTACTCAGGCTCAAAGGAGTGCCCATCCCAACCACAGACACATCCCCTGAATGTATTCTGAATTTAAAGTATATTTCTTAAGCGCAAGCACGACTACATATTTGAAAGCCAATCAATTTTAGAAGTGTGGGGCGTTACTCAGCAACTCCTGTAGATAACCGCAGAAAGTTTTAAGGAAACAACACGTCAAGCAATGTAGGGTCAAAAGTTGCCAGCGTTTGTCAGCAGGACACACTCTGAATGTGTGGATACCTTTGGAATGACACTGATGTACTCAGGCTGAGTTTAAGCTAACTCAAAATGGATCTCAAATTAGAGTAATTCAACACTAATAGCACGTGCAAAGAAACCCACTATATGCAAAACCTAATCAGCACCTTAACATCAAAAGCGTTTCCTCACCAGCTTCTACAGACAAAGATCAAAATCCTTAAAAGATACTTTAACAGGGTAAAGTAACTGCTTGTATAGTTGCATATACATAATTTGGAGATCCATCTATTTTTCTTTTCTAGCCAAATCATTAACTAACAGAGGGAAAGGGCAGGGTAAGGAAGAGGTAAAATGAAGGGTGAACAACAGCATTTAGAGCAGTATGACAGGGCAGTACCTTTCTAACAGACAGAGATTTAGCGGGACTAAAGGCCTGCTCTGTGAGATCGAGCCCTTCAATAGATTCCGTACAGTCTGAGAGGGGAGCATCCTGCAACAGTAAATTCAGTAAACAGAGCAAACCGAGCCCAGGCTTTAAAACATCAACCAAAAGCATTATGATGCTTGCTAAAAACATGCAAAGAAACAGGAAGTGGTAGATAAAATCGCAAATGACAATGAATTGACATGCACACAGTATGACACCCAACATGAATAATGCCATGGTCATGATAAGACTTGCCAAACTTTTAAAAGTATATCAGAAAATACTTATCTGGGGCAGTCAAAGCACTCAGATATACAGAGCTTCCAAGTCATTGAGCTATACATTGAGCTATTGTATAGCTCCAATTCTTACTCTACTTTGAGCTATTCATAGATTCAAAGTCTTTTGTATATCCAGATATACTGCTTTTAAGTTTTATTGACATATAATAGCTTTTTTTACAAAGTGCTCTTTAAATAAAATATTATGAAGCATGACAAAACATATTTAACACACAACACCACTGCCCCACAGCAAGCCTGCTGTGCCCAGAATTAATACTTCAAGGTACGTAAACTTGGAAAACAAACAAAAAGTTGTCACAAAGCCCAACTAGTTTTGAACAAGAATCTAACCCATATAAAGAAGCCTTCTGAATTTCATGCATTACATTCAGCAAAAAAAAAAACAACCCAAGAAGCATCCTCCACAGACATGCTTGGGCTACATGGCGGAAGCCTCTTAAATATCTGATCCTGAGCACTCTCGCAAAGACAATGGTGTTACCTCTACGACTTACCTTATAGACAGTTACTCTCTGCCAATTAAAGAATAATTTTATGGTGATATATTAGGTGAAAGCAGAGGATATCGTAGATTAACTTTTAGCTAATAGTTTTAGGTATTTTATACTCTCACCTGTACAAGACTCCTGTCCACAACTACCCCAGAAAGAACCTGTGATTGAGGGCCTGCAGTTTTAATATCTTGCAAGTTTTGCTCTCGGATCTGTAAAGGAAGCAGCAGAATACAGTCACGTGAACAAGAGAAAAAGTTAACCACATTTTCGCATTTGAAAACTGGGTGGGTGAACCTGCCACAGGCTGCAACTACTGTCGGTTGCTATGGCCCTACCCATCAAATAAAGCTGTGCTATTAACACCACTTGAAGATAAGGTTCCTAGTTGTTTCCTCTCATTTCTCAGAATTTACTCTCCAAGTACCACAGCAGGCACGATCCTTTGCTTTTTAGTACTGGCTCATGGTAAAACTCTACAGATGAGGTAACAGAGAATTCTAGTCCATGAAGAAAAGTGAGAAGAGAAGCACAGATGTCATATATCTATTGTACCTGACCAGTCATTTACAGGTTTTTGTCACTAGCCTATTGCACCACAGTATCATCTTCCTACAGAACTTGCTGTAAAACACTGCACAACATTAAATTTTTGCATCTTGCCAGGACCATATTCTCAAAAGGACATACAAATATTTTTCTGTGCATAAACTGACACTCTGGAGTACCCAAACACACCCTCTTGTTGCATCCTAAAGAGCTCCCAGTCCTTTCCATGCACACAAAGGGAACAGAAACTCAATATTTAAATCTAGTACTATTGATTTCAATTAGGTAATCCACAGTGGTAAAGAATTCATTACAACTGACTCAACATTTATTTCTAAAATATTCTGGTTCTTGTTTCACAACAAATGAAAAGCATGCATCCAGAAAGACCTCTACTTTACACCTAAAAAGGGCATTCAATTTATATAAGAATACATGCGTACAAGTATACAAACACAAGGTGTTATTAATAGTTGGTATTTCAGAAAGTATGAAGATCACGCACCATCTGCACTTGTTTCTACTTTACTACCCTTCTTGCCATCAGGAAAGTGTAAAGTTTGCAGTTTTACTTCTCTCCTCTTAGTCACTTCATTCAAGCTTTTAATACAGCAACATTTGTGTTTCAAATGCTAAGAAACTGCTTGGCAACTTCACCAGACTTCTATTTCAAGTGATTATTATTTTACAGTGCCGAGTCAGGAAAAGCTAAAGTTCTGACAATCTTATATGAATTATTTTAGGACAAATCAGTATTCCTGCTAGTACCCCTGCACACAGACTTTCCTGTGACATAATGCTAACTCCCATATTCCATATGGCCATCAGTTAGAAGCAGTAAAACAATCCAGAACAAGTTAAGTATTAAGAGACCAGCGCATATTTTGTACTTTCAAAGAAACAAAGTGGAAAAACCCCAATGCATTCAATGCTTTCCTGTTGGTAGACTGGTGACAAGAAGATCTAAAATTTAAAGACTGGAAAATTAACTGCTAGGTCATTTCAAAAAGGTTAACATGTGGTTCCAGAGGCCCCCAAAAATTCTGCAACACTCACAGCATATTGTAATATAATAAAATATAATATATAGAGAGATCCTTAGACTTCTTTGTATAGGCTACAATTTCAACTGTTGAAACCAAATCAGGAGAACACGTCGCTAATCTAAAACTATGAACTCAGGGAATGGAATTACTACCATAAACTCACTGATGGCTGTTTCAGAGGTATCCAGCAATTCTATTTGTTACCCAGTATCAAAATGTAAGACAATGGAAGTCTTCATACAGTGAATAGTAATACCACTTTTTCCCAAGATGAGTTCAAAACATTTAGGAATTGTTTTAGTATCTAGTTATAAAGGGGTGGGACAATACTGGAGCTGTGTTATTGAACTCCCAAAATTTCCCTATAGCAAACTAAGTTAGTTCATTACAAGTACACAACTTAGTTGTAGCAATGACCAAAAAAAAGGTTATTTTACTGCTATTACAAACCTTGTTCCTCATTTCTTGGACCTCCTTTGGATTGGTGTTCAATGGAACAAACAGGTTAGGGACAGCAGAGGTGGCAGTTCTATGTCCATCCTCTTTAGTCCACTGTAATACCAAGAACAGTTGAACAGTCAGAATTGCTGTAATGGATTTAGACACTCAAAGCAGCAAATTTACAGAACAGTTGATCATGCATTATACATAGCAGAGAACTGAACCAATGATTGCATTCTTCTATTCATTCCTAAGAATATATTTAAGGTGCTGCTTCTTCAGTAGTATAAACTGTACCTTCAGATCCATTTATAAATATCAGAATCATTCTATGAAGTCAAGCTAGTAACAACAACAAAAACTAGAAAGCCAGTTAACTTGCAAATAACTTCCACTTTAGATGATGCAATTACTACAGCTATGTGCAATTCTGAGATTATGGAGACCGAAAGGTTTTTAACCTGTTTTTCTGTGCACTTGACCACACTGACAACTGCAGTGTTGTGTGTTTCTAAAAACAGTCTACTTCTCACTTTATGAAGAGACACATTAATACATGAAGAGGAAAACTCCAATATAATTACGTATTTTTAAGGACATTTTAATCAGAAATTTCATAGTGAGTTCATATTTGTTTAAAAAGGACGCTATTCCTTACCCAAACAGAAGTACAGCAAGATCTAAGACACGAGCTGTAAAACCCTGTTACTGCCATTTTCATTTTCTGCACTGGGTGTTTTTACAAAAATAGCATGAGAGAGACAGAGAGATCATTGATTCAATCCTCCGATACTCAACAAACATCAAAGCGAACTTAAAGCATAAGATGACAGAAGTATGAAAAGCAATGTGATGTCACTAACCAGGTTTAGTGAATGATTCTGTACTGAGAAGCAAGAGTGGGCATCACCAAAGTTTTGCATTAAAAAAAGCTACTTCAGCAAAATGTTCTGTTTCCAGAATTAGTTTCTGCACAAATAAATAGCACAGCAACCTAGAGGAACAGTTTGGTGATGTCGAATATTTTATAACTCATAGCTCAAAAGGTTACAAAAATATCCCAAACACAAACTTTAAGCGCTTCATGGGTTCTTCATAGAAGGTTGCTTTATTTGATCAGTGCATTTAGTATGGAGCTCTAGTGAATTTGATGCACAACTAACTTTATCTTGATATGTTTATTATATGCGGTGTCCTAATTTCCAATCACTGTTGCACAGAAAATGCACCGAACAGTAAAGCAAACCTGTTTATAGAGCAAATGCTATGCGTTTTTTCCTGAGTAACTTCAAGAAACAATAAGATAGCCAGAAACTGTCAAACTTCAGAAAGCAACAGAATTTTAAAATGTTTTGCAACTGTAAAGTAAAAAATGGAATGAACATGGAGCTGTGAAATACTCACTGATGATTATCTTCTCAGATAAAAACTACTCCAGCTTTTTATTAAAGATAGTTTTTAGTCAAAACATATATAAAAACAACCTCAACATAACAAGCTACTTTTTCTTTAGGTTAATAACAAGCATTAAAAAAATTTAATGACACAAACCTGTTATACTGTATGAGATTTTCTATTGCTTCAGTATATCAATAAACAAGACTAGTTTCTGAGCAGGAATTTTGCTTCAATCTTTCATTGATAATTTCAAAGATAAAATACTGCCTTCTTTGTGAGCTAAGGTTGAAAAGCACAAATTGCTCCAAACACATGCATAGCTTTAAGCTTTCTTCTAATCGCAGCAAAACTATACTTGAGATTAGTAAAATGTTGATAGTACAAACAATATATATATATTAACTTCTTAAACCAAAAAAGAACACCACAAAAATGTCACAGAGATAGAGATCCTCTGTTTTTTCAGAGCTTTTTACATGTTAACACTATGTATTTTAGTAAACACGTTGCCTGAGTAATCATTCCATAAAAGCATTATAACTATAGAGAACTCTGAATGTGTTCAGAGGTGAAGCAGAGTTTTGTAGGGGTAAATAAGAATGAAGAGGTGTTCTGGAAAAATATAATATGCATTTTTTTTCCTTTTCAAGAGCACTAGTTTTATTTTAAGACTCACCTGTAACCGCACTGCTACTACACATAGCACTTCTACTGAAGTACTACTGAATTACTATAGTTGAGCTTGAAGTTGACCATTACAAAAGCTTGTATACGTACAAATCCCTGTCTACATTTTAGGTGCTCTGTATATGCCCAAGAAAATATCAAAAGCACATTATACACCAACAGCTACTGATCTCCATTTGAAAGCATTTGATACCTTCGCTTTTCAATCAACATTATCTTTCAGTGCAAAATTGAACTGTAAGCAGCATTGATAAACAAAAAAAAAAAGCACCGGTTGCAGAATCTATCGATTAGTGCCTGCTGATGGCCTGAGCTGCACTTTAGTCATGCCGCACCCAGCTGATACCGTAGGAAAGACTTTCCATTTATGGCCATCTACTTACATGCAACACTACATGCAGAAGGCAGCTGGATGTGAACACTCAGAGGCTTTGGGGTAGATAAAAGCACAGTAAACAGGACAGGAAGAGGAGCTGAGAAACTAGGTAAGAAAAACTGCTTAAGGAAAAACGACCACGAGTTAAATACTTTGAAATCAATTCTATCCTCTTGTACATAGAGAGGGTTGCAAATGGCTTGCAAATTAAGTTGGTGTATGTCCCAGAGGGTAGAAATGTGATTATTTTTATAGATACTCATCCAAAACTACATTGAACAGTTAGTTTCATTTTTGTTTTAACTGAAAAGCTTTCATGCAGATAGAATTAGTAGTTTCCTAACACAGTTGTCCTTAATTAAACCATTTAAATGCAGAGCCTATTCAGCTAAAACTATGATTCAATCTGGTCATTAGCTTGAAAAGCCAAAAGAAAACTAGAAGCTCCAAAGTCTTAAGCAGTTTTAAACATTAAGAAGCGAGACGATTTTTTACAGTTCACATCTAATCAAAGCCAAATTAAGTGGTTAGTAAAACACGTTTAGGTTTTTATATAAGAAAGAAGAAAAGAATTAGGAGAGTAATCTTTTTCTTCCCAAAGCCTCTAAGTGCCAGCCACCCCAAGTTGCTCTACATCATCTAACTATGAACAGTAAGGTAGGCACAGACCAAGCAGTTGGTAATACAGCTTGGCACGCAGACACCGGACGAGAGAGACTGCAGCAAGGGTTTCACGTGATCGTGTGTAATGTTCGTCCACACCTTAGTCTTCGACTTGGGACTGCTGCCATTCTGCCCTTCTTCAGAAGCATCATCCCCTCGGCCAGAGTTCAGCCACCTTGTCTTCTCTCGCTGCTGTTTCTGAAAACTGTGTCTGAGGGGGGAGCAAGTGCCTGATTCGCCATCACTAGTAAAGGAGTACCCTGTGACACTAGCTGGAATCTCAACATCGCTGTACTTTTTAGATTTCTCTCTCAGAGCAGGGCATCGATAGGGATAGCCGGTTCTGTAACCCTGAAGAAGCAGAACAGCAGAATTAGCCTCCTACATCTCCAAGTTTTAATATAAAACATAGGGCAGACAAAAAGATCTCTTCTGCGTTCTAAAAATCTAGAATTCAACATATTGTGTACAAGGGAAGGCTTCAAGAATGCTACTTTTATGTCCATATTCTTTCCTCTCCCTGATCTTGTCTACTTATGTTTTTCTCTCCTACTTTTTCTGAATTACACTGTTTGCCTTTTTACCTTCCATAAAACAATTGTCATGCTTTCCCCTGCTTTCTTCCATATTTTGCTCAGCATTTAACATACAAAGAGAACATTTAACAGTTTCTCTAAGAAATTTCCACTAGCAAATTATCTTCTATGTAGCTCAAAGAGAAACGGTGAATAACCGACCTCCCAAAGCACTCAAATTCTTTATAGATAAAGCTAGATGTAAAGAAACTTGAGTCCCAAGTATGCAGACTTAGCTTTCTTTGCAGAGTTTTCGTGCATTAAGCACTCCCGAGGCATTATCTTGGCTGCTGCTCCATCTTTTAATGATCAAAGCACACCCTGAGTAACTACCTACTGACTAACATAGTTACCTATCCAATACAATATGTGGCTATTTGTAACAGCAAGGGTCTGTACTGGACAACTGAAAGCTCCTTGCTATGGCTGTGTTCCCAGCGTGTACGATGCTATTGCCTTTGCGATTCTGCTTCCTGCTCGCAGTAAGAAACATAAAACTGATATTCCCTAGAGAAACTCAAATCCAACGGAATCTGCTGAAGGTACCAGTCAGTGATACAGGGATTCTCCTAATAGCCAACTACATTAATAATCTCATTATTGCTCACTAAAATGGACAAGATATTTTCTGTCGACTTAAGGTTATAGCTGATCACTTTGGTGAGAAAACATTAGATACTCAAATTACTAATGAAGTAGTCTGATTTTTTTTTTTTTTTGCCCTTACTACAGATAGATAGGACACTGATCTGAGGGGGAAAACCCCTAATTATTTACTACATAGCATAGGTGATGGATAGTGTTTTAAGATATCATCATCAACGTGCATCCTGCCAGGGGCACATGCATCACACGACCCTGAAGACCACAGTTAATTAAATCTTTTTCCTTTGTAGACTTAAATCACAAATCAGAAGACTATGTCTGATATTACAGTGACCACATGTTTTGGTATGTTCATTACCACTGTCTAGAGTCACCGCTCGGAGCCTTGTGAGAGGAAAGGTATCATCTTTTCCATTAAAGCTGGACAGGAAATGTTTGTAGCTCGACATTCATTACAGATGGGATTATACTGAAACCATTTTATCTGAAGACTTTTTATTTATTTATTTGAAGTCTGTCTTTTGAGCTCTTCTAGGTTCTAGTAGAGTTTTACAAAGTCAAGTCATGCTGGACCCTGCACCTAACAAAACATTAACACTGTTTTACGCATTTTGGGAGGGGAAGATGCCGACAAAGGAGTACCAAGCATCACAGTACTCTCATTTGGAAGTGCCAAATCGCAGAAGGATCCCCTCTCACCTCACCAGATTATGAATACAGAATTAAATCTGCTACCTGCACAAAGGTCACCTGAAACATTTTGTGACACTTTTCAGGAAGGTCCTTAATCTTTGGGCAAAAACAGCCTGCAGGTTGTAAAAATTATCCCAACTACACACAGCCCATTCTTTACTAATGTCCCTTATTGTAGCTTTTGAAGTATTTTATACATTATCATATGAAACAACTGGACAAAAACGCCTGTCTTACCAGATTATCAAGCATTCGCATAAGAGCTTCAAATTCCTGTTCGCCAATCTGCCATTTTGGATGGGATACAGTACCCTCACCTGCTGGAGACTCAGGGGAACGAGACTTGGCTTTATACTTTCCAGGATCTAAAAGCACTAAATTGTCAGGTCCACCTGCACTGGCCAGAGTTCGTACCTTAAAAACAATAAAGTCACCTTTTAGTTTCTCGATGGGAGGGAAAAAAGAACCCAAAAACCTAAAAATATTGACATCAGCAAACCAGAAGAAACCTACTTCATTTTAAAGGTAAATAAATTAATATACTTGTATAAAATTTTCCTCCAGGCTTTGAAAATATCGTTATTTTAATAGGCAGTATATATCAAAGCAATGGTTCCAATACAGTATTTGAATATTGCTGGTTAAACCAAAGATTTGGATGCCCTCGCATAATATAATGATTTCACAGATCACCATGTTAGTTTAGATGAAGAGTTTAACCAGTAAAGCTCACAACTATTAATCTGTTTGAAGGTTAATATAGCAGACTGTATTATTACATAACATACTAAAATTCTTACTTGAATCTCACAGGCAAGCACTAGATTATGAATATAGTAGAAAGCCTCCTCAACAGTCTCTCCAACTGAGACTAAGCCGTGGTTTCTGAGAATAAGGACCTAGAGAGACATTGCAAAGAAAGTTAACAGCAGTAAGGCAAGTATTTTCTTGCTCTTGACTGAAGAACATACTTCCCCCACCTCCACACACATACTTTTTAAATTCCAGACGTAAATACTGACCTTGCTTTTAGGCCCCAAATTTTTCTGAATAACCACCTTTTCTTCATCATCCACTAAAATACCATGGTAGTCATGATAAGCTACTTCCCCTAGAGAAAGTGCTTCAGGTGAGATCGGCAGGAGACCACACTTCATTGCAGAAACCTGAGAAACATTTAAACAAGTAACTTAATTTCTTGTAACAGAAAATTGGAAAAAAATGAAAATATAATAATGATGAGAATTATAATAAAACCAGATTTTTATATATTATTTGTATGTGTCCATACAAGCACATACATAGTGGTCTTAGACTCCCATCCCTAAAGCCTCTATTTTTGACAACTTTTGGACTGGATACAAAAGTCACATTGATCTTGGGTCTGACTCAGTGTGGTTGCTTTTACATGACATCAACACCACTATAAAAAGATTCAGAAAAACAAAAATCCAACCCCCAAAATCAACTCATCCTTCATTCCCTTCACTCAGTGATTTTTTTTAAACTATTTTTTATTTCCTCCAAAAGAAGAAATTTAGTGATGAACTTAAAACAGGTAATTCCGCAACACTGCAGGCAAAGTTAAGGAGCATTTTTAAGGACTACTCTCTAATTCACAGTTTTAGGAATCTGCTAATTTATCCTTAAAATGGTTGTATCACTGCTGTTAATCTGTTGAAAAAATAATTAAAAAAAAAAAAAAAAGGAAAATCAGAATGTAAGCTTTGAAATATCGTCACAAGATGACTCAAAGAATTCCAGAGGTAAAACTGACTTCTAATCAGTTGCTCTAATGAGAGACATTGGAAAAGTTTCAAATGTTTAAGAAAATCTTGATAAATTGTGCTTTACAACACCAACAAAATATGCTAAAGCTCTTATGACTCACTGTCAAAAGATAAGGTCTTTAGTGGTAACGGACACACAAATATTAAATATGTATTTTTCAATTATAGAGCTCAATTTACTCTCTGACCACTCATGTAGCAATCAAATGAGGAAGATCTGAATGACTCAAGCAGAATCACATATTTGAAGGCAGACTTTAAGGCTCTGTCCCCTTCAAAAGGGTAGGCAAATCTATGATTAAGGGGGACCCATCTATTTTCCAGCTGGGTGGCGTGGGGAGAAGAAGACAGTTCTAAAACATGTGCTTACCGCTGCCCCTGCTGGCGTGTGAATATGAACAATGCATTTAACATCAGGTCGAGCTGCGTAAATTGCAGAGTGCAAAGTAAAACCAGCTTGGTTTACTCCCAAGTTAGTGCTTCCACGATCAACTACATCTCCTTGAATATTGATTTTAACCTGGGAATAAAAAGAATTAGTTTCACAAATCAATCAAGACTGCCAAAAATCTGATTTAATTCAGCACCTACCACTGAAGCTCTAAAATCATTATTTTAACAAGTGTCAAAACGTGCACAATAAGGCTGTAGGTAGGTGACCAGGGCCCCGGCTTGAGGTTAAGCTAACTGAAGAGGACATCAGGAACTACTGGAGATGAGACGAGAAATCGCTGCATGTAACAGGTAACAGTGCAAGAAGCTGATAAAAGTTGCAGACAGCGCTGTGACAAATGGCTGCATTTCACAGAGTTATGGTGGAATTATACAAGAAACTTGCAAACTTTACAGATACCTGAAGAAGAATAACTGGGACCTTTTGGGGAGTAGGTTCTTGAAAGGCCAGCACCTAGGTAATCATACCACTGACACCATGTAAGGCTGAGATTGCCCAGGTAAAAATATTATAAGTACCAAATTTGCATATGGATGTAGAAAAACTGGAATAAAAGGGAAAAAGTAATTATGCATGGGCTGTTTATTCGGGAGAAAACAAGATCAGAGAAAACGGAGTTTCAAAGTGGAGAAGGGAAGAACAAGCATGGGAGAAAGGGAGAGAAAGGGGCAATAAAGGGCCAGTTGTGTAAGCAGGCTGCTAGTCAGCATGCTCATCTGTCTAAGATACGTGCCTTATCACTGTAGCCTATCTTCTTATTAAATCCTGCTGCTAGCTATTTGCTGTGTGAACATACTCTCTCCTCTGTGTGCGTGTATACATTTCACTACCTTCATGCAACCTTCATTCTTAAGGTATTTACATTCCTGATACAAAGATAAAAGCAGGACACCTTAAAAAAACCAACAACCCACAACACAAAATATCTGCACAGTGTGGCCCTTACCATCTTCTAAAAACCTTGTAGTAACAAGAAAGGGTAGGTCTCAGTTTTATCCGTTCCTTTTCCTATAGCTTTTTCAATTAAAATTTTACAGGTGGTTAAGGTTGAGCTATGTGAGAAGGAGCCAACTTTACAGATAGCTGGGGGAGAGTATTGGGACCTTAAAGTGTCAAGAGTGACACAGATCCGAAGTGTAACTATTACTCTGCACATCCTTACCTCATGTCTCTGCTAGAAGTTACTTACCTTACAGTAGTCAGGTGGAAAGAATAGTGTGAAAGTTTCTATTTTGTTTCAATGCAAGAGTCAACCACATTAACTCAAGTTGCCTTCCGCAGCAGTGTAGACTAGACTGAAGATAAACACTAAAAATGCTTCTCACTAGCTAACAATTAACTGTCTCTAACTGCAACCATGACATCTCAAAAATATTATTTATCTACACCCTCAGCTACTTATATCATTAAACGATGGCAACTAAATCAGGCATCTGACAGTATGTCTTGAAATTGTAATTGGTTTGAATAATTTATGTTGTCTGAAATGCATACTGTGGCCCTCAACAAGCCTGATTCAACAGGCAGCGGCTTTCAAGAGCAGGATGTGATTGGCTTATCCAAATGACCTTGCTATTCTTTACAGGTAAGTCAACTGGAGGACACCTGGTGGTGAACACGTGCAAAGAAATCTCTCAGATACCTCAGCTGTAGCAAAATCAACCATGTTCAATAGAACTATTCTAAATATGTAACACTGAGTAAAATATTCTCTAGAACAGAACTTAAACAGTGACAGATACAGACAGAGCAGATTCAGCTATTCATATCTTACAGATGGAAACCAGTAATTGCTTACCAGACTAGATGCAGTAACTTCACTATAGAGGAGTCCAAAAGGTACAATGAGGAAGTGCTCCTGCTCAGAATTTACTCTGGCCTAAAGATAAAACAAGAGTAAAAGTTATTAAGAATATTTTATTAAAGTATACATGAAGGCCCAAGACCATGAAAGTTACTTTCACTTCCTCAGTACGGAATGGGCAAGTATGCCTGGAACATCTGACTGTCATGTATGCTACAACAGATGATCAACATACAGCACAGTTAATCAACTCATGTTGAACAAAACCAGATGGTAGATACGTGCCAGAGTCCTTCAAGATGGTGGAAGGTAGTAAATCCTTAGATCCTGTGGCAGTGACAACAAGACTACTATGGATAAAAGGAATAATACTGAGAAAAGTGGGGAAAGAAAAGTTACTGTTGGGTTGATTTTGGTTGTGGGTTTTTTTTATTTTAGGGTTTTTTTATTGATGGTTTTTTGCTGTTTGTTTGGGTTTTTTTTTGTTTTTAAGACGAATGAGTTTATACTCCAACAGTATTTTTACCCTAGTAAAACAGAAGGTATGAAACAGAAGTGCATAAGAAAACACAAGAATTTGGCCCACGGATCTAAAACATCTTGATGCTGAGATGGGTTTCAACACTGATGCTGGTGCCACGCGAGACATCTGTGAGCAGTACAGGACGCTTGTAGGTTTTCTACAAGCTGCTCTTTTTCTCTTTTCTGCTCTTTTGTCTAATTCATACAATCAGGAGTTTATAATACAAAAACAATTCTGACTTCAAACCATTCGTATCTTGGGATGCATCTGTTTGAAGCCTGTACAATGAAAAGTACAGGACAGCTAAGGTAGTTTAGGTATCCCTCAACAGAGAATTAAAAGGCTTCAAATGTTTTACTGGACACATGAGACAACTCCCTATTTTGCTTTTAGTCTATCCAGACCTTGTGGTTTGATTTTGGTTTTGTTTTGCTTTTAGATGTTTTTAAAATTTTATTTATTTATGAGTTTTCCATTTCCCCAAGATGCAGCTACTTTATGCTCTCTCATGTCTTCTACTACTTGCAACAGTAGACATATATATACTTTGATATAGTTCTACTACAGGGGAAAAAATTCTAAAATAAGTAATTGATCTGTCATCTAAAAGCTTCTAGTACAAATCTAGCTCCCTTTACAACCAGCTAGTAACATGCTATAGCTTAAGACCCTTAGATTGCACCAGTTAATTAAAGTTAACCTGTAATTTTATAAACTATCAAAACAGTTCTCCATTACAGAAGTGTAAATGATCTAGAAATTATTTTGATTATTTATGCAAGACAATAACCAAGTTATTATTCAAAATGCCCCAAAAGCTAAAAAGGGAGCTCAAACATAAGATAAACAAGCAGCAAGACTCACAACCCACATTACTTTAGGATTAGATCCAATAAACAGTTCATGCCCTCAAAGCAAACCAAGACTTGGTGAATGATGTGTACCTTCTGTAAACCTGTAATCTCAAATTCTGCCTAACCCCAGAGGCACCCAAGTTTACGCTATTGTACTTGACATGAAAGCTCTTGGTGCTTGGTAATTCTGTTTCTCCATCAGGACTGCACTAGTCTGAACAACTCCACACACTGCAGGTGTCAGTGATTGATAAGGATCCAGAAAAGCAAAGATACTCCACCCAGCTCCCTGATATGCCCAGATTGGCATACGGTCTCATATCCTCACAGCTCCTTTCTTCTCTAACACACAGACTGATGCCCCTCACAGAAGGCTGTTGTATCTTTTCTCTTCCTTAAAAAGCATACTGGCAGCTTTTAACTTTAATGCAATCACCTAGTAATCAGAGCATCCACTCACAAAAAAACCTGAAGACCTGAGGTCAAACTCCAGCTCTTCATGCAGAGGTAGGCATTCACCACATGCCAAAGGAGTGCCTTACTACCACAGTACTACTTAAGATATGGGTATACGGAACAAAGACAAGACTATTTTGTAAATGTAACAACTTTGTTCTAGATCAGCTTCTGAAGGTCAATTATATGTTAGTCACTCTTCAGAATGCTATTCATTGCAGGTGTTTGTAAACTGTACAACTTTGCCCTTCAAACTTTCTAAAATACTTTCAGAATCTCATACTCCAAGTGCTTTGACTATCTTCCACCTCAGCTAGTATCACCATTATCTAATTTTCCTGTGCTTCCCCCCACCAAAAGAAAGTCAACTTGAGGCATTCCAGCCCAATTGCACAACCTTGCTTTAACCACTTCCCTAGGCACGCCGCTCCTCATTACATTTACCTTTTCAGCTAAACACATAAACATTCCCAGGGCTGAGCTTCATGCTAGAAAGCCAACTCCAAACCTGCTTGCCTAGTAATCTTTTTACCGCATTAATGTTCCTTTTACAAAATCAATTCTCCTGTCACGTATGAAAAATCAGGGGGTGGCACAGACTTGTTTACAAGAACCATTATGTTGGATATGTTCCCTTACTAAAGGAACCAAAAGATCTAACCAGCATTGCCTCGATCCTATGCTTACCCACATCTTTTATCATCTTATAGTTTCACAAATAACGTGCCTTGAAATCTCAAAAAGCAGTAATAATAAAACCACCATATTTCGTTCAGGCTGCAAGTGGAAGAAATGAAAATACATAAAGGACAACCTCTACTATGTAGAAAAAAAACCCAACAATTCAGCTCTGTTAGGAAAACAATTGACTGGGTTGCACACCACAGCTGTGACTTTACTCATAAGACTCATGTTGATCATTCTTCTGGCATATAAAACCTCCTTGATTTGACCTCCTTGTCGTTATTTTTATGGATGCCAGCAATTACTCAGTCACAAGGAAAATTGCTGGCACACTGCATTAAGCTAAGTAGCTTGCTCATGTTCAGAAATACCATGGCTTCTTTTCCAAAAAGGTTGGTACCTTGAATTACAAAGTTCAACTGAATGACTAATAAAAAGATATTTTCGTATTTAGCAAAAAAAATAAGACATGACCGTGTAGAACAATACATACAGTTATTCAAAGCATTTAAGACACTAAAAGACTGAGTCTTTCAGGAAACTTAATTTCATCTTAGGAACTTTCATGTACACTCTCTTAAGACTCTATTCAAGCTATGGTAGCTGACATCCAAGCTGTTCCAGTTCTTATTCTTGAGATGCAATGACAAATCTCTTCACTATTATACTGCTTTCAATACCACTTTGCTCCTCTTCCACACAAAGAGAAAATGACAGATGGGGGAGGGAAGCAATTCTCTTGTACATTAAAACAATTGGGTCAGTTATCTCTTGATTCAATACTCACTGTTATATGATTGTAAATAAGCTGAGACCAGCCAAAGAGATCTGCTAATCTGTAGAAAGCTGCCAATTTACATCGTAACAACTTCTCCCCTTTTTCATAAGCAATGGAATCTGAGCCTCTCAGGTCATTCACGGGTGTCACCATGCCAAGACCTGAAAAGGAGAAAGGGTAAAAAAAACAAACAGGGGTTGCATTCAACATCAGTTAAACAACACACACCACTATTATAGGAGTTGTTCTTACTAGTTTATATCAACATATTAACCTAAGAAATGAATAGCAAACCTTCATTACTATGATATCATAATTTATATTACACAAATACAATGGCAGCCTTGCACAAGGTCATTTCTCTTTGGTAGACTCAGCACTCATTTCCTTCCTTAATATTCAACGGTGCTAAAGTGACAGTGTGTTCCTTAGCAAACTTCCTCCCCCCCTTTTTCAAACTAACAATTCTCTGCAAAATACAGCTTAGCTGTTAACAGAAAAACATAACCCCAAATATTCCACTTTTTGAGATATGTGATTTGGTATTCCTGAAAAGGAGAACTGCACATCTAAAAAGTTCACTTAATTGGGAATAATTAATGACAAGATAGACAGAGAAAGATTTTTGGTAAATAATTACAAATACTGTAGTTCTATTTACAGTGCAATTAAAAATGTGATAAAGCAGAACCAGGTTGCGCTACAGTCTAAACTACAAACTTATTTTGGAGGACAGGCAAGGATTTATGTTATCTTAACACAAAACCTGTGTGTACATGCATATGCACATTTGGGGTTTTGCTTTCCGTCTTTGTTTTGCCTGCTGCTGTTTCTTGTCTATAGTTTCACTTCACAGAAGAAAGCTGCAAACAGTATTTCAATGGCAAAAATAATTAGTTTCTAAAGAACTTCACAGTTACTAGATCACTAATAAGCATTTAATTTTCCCGCAGACAATCCATGTGGTAAACATTAGCAATATTTAAATCTTGAAATTTTTTACTAGTGCTAACTTCTCGGGCTTGCTTTTCAATTAAGATACCATACTTGAGATACCTTTTGATATAAATTATATACATGAATCACACTGCATACCAGTGTGGCATTTAGAAACTAATCAATTAATTTTACGTTTGCAACGTTCTTATGAGCAAAACAGGATAACATTTGAACTTCACAGCACTTTTCCTTTTATTCACACTGTCTTCATTTTAAGCCTTTCAAAAAAAAGAATTCAACTATTTTAAATTAAGGTGCACTCACTCATGTTTAACGCAGCCATTCCGCCTTGGGGTGCTGCAGGGTAGACGTTTGGTACGTTTGTTGTCATGAAATCTGCAATCTGCTGTAAAGCCAATAAACCTGTTGGGTTCTTCCCCTTCTTAAATTGTTCCTGGATCATAGATTCCAGTTCTTCACAAAAAGCCTATCAACAGGACATTGCACATTATAAAGCATGTTCAAATGAGCTTCAACTTTTCATACACAGCTTCTTTTTAGCACTTAGCTAGAAACATCCTATACTTATTCTGAAAAACAACTCAGGGCAGAATTACTGCATGCACACTGTTACTTGAAAATGTTGCTCACTCGAACTCAAATTATATCAGTCACTTATTTTTTTGTGAATGGAGATTCCAGCATTCTCTCTTCAAGCAACACCAAAACTCATTGAACCTACTAATACGGATTTCTGGAAGAAGCAGCAGGCTATACAATCACTTTAACAAAAAACACTAGTAGAACCAGAAAAGAGAAGGAAAATTACCAGTGTGGTTCACAGGGAACTGACAGCCAAGAAAGCATCCAGGAACACAGGAAGGAATAGTCATTAAATTTTTAAAATGTGTTTAAACAAGGGATGGTTTACTTTTTTCCTGGTTGCTTTTTTTCTTTTTGTTTTGATTTTAATTTCAAAAGGAAGAAGACAAGGTTTTTACTATTGCTGGTAGCTGCTGCTTTTGACAAGAACACTGGAATTTGTACTGAAAGAGAAGTATCCCAATCATTAAGTAAATCTAAATAAAATGGGTTGATTTCATGTGGAAAAAAATGTAAATATGCCTCTATATCCCTATTCATAATGAAGTCATGTCATGAAATGTTTTGCATGTAAAGTCACGCCATTTCTTACAAAAGGAACAAATGTTATGAGAGAAATTTTGTTTTGTGTACTTTCTCCCTCAGGGAAGTACCTTCAATATTAAATTTCAATCATTCGTAGTATTATTGTGCACCCTTTCAGAAAGGGTTATATAAAAATGTTTCATATGACAGAATCATGCATGAAAACTAAGCACAGGACAGAATCTAGCTTGTATAAGTTACTCTCAGAAGAGTTACTTAATTTAAATGTTTAAATGAATGCTAAATATGTGAAACAAGCAAAAAAATGTCTGACCAGGACTAGATGGACAATATGAAAAAGTGTTTATGACTACAGAGAGAATTCTGAAAACAAGACTGATAAGCTGCTTCATGAGTTGACAATAAAAATTCAGCCACATAATGTGAGAAAAAATTAGACTAATAACATGAGGAAAAATTAAGATACTTTAAAAGAAAGGCCAAACCAGAAAAAAAGGTCATATGGATCTAAGATGCCACAAATTTCTCCAATTCCATAGTGATATTAAAATACAGATATTAAGCTTATCACTTCAAAATTGGAGCATTTTCTTTTCTTACTGGGCTTTGAAGAATCATGGAGACTCTCTTCTTCTGCTCCATCATGTTAAAATCCTGGCGAAGGTCAGGTGCCATATTCCTCTCTCTCAAATAATCCGGATTATTTTCATCAACTCGATCAAAATACCTCTCTTTATGAGGGGCCGTTGTTGGAGGTGGTGAAGTCACCACCCCCACACCAGAATCACCATTCATAGCACAGTTTTAAGGAATCTATGAAGAGAGGGCAAAGGAGAGGAAAAAAAAATTAATCAAGCAAGGAAATAATTAAGAACTTCAAATATGTTTCTTGTTTCAGAGTAATGGTTCAAATCATTCTAAAATTAGCATGGCTGCCCAAACACAGAAACGATGTTTATGCAACTGGATAGCAGTATTTTAGAGAAAGAAGATTTTAAAATACAAGATTAGAAAAGTAGGCTAATACATATGCAAATTCAAATGCTACATACATACACGCTACACGAAACTAACAAGAGTTCCCATTTAAACTATCTCCAGTTCCTTAAATTGTCTATACAGCTTGATTTTTAGACGGACGGAATCCCTCAAACCTCCTCAGAGACAATGACAGAGAAGTTCAAGACACACAAGGTATAAATTCATTGTTTGGGGTTTGTTCAGTTTTGTTTTTTTTTTTTTAAACTTAAAAAGTTAAAGCAGACATAAAAGTAAAGATTATTACAGAAAACAGGACACTACACGTGTTCACTAGTATGAAGAATCAACCCCACCAAAACATGTTCAGATTGTGAACACATTTCTGGAGACAAACTCAGAAATACTGACTCTACAACCCGAGGCGTGCCTTTCACAAATGTATTTATTTTAGGTTCATTCAACAACATGCACATCACTACATTAACACGTGGGTTTTGGAATCTGGAAAGCACACACACAAATGCAACCCCCACCCACTGGCTGGGGTTCATTTCACTTTTATATGCTGTAATCAGCAACTGCACGTATCTAGTAGAAAGGCGGAAAACTCAGCCGGTTATTGCTCATACACACATCGTTCTTTCACTCACAATAATCCCTTTGAGTAACATTATTCCAGTTTTCTGCACACAATATTATAACCTTCATTCCAAAAATCCTTTTTAAGATTTTTTAGAAACCTTCCACTGACAAGCAACTAGTTCAATAATTCCACGCTTGCAGCACCTTGAGAAGCAAACCTCTGATTCTTGATCATCTGACTTATCAAATTAAAATTAAGCTTTTTCAGAAAAGATTTATTTTCCTTGCATATTGTACATGATCAAACAAAATGTCACTAATACAAACTGCATTTCACTGAACTGTAATAAGAATATTCAAGCATCTGAATGGCTTGCTGCTTCAGCAGACTGCAATTATTTACCTTATATACAAAATATGCAAAGTTGAAATCCCTTCCCATCATGACATTTAGCAACTCTACTAAGAAAATGAGGCGAGAAAATCTAGTAGGTCTTTTCCTGGAGGTGGAAGAATAGATAAAGAGAACAGAGTAGCAGAATCTAGCTCAGTAAGGCAAAACAGAGCAATTTCAATAAATACTGATTTAGATTCAGGGTTCACACAGGAAGGAGAACCCTGATTTAAACAGTCAATTTCATTTTGCATCTTTAGTTTTGCAACCATTAGTACCATTAAAATCTGCTGATATTGTAAAGTCACTGCAATTCTTTTCGCCATGTGGTAGGAAAGATTGTCATTTAAGTAATGATTAATCTTCTCTACATGTTATAACTGGTAATTTTTTATATTTGTCTCTATTCTTTTACTATTTTTAGATTTTTCTTAGTGACTCAAGCTGTACTTCCTTGTGGATTTTAATTTGATTAGGAATTTACTTGTGTAAAACCACCTCAGATGTGGATCCACCCAGAAAGGCAAGTTTACATAAATTATTTTGAAATGCAGATTATGTTAAAATCATTGCAGTGCACAAAATTATCTGTGTCAAGACCTCAGAATTAGCAGACCTCATTCTCTTTAATTCTTGCATTAGAAAACAAGTTTCAAAATTCAACTGGTTTCTTATTTCAGAACGAGCACATTACCGAACTGAACACAAGTAAAAGAAAAGCATTTTCCTTGACTCTGCAGATGAGGATACTACTATCAAAATTTATGTTAGCACTTAAGACACTTGAGTTTTAGATGCTCAGTGATCTCCACCCACCAAGTTGCTAAATAAACACACACAGGACACCTCTGCACTGTTTGAATTATTTAATTTTAAACCGATCTGTTTAGGCTTTAAAAATCATGGTCGGATTTTTTTCTTCCCCCCCACCCCGTTTTTCTTTAAAGTAAGTGCTTATATACATCTTTATTATTATGACTTCTTTTAATTACTAGATTTCATCCACCTAGGAAGAAATACAGGGTATAGCAAGAAGAAATAATGTTTTTATCTGCATGGAAAACCTTTTAAGGTCTTGGAAAGTTCTAAGCAAGTGAAGTCATAGCAAAGGAGCCACCTCTTCTTTGGCAGCCTCAGATCCCTGGCACACACCCTCTAAATTCTCTTCCTCATCACAGCCTCCAGCCTGTACTATCTGCCATTTCAGACCCCAAAAATGCTTTTGAAGGCCCACTACCACTTTCCATGACCCCTCTTCTGAGCCCTACCAGCTATCCTGACACCTCCATATCCAGGTTTTTTGTTGAAAAATGACAGTTTGCAGGTCAAAACATATGGCTTACTCTCTTAGAAGAACAGCTCACTGGGAAGCTTACAAATAAAGACAAACCGACCTGCTCAAGCAGTTCCGAATTTGTACTGCATTCTGTTGAGTATAGCCCCAAAAGCATATTTACTTCAAAGCAAACCACGGGAAAATTCTCAAGTTCACACTTACCACCACCAGCAGCAGAGAACAATGGCCTGCTCTTGCCTGCTGAAGCATTCAATTTCCAGAATATATTTAAGTGTAATGTTGCATCTTGCGTATATGTGCATGTACAGTCTTATTTGAAGAAGTGTACACACACCTGCAAACATAATTTTGCATTTAATTATCTACACTAATTCCATCCTACTTTCAGAGTTCCAAAAGCTATTTCCAAATGAATTCTATACATAATTATTTCTCCTCACTGTTTCTTACTGGAAAGAAGCCTGCACAGGCAACACTACAATGGGATCACGGTATTTTACCAAAGTTGTACTAGTCCCTCACGCAAGTATAAGATGGCACTCAAGAAATCCCACTGTGCAGTTGCAATAATTCAACAGGAAATTCAATGTTTAACATTAAGCTATCATTTCATATCTAAGGTTAAATATCAGTTTCATAGCTCAGTTTTGTAGATGCCCAAAATTAATGGCATTCCCCTCCAAGGTCCAGTAATTAACTGTTTTTATGTAACTAATAGCAATTGTTTATTTTAATGTCTGTCAGCTACTGATGATATAGGTATTGATTTTTGAATTAGAAACAGATGTGTTTGACAAGCCATTGAAATTTATTTATGAGTTTCCTCTTAAGCCCCTTTGGGAGTAAGGCATGATGAACTCTCCAGTAAGAACTTCCGTAATATGGATACCGATAAATAAAAGGAATCTGAACTGTTAAGCTGAACACACACTGGGGAACAGCCAATGGTTCTATTAACTGGAAAGTCACACTGAAAATCACAACAGGCTGCCCAGACAGTAAAAAAAGAAAAAATTCAAACTGTCTTCACACCCACAACTCTTCAGTACAGACAGTTCCTTTCTGAATTAATGTACTACAGCCCCCAAGATAAGGTGTAATGTCAAAGGACTTTTTGCCATGATAAGTGTTTTTATGCAAGAGCCTGTTCTAACACAACTGTGTCAGAAAAAACCACACCCTTAACTGAAGAAGTCGTGGCTGGAAAAATATAAGTGCATGAAAAGCCCTTCGCAGAAGCAGCTATTTTCAAATGTAAAGAGATAGTCAGATGGAACAGCATATATTACGGGGGAATATATGGGGAGAAACATGAAATCCAAATGACACCTTAGAGTAACTGAAGCAATTAGATCCATTAGTCTAATACATATGTACATATAAATGCTAGAAATTTCAATAAAGCACCACATCATATGAGAGCTACCAAGCCAACCCACAGCATATCGTACTTATCACAGGGCATGCAAATACTTATGAACAGGTTGTTCGTGTAATACATTTTTTGTCAGGAAAACAGTTTTATAAAATATAGCACATTTACAGATACTCAGAATCGCTTACAAAAAAAAGTTCTGAAATTAGTATTAATATTTCAGGTTACTTTTACATTTCAAAATCCCCTTCCTCCCCATCCTCTTTAACTTAAGAGGGTTTCATCACAGGATTCACCTAAGAGGAAGTGATATTACAGAGTTCACTTTAAACAAAAGAAGAAAGTTATAGAACAGGAATGCCATAAAATTGTTCACGATGACATCCAGAAAGAAGAAAAAAATTTCAATTTTTAAACAGCTTACATTCCATAGTACTCAACCTGGAGAGTTGATGATGCACACACAATTACATAGATTTAAAAAGGTAAGACGCTGAATAATACCCAGTAAGAAGCTACAATAATTTAAGAGCACATAAAAAAATCCACCCTTAAATCTAAAAAAATACATTAAAGAATTTAAAAAAAACCCCAACATTGAATTTGGGCTGAGATCTCATTGTAGCAAATAAACACATTTAAAACTTTAATATTAACTCATTTCTATGCCTGGAAATCAGGACAGATCTAAGTACTTATGCCTTCGGTAGTTTATAGGTTCAGTGTTTCTCACCTGAATCACCAGCATGAATGTTATGGGAACCTTGAGATGATGTAAAATGTCTCACATGTATATTAGCAGGGACCAGCTAACTGCATTTCTTAGAGGAAACAAATTTTTGCAATCACTTAAAGGCTAGTTTTGTTCTGTTTTGTAGAAACTTGTAACAGATTATTGTTTTCTTCTCCACACCCAGAGGAAATCGCTTTTACTAAGTCTGCAGTTGATGGGATTTGACCTCATCTAAAGGCTCTCTGCCACCAAAGGACTGAGCACACCTCTTCACACCAACGCAGCTTTAAGTCTGCTGAGGCCAATCCAGAATAAAAATACAGGAAGCAGGTTGTGTCAAGAACACAAGGGAAACTACAAGACTTTGAAAAAATTTAAAATACACTGCCAACTCTTAAAACAGAGCATGCAAAAAACCCCAACACCCTACAGTTATTTTTTTTTTTAAGTTTAGGACAGAGTTATCTGATCAAAACCTTACAAAATCGAGTCATTTCATAGAGGGGAAAAAACCACACACAAAAAAAACCTGCCCTCTTCCTGGGAGCTTACAATTTTTCTGTACAGAATAACATGTGAGCAAAATGCCTGTATGGGACCTGGTGTCACATTTGTGAAGTAAACAAGCAGCAGACTTCTCAACTGTTGATACAATCCCAGTCACTAGCAACAAAGATTGAGGTTACCCATTTCCATAACATGTAGCTTCTGAGACCTATTTTGACAACAATATAGTAATTTGCTTTGTATCCATTTTTTTCCTGACAGTTCTTTCAACAAGTTATCTCCTCTCACACCGGAAATATGCCACTAAGTCTAACAGAGGTGAAAACAGCTTTGACAAGAAGTTACTGGAGAAAGGATAAGGGGATAGCAAAACAAATTAAAATAAAATAACTTGTTTTCTTTACTGTTGTGCAATCAGCAATCTTTTGAGGAGTAAAATTTATCTAAAAGGGTCACATAAGTGACAAGTCAGGCAGTGTGCTGGCAGAGGGAGGGAATGCAGCTCTATGTTGGATGCAAACAGAACAGGAGAGGGAAAGAACAAAGAAAATAATTTTATGGCCCAGGAAAGAGAATTGGGGGGACTGGGGAAAGCTACAGAGCCGAAATTACTGCACGGGGAAGTCATGATGCGAGAGGAGAGAGGGAGAGGAAGCTAAAGGGCTGGGCAGCACTGGGGTGGTGCAGCATTGAGGGCAGCAAGAAACCCAAGGGGTAACTGAACCATTGCAAACAGACTGAGTTTGCGTGAAAACTGAGTTAGTGGGGAGACAGTGAGGAAGCAGAACATCTACCTACAGAAAATAAGGTTTCATTATCACTTGGTGATAAAAAGAAAAAGTTTATAAATTTGTACTCTTACCACTTCCCTCAATATTCTGGTACTTCTTGTATTTTTTCCAATTTTCCTTTACTTTGAATGAAATTTGCCAAACTTGTTCCTTAAAACAATTAATATGACTTTGTAATAGGGAAATTATTTATGATTTGCACTACAATTTCCATCATTTTCAGTGAGAACATTTTGGCACCAATGACACTGGATTCATTCTTACCATTTCAAATGTTTCCTACTGAACTTTTAAAAGGAAAAGCTGGCACTATCTTAGGAAGTCTAGGAACAAAGAAAGTAAAGCATGACTGTACTACTTAATAGACAACGTACTTAACATCATGAACAATCATATTCTTTTTTAGCAAATGTTCCTAGCTCGTGCATCTTCAAAATTTCCTCTGCTCTTTGTTTTCAAACAGGAAGAGATTATTTCATGAACAAGAACAGTTATTTATCTTGTACTGAATGCAGGCACCATCATCTTGCTTATTAACAGAGACGTTGCAAGTTAAACACTCTAAAACACTCTAAAAATTTAAAGAAATCAAAGAAAAAGTTTATCTGACCAAAAGTATTGCATTTTCCATCTGTAATATCATGCCTTAGTATATGAAATGGTAGTTCAAGAAACAATCCATGTTAGGAAAAAAGGAAAAGAAAAAGAATTAGACCAAGTCACAAAAAATTCCTTGAAACACATCTACTTTGTCAGCAATTACTTCCTATTTTCACCTTCTACAAAACACCAAAATAAAGTCTAGCACAGTGTGCTCTGAGTGACCACAAGGTTACATTATAGAACTGGCAAAAAATCATTTGGGCAAACCTGAGGCTTCAAACCATTAAAACCAATGAACATTTATATTGGTGTTTAAGACACAGTATTACTTGTCTACTAAGGTCATCAACACTTCTTATCATCTTATTCCCAATACCCACATTAAATAAATCTCTTAAAATGGTTAAGAACAAAGAATAAAGCTAGGAACCTGATTCAAATTAGACCTTGATTTCCAACTACTTATGAAGGGCAAGAATCTACGGAACAGAACTGTAAAAACAGCAGTTACTGTAGGCCTTACACCAAAAACCAAACCCCCAAAAACCAATACCCCTCATAAAAGCCAGCTTGGAAAGTATGTATCTTAAGAAACAGAACTTCAAAATTACTGTTGGCAGTAATCATTATCTGCTGATAATCCGGTTTTCTAGACTGCTGTGTTAAGAGAACATTGAAGAACCAGAGGCAGGGCACAGTGGTAACAAAGTAATTGTTGTGTAGCTTTACCAAAGCCAAATGAAGGCAATTGGGAAAAGGCAGCATGGATTTACCAAAGGCAAATCATGCCACACTAAACCGATCGCCTTCTACAGCAAAATAACATTTTCTGTCAAGATGGGGAGAGCAGTAGATGTTGTTTACCTGGACTTCAGCAAAGCATTTGACACTGTTTCCCACAACTTTCTCCTGGACAAACTGGCCAGACACAGATCAGAAGTGATATGCAAGATGGGCAGGAAACTAGCTCCCAGCTGCACTCAGAGTGATCAATGGTTTTTACTCAGGCTGGCAGCCTGTCACAAGCCCGTCCCTCCAGGGGTCCAAACTGGGCATCATAATCATAGCAACATAATCATAAATCACCTGGGTGAAAGGACTGAGAGCACCATGACCAGGTTTGCTGATGACACCAAACTGGGTGGTGAGGCGGACACGTGAGAAGGGAAAGCCATCTTACAGATAGACCTGGGCAGGCTGGAGGAGCGAGCCAGCAAGAACAGTCTGGAGTTTAACAGAGACAAGTGCAAGGCCCTGCATCTGGGATGACGTAACCCAAGAGCCCAGTGCAGGCTGGGATCTGTGTGGGTGGGGAGCAATAGTGGACAAGGAGTCAGCAGTGGACCATTGCAGCAGTGAAGGCAAATTGGATCCTGGGTTGCATCCACAGGGACATTACCAGTGGAGATAAGAGATGTGATCATCCCACTCTACCAAGCGCTTGACAGGCCACACCTGGACTGCTGTGTCCAGTTCTGGTCTCCACAATTCGAGAAAAGACATAGACAGACTAGAGAGGGTCCAAAGCAAGGCCATGAAGATGATCAAAGGCTCCAGAACCTGCTCTATGAGGAAAGGCGGAAGGAGTTAGGTCCTTTGTCCCTGGAGAAAAGAAGGCTCCAAGGGACCTCATCATGGTTTTCCGTCACTTAAAGGGTGGCTGCAAAGAGGACGGGGGCTAGAGGTTTTCAAGACACGGCTGGGCAGGGTGTTCAATAATCTCATCTAGGTTCCATTTCCCATGACACGTTGGCCCAGATGATCTTTCGAGTTCCCTTCCGGCCTGGGCTGTTCTGTGATTCTATGTAGCATAAGCCTATATAAAATTTGAGCCAGAATTTAGCTGGGCAAATTCAGCTGGAATACAGTTCAAATACAGTTGTCTAAATTCCGCAGAAGTTTCAATATATATGGCTCAGAATACATAATTCAGTCCTTGAAAAAAGAAGAGGGCAGAAGCCAGCATTAAAATTACCCTAAAAGCCAAGATACAGAAAGGTGAGTTCCCTCCTTTTAATAAAGCATTTAAAAGACCAAAAGTATCAAACTTTTAGAAACGGTAATCATTCACCTCCCCATCCTGACCTGAAAAAGCATTGTATCCCAGAGATCAGACTCGGCAGGAAGCTGGAATGAGGCACAAGGAGGAACAAGGCAGCACACTGTGTTATTCCCCCCCTCAGTGACTGGCACTGGACACACTGGAAGGCACAGTTGCAGCCTACGCTCACCATTGGTACCATTTTTATATTAAACCCCTCTAACATGATTTATTAATTCATGTTAGAAAGCTTTCACTTCCAGCAAACAGCTCATTCCAAACTATTTAAAAATGGGAAGAGGTGCCAATCTAAAAATTGGACTAGGAATAAGATCAAAAAGGAATGACTCCCGGAACTGTTAACTCTTATCTCCAATTGACCAGGTCCCTGCTTTCTTTCCAGTCCTAGACTTTAACTTCCCTTTGCCTCTCTATATCATTTCCTTCTCCGATTTTCCTGCTAAGCAGTTTACAGTTTCAAACCAACTTATCAACATGAAGATTACCTTGCTTTCACTTCAACTCAGTAACTTGATCTATCTGTTCCTTCTGCTTCTCACATAGCGTTTCTGAAAACATTCAGTGCATATATTAATGAAAGATTAAGGACAGCAATACCAGAAATCATAATATAAGATGTCACACTGTTCATAGAACAGAAAGACACTCTCTACATAAGTATCTTAAACCACAGACACCTTAACCTTTTCTTTTGAAACTGTAAGAGCTTCACAAATTTATCAGAAACCTTGCGTGCAAATGAGAAATCAGGAATTTCACCAGTGACTTTTGCATTTCTCCAGGCACAATGTGAAAGTATGAATTCTGCAAACTATCAAACATTTTTCCACTGCCTCTTACCAGAGGAGCAATGCTCCTCTGATGGTAATGGCAGTCGAAACAGTTTTTCTTTTCAGTACTTTGCTGGCTATTAGTCCCCAAAATAACTCCTTACAGTTCAGTGAAAAACATGGGCTTTAATGTGGTATCATGGTGTTCACAGTTTTATCTGAAAATCATGATACTTTTATTTTATGAAGTCGGTCCAAAATTGAAACTGAAACTGAATTAGCTGCACGTTGAACCTGGACTTAAAAAGCCTCCAAGATGAGTCTTTGTAATTACACTGCCAAATACCACAAAAGTTGATTTGCCTGCAATTTTATTTCAGAAACTCCAATTCAAAGAAGCTTCTCAAGAAAAAACCACAGAGAACTATGTAATTAATAGTGTAATATCACAAAATTCAATTTAAGACAGCTAATGCAAAGGAACACAACTGGAAACAAAAATTAAGCCAGAATTACTCAGTACTGAAAAGGCAAGATTAGAACTGAATTCAGGAACTGTCACAGATCACTATGTAGAGTTGCAAAGATTATGCTGTGGCCAGGTGGTCTACTGCAAGCATAAAATAACATCAAGTAGCAAAATTATCTTCCCTACTTTGAAAGAACAGCTACTACAACATTATTTCTGGTCCTGATGTACACACTTCAAGAGGGAGACATGAAATACAGTTCAAGGAAGAACTACAAAAATGATCCAGAAGGTAGAAGACTAACTTGCAGGGATTAGTAACTTGATCTATTTGTTTAACCAGAAAGGTTAACTGGTCACTGAGGCGAAGGCACCCTTCCAGTCCTGCTAACAGAAGAATGGAGAGATTTAACACTTGGGAGTGAATATCGGACACGTTTGCCCTTAAATAGAGATGGAATTTTCCAAACCAGTAACTTTGCTTTGGAAAATCTTTATAAAACACAAGTTTTAATCCAACTTCCGGAATACCTTCTACTATCTGTCTGCACTGAGATCAGAGTCCCATCTGCTTCTGAAATCTCTGAACCCGCCCTTCCTTCTTAGGCTTTAGGAAAAATACATTCCCACACACACAATATGCTCGTGTTATCTACAGCTTCCAAAGCACTTCTAGTATTCTAGCACTTTTCAATTTTTTTTCATTTTTATTTTTAAATAGCACCTTCCTCTGCTGGTAGGTCGGTGACAGCTGGAGACTGAATGTCAGACAGAAGGCACAAGTACAAGAGACAGGACTAAAAATTCTCCTTAATCCTTCTCCTGCTCTCAGATCAAAGTGATCAGACTTGCAATTAGGACAAATTTTCCCTCAGCTCAGGTAGGATATCTCTTACTAGTTTTTAATGATCTTCTGCAGCATGAAGTACAAATCTCCTATCTGAATCACTCAGGTATACCTTACCTGAGAAATTTCAGCGCCAAACGCTACACAAGTTCCCAAATACCTTAGCTTGTCTCACTGGCTGCTTCGATGCATTCAGCATTTAGTCATTAGGTTAATGTTTTTAAAAGTTAACAGCATGGAGAACAAAAAAGGTTGCACCACAGAGGTCATCTCTCTATGCCTTACCGACAAAAATACAAAATTTGTTCAACAGAAAACATTGGTGACAAGTATTCTTTCCAGCCTGCTTTACTGCTACATTGAATTTTGTCACTGATGTCACAGAGACTCAGCTACACACACCAGTCAGTACTACACCAGAATGAGACAAGTCACTAATTTTTGTTTTCATCCTCTAATTGTTCAGAAAGCGTCAAAGGCCAAGACAATGTAAAAGTCAAATATTTTTCCAATATCAATATTCATGGATGGTGGTGGCAGTACTGGAAAACAAATGTACATTTATTTTTGCCATCAGGGTCATGAGTCCATACAAATAAAGAGGTTTAACCCAAATACTGCTTATTTTTAGGTTTCTGTGAACCCACATGCACTTCCCAAGCCTCATGCCAAACATGCCAGTAAGCCAGTGCCCTCAGATTTTTGAACACAGGTCAAATCAGATCACCAGCTTTCCAAGGGCAAGGCCCCAGCTTTATCCAACAAGTATTTAGAAAGCTTGAGACAAACTGATCAGCGTGTATGACCCAAAAATGAACACTTAAAACTGAAGCTGCTAGATTTTAATTCCAAAAGTGAATTTGTGGAAAACAGAAATGCACGCATCAATTTCTCAAAGAAAGGGCCAAAACTGACCAAAGCAAAATCGGATGTTTAATTTGCCAGTGTAAGAAATCAGGTAAGAAAATTTCTGTCATTTTCACATACATGCATTTGATATCAGATTTTCCTAGGAAACACCACACAGTCCCCTGGAAGAAAAGCCATCTATCTGTGTGAGCACACAGAGGTGGCACTTACCTGAGAAGAATCTATTGCTGCTCCACAGAACAGCAGGGAGATGTGCAGTGGTTGCACCGGTGGCTTTAGACAGAAATGAGAACTAGGTCAGGATCTGCGATCGAGGACAAGGTTTTACCACTGCCCATCGTAACTTGGGGATGCTCCTGGCACATCAGGTCAAGAGTAAGAGCACACAACGCAGGCTCTGCCCCACAGCAGCAGAGAGGCTGTAGTGCTGCATGAGACCTGTGGAGTTTGTAAGTACCTTTACCAGAAGGCAGAAGAGTTCAGGGCTCATTTGAATTCAGGACACAGTACGAGTTGCAAGCTGTCTAAAGGAAAGTCACACACATGCTCTAGGTGCAAAGACAACAGGAAAGAAAAGCTTTCTTCTTCCCTCAAGATTTTCTTTTGACCTCTAGGCTCAGCAAAATACAAAAAATGAAAAAGAGCCCTCCAGGATGCAATATGATCACAGTAACATTGTTTCACTTTTCCTATAAGGTTTTAAAAGCAGTATTTTCTGATGGCACTACCTATCCAATGCTACCCCTTTTTTTTTTTTTTTAAATAAAGGAGAGTGGACATTCTAAAATTCGACTTGAAAAATCTACCTTTATTAAAATGTTAGGGTTTTCAAAAAGGTTATACCAGATCAGTGTCTGGGAAAAAAAAAAACACAAACAATCAAAAAGACCTCACCCACATGCTCAACACTATCACAGATATAAAAAACCTAAAACCTTATGTTTAAAATTTACATTATCTTTATGTATGTAATGTTCACCGCTGTTGAAGCCACTCTGAACCTATGTTTTCAAAAAGCACTGTGAATAACAAAACCTGCTACAAAGGACAGAAGAAATTAAAACTCATTTTTCAACAGGATCACAGATACTTCCCTGATACTTCAAAAATGCAAGAAACATCAGTAACTAAGTATTTGCATCTAAAATACCAGTATTATGATGCATAAAGGGTCAACTGGAATGCAGCAGTGCATAAGCAAAGTGACCCCATTTTGGCTAGGATCCAATTATTTTAGACTGAATAGGGAGGGATAAGATTTCTGAAACATGATGGCAATGAACAGAACAAAGTCATTTAACCCTTTAATCTATTCTACAAAAATAACTTTTTCCAAAATAGTTGGTTGACATTTGGTATCTTTTATTTATTTATCGGAGAGAGAAAAGCAATTATACTTCTTCCCACAATTGCACAGATAGTGAAAACACTGCATTAGACTTGTTACAGCTAGGATTTCACTTTATGCAAGCAGGAGAGCTATTTTATGGGTTTGGTTGTTGTTGCTTTTTTTTTTTTTAAAGTAAATTCAAGGTAAACTCTGAAAACAACTCTCATCCTAGAATGAAGGCTCTGTTGACTTACTCATTTGAGTACTACCCTCTGGAACAGAAGACTTCCTGAGATCAACGCTTAAACTCATCAGATACAACAAAACAACGATCAGTTCATTTTAGTTTTAAATATAATTGCATTGACAGTGTTAGAGTAAATTTAAATGTGCTGTATTCTAAAGCCACAGAAATTGTGACTGACTGTAAAGGACAACTCCACACTTTACAGACTACGAATCTCACAGATCACTAACAGTGAAGGTGGTGTATCCACAATCCCTCTGAATTGCCTATGGACACACACGAACAGAGGCACTAAGGTGCTGCTTCTCAATCTCACCTCTAGCATGGAAAAGAGTAATGGAAATGGAAAATTTTTCCATTTACTATTATTGTTCATTAAGAGGCTGCAACTGGAATGTTTAAAGAGTGGAGCAGGAAATGATTCCATAGGGTATTTAAAAATACAAGACATCTAAATGTGGAGATTAGGCTTACTGGAGTTAAATAACTAAGCAGATAAATTGGGTGTTTTTTTTTAATCAAGGAATTCTACTAAGAAACTGAAATTTCAAAATTTCACACGATCGATCATTCCAATTGTGTAAACAGAGCTTTGAGATTTAGAAAAGAGTTCTGGAAAAGGACTGAAAAATTGCAATACTCTAGCTCAACTTCTTCATTCATCAGAAATTATTAAACCTTAATAAACACATCCTGATTTGGAGACCAGACATTCTTATTGAAGCAAGGGCAAACTAAAAGTGCATAAGCATACCAGTTTTGTTTTCCAGGCTGAAATAAAGTATTAGTATGTTCCTTACATATTACAACAAGGAACAGTGTCGCTAATGTTAGGGTGTACTGAATGATAGCTCTTTTTCTTATTCTAAGAATTCCCATTCATTAACTCTTCTTGTGTTGTTCTGAGCATCTGCTCAGAGATACACAGCCTTGGGAAAAAAAAATAAATCTAACTTGCCTATCCACCAACAGTGATAATTAGTTTTCAGAGACTTCGACTCAAACACAATCCCCCTCTTTTTTTTTTTAAGGGCTTATACTTCATTATGCAATTTTTATCTGAATCAGAGGTACACTGAAACCATTTTCTCTTTTACACAACATCCAATTTTGTTGATGTATTTGTAAGGCACTGACATCATAAATCTTAAGTATGCTCTGGCAGCATTTGTTGCTACTCAAAATTATTTAATAATAAAATTCAAGAATTACATGGATATCTTTATGCTCTTCACGAAATGCTTAGGAAAGTTATAAGCAACTAATGTAGCTGCTCCAAAAGATTACAAAATCACAAAAAGAAGGATGAAGAGGCTAAGTAACAGTGTCTGCCACCACTTTGCAACAAAGCCACAAGCAGAACTTACTGTTTCTTGATGAATTCACAATTAATATAACTTTGGAGATCCTACAGCAAATCCCCACAAGAAAATATACTGCATTATGATGAAACTGGTTGGTTGAAATTTTTGAGATGGAACTAACTTGAATATTCACGATTAGATGCATGAATTCAGCCATTATTTTCTGGCAGAGAATCCAATGCTACAGTGATTAGAGAGTGTGCAGGCATCATGATGGCACCAGCAAGTTAGGTATGTAAGCAGCACAAATTTTGTTGATGGGTGTGTTACCAGTTTGAGCTAGAAGAGAGTGAATTAAAGTACATAAATGAAGTAAAGGCTAATATGAAGACTGGAGATGTCAAGTAGGCTTGAATCAGGCTGATAAAGGCAGTAGAGATGTTGAATTTTCCATTAATTTCTCATGCACTTTCAGCTGAGACTTTTCTAGGTGGCACCTCCCAGTTCTTTTCTAGCACTTCCCTGTTTTAACGGGGGAGAGTGGGAAGGACAGAAATCCAGATAAGTTACGAGACCAATTTAGTCTTTTGACACAGTAAAATAGGACAGAATTTTAAAAGCCTGTATGCAGGAGGAAACAAGTGTGTTCGAAGAATGCAAGCCTAAGTATTAATTTTGACATAAACCTTCCATATGAGATTTTATACTGCACTTGCACATAAGAACAGCTTTGAAATGCGAGCCTTACATATGCATCGTCATCCTGTTTCCAAATTAGACAGCTAACAGCCAGGCTTACTCAAATTCAAAACCTCCTTTACATAGTGGTTAATCAAGCATCTGTAAATCCCTTTAGGCAGATGAAAAATTGTAGGAAGACAAAGTGGTTTACCTTATCCTTTATCCACCCTACACTGAAAATTTCTGGACAATGTTTAAAATGCATGCCCTATATAAAGGATATTAACACTTCTAAGACTTCTATGAAGACAGCGAAGTGAGACAAAGTTCATCCCATTACACATTTCTGAAATCTAAGAGCATTCTCGTTTCCATCTCAGAATGCTCTTGACAACCTTAGTCTACAGATTGAAGATATAAACCATGGGTAAAAGTTTTAGTGCAACTAATTTTCATGTACTATATTGTTGTTTGTTCCGTGTTAGGAAATAGTATGTCAAGAAACCCCCATGAATTCTATTTTAGGAGCAACGCGTTTCTGTTTTTCCCAGGGGAGTGTAAATATGTTCCACACCCCAAAATTATGCAGTCATGTTTCCTACTTCTGGGTAAACCTCAAGGGTCGAGCACACCCACGCTGCAACAGATGAAACACCATGAGAAAACCATCTTCCTGATCATGCTGTCTCCCTTGTCGGGCAAGTATTGCACAACTGAATACGGCTGCATAAATGAACCATATGCAAACCCAGGACTTACCTTCCAGCTGCGACTCTCTCATTGTTTCCACCTGACAGAGGCAAAAAGACATTATTGACTTTGCTCTACAGGGTTTCAGAATCGCATCTGGGGAAAAAATACACTAGCCCAGTTTCTCCAGTCACTGTAAATCACGCGAACAGTGTTTAATGGCCATTTTAGTGAAGTTACTTTCAGAAACACAAACAATTCACTACAGCAGCCCAGACTTCGACAGGTACGGAATCATGGCCACTCTCACACTTTCTACTAGGTCTATTTCTTAATTTCTTAACTAGGACCATTCTAGTCTCCAGATGGTTGTGTTAGTCAACTGAAGATTCAACAGAATAAAGAACAATGCACAAAACACAGAAGGATGTGCACAAACCATGGAATAGAGATTCTGTTTGCACTGCAGGAGGACAAGGACTAACCGGAGCCTGACACTTGCTCGACTACTAGAATGGCTGTAGAGCCTCACGTAGCACAACCCAGTTAATTGACAGAACAGCCTGTGCCCTGCTCTGCTGTTACAAAGTCTGCCCATTCACAAAGGCTGCCTTCACCGAAGGGGTCGAGGTGGCTGCATTTACACTATGGGTCTGGTTATAGCCAGCCTGAGACCCTAGGGGACAGACCTAGGCTCTCCCTCCCGCTTTTCCACACATTCACCTTTGAAAAACCAATTCCAAACACTCAAATCCTCTCTCAAGATCCAGCCCCAAATATTAGGTAAAGACAGAGAAACAGACCTGCCCTGAACAGCCAGAGCATCTGAAGGTCCTGATAGTTTTGCATGGCTATAATGTTTTACAAAACAAAACTAAACCTGTTACTAAAACCAAAAGAACAAAACTGAAATCATGCTTCTGGGCATTCTGCACTTACTGAATTAAGTCCCAATGTAAAACATTAAATGTTCCTGTTCTACACATCCCCATGCTTTCAGATTAAACTGAACACTGTCCATCCATAAAGACTAAGTTCTTTAGGCAAGGATTATTTTAGTTGACAAACATTTGAAGATTAATAGCAAAAAACCAATGTTTCTACACATCTGTCATTACTGGTTGTCTAAAAACAACTCCACTGACTATCATACTGTCTTTATTATTGATTTTTACTTGGCTTTCTATCCAAGTGACTCATCTTCTATCCATGCACAAAATGTCCTCCATCTTTCAACATTAGTACTACCAATAGCTAGAAAACTTGCAAAAACAAAGTACAACTGTTTATGTTTGCCTAGTAGTAACCAGAGACTTTTCCCTACTGTATTCTAAAAAAATCACAACTAGCCAGTGTTGGTTTTATAATCCAAGAAACAGAAATTTAAGTTAGAATCATGAACATCAACGACGTACAGTTGTGTAAGATCAGGTGGAGACAAAGAGGATCCTGAATAATCCACACAGCACTGTCAAAGTACTTTTATTCCTGACTCAAGTCGTAAAATGAACTCTTTCTAGAAACCCTACTGCCACTATTTTACTGCTGAAACACATATGTACAGTTCTTTCAAGTTCATTGAAAGGCTACTGGCACCAGAAATTGCAAAACACAGCGATATGCACACAGTATTCAAAGCCAGAATTCTAAACCCAGCTTTGACAGTGCTTTCCCAAACAGCATGTAGTCGGATACATGCCAGCAGTTTCTGCTCATGTGAAGCCCAACTGATCTCAACAAAACCTTAGAAGTTGGAAAGCAGCTCTCCAAGGAGATGTGCAAAACAACTGCGTGAAATGAAAACAATAATCACTTGTATTAGAGCTGTATTCTGGTATTTGTTTTTACAACAGTATTATTTCATATGTACAAACATCTACTCTTTAAGTCTTTGTTTCCGTATTTTGTACGTATATCATGCTTTCTCCTGAGATTCCCACATTGTGCCCACTACATTGCTGAGCTTACACAACTGTTTGGTCATGCGGTGAGCTGGATAATGAGCTAGAGTAGGTAATCTGTAAACAAGCCCCCCCATCTCAACCTGCAAATAGATCTGTTCAACAGAAGCTCCTGCCCTTAAGGGATTTCATAGAATCATAGAACCATAGAATTGTCCAGGCTGGAAGGGACCTCCAAAGGTCATCTAGTCCAACCTCCCCGCAGTCAGCAGGGACACCCCCAACCAGACCAGGTTGCCCAGGGCCTCATCAAGCCTCACCTTGAATATCTCCAGGGATGGGGCCTCAACCACCTCCCTGGGCAACCTGTTCCAGTGCTCCACCACCCTCACAGTAAAGAACCTTCTCCTAATCTCCAATCTAAATCTGCTCCCCTCTAGCTTAAAGTCATTGCCCCTCGTCCTGTCAGTGCAGGCCTTTGTAAACAGGCTCTCCCCAGCCTTCCTGTAGGCTCCCTTCAGGTACTGGAAGGCTGCTATTAGGTCTCCCCGGAGCCTCCTCTTCTTCAGGCTGAAAGATCATAGATCATATTTCAATATGATCTAACATGTCCTTACACTTAAACGTACATTAGGCATTTCACACTTTGTTGGAGTTGTTCAGTAACAAAGCATCCAATGAAGCTTATGAAATCCAACTTATGAAGTCCTACAAAAATGTATTCCATAGGGCCACATGATAAATTACATTTACTGTCCCATTTTTAAAATCAAAACATTACCTTTCTACACATACACAGACACCAACATAGTCTACCATGTCTCTCCCTGAAGTTCCCACAGAAGATGTGTACAACCTATACAGGTATTCAACTTTAGCTACCCCGGAGCCAGGAATTCATAGTTTCAGATCGGTTTGTTGTTTTGGTTTTGGGTTTGGTTTTGTTTTTTTTTAACCAAAACAAGTCTGATAATTCTAATGCTCAAATATTAAACATGATACTTATTTAGCCAACTGTCCCAATTTCATCCCAAGATACTCTGTAGTATTCTCTTTTGCATATGAAGAATTTCTGTAGCTGCCAGAGTAAAAACCATTTGGGGTTTTTACAAGCAAATGCCAAAACTTTGTCTAAAAGGGAAAAATTGCCAAACTCAGTCAAATTAGTGGTTTAACTCTTCAAATATCCTGATTAACCATGGCCAGCATGCAGTTTTAAGAACAGTGTAACACTGCAGATGAGTATGTTTGTGACTTACTGGTTTATGCTTTATACCATGAAAAAAAATTACATACATTTCAACATTCCTTCTATAACTGATATAGAATGTGTAATCTTACTTTGCACTGTGCTAAACTCTTGACCGTAACAGTACCTCATAGCACTAAGCCCCCGTGGGCTAATACAGAATGTGACTTTTTAAAAACAGTGTTTTAAACATATTACATGTAAAAAAATCCTAGATAAATCCTCTTTGTAATGTAATCCAGATTTTTAAAACTGTTTCTGACCTTACAGTATCAATTCATTTTTCTGTTCTACTTCAATTCATTTTTCTCATCTGTCTTCTCCAAACTAAACCAACCTCAACTGCCTCATACTTCCCCACTATTTTCTTTCCTATTAGTACTAAACCTTACTACAGAATTTCAGAACTCTATCAGTTAAAAATGAAAATACTTTAAATAAGACTTTCCCCCCCCTTTAATCTCATGCACCTCTATGAACATCACTAAAAAGCAGATGGTTTTATGAAGATGTTCAATGACACAGCATAGCAATATAACTCACTATCTTAAATTATTCTTATTTATGAGTCTGTTATCAACCTTACCCCTGATCTTTTTCTGTGTTATCCTCAAATACCTTGCTCTCCTCCAATCTCAAGTAACCCATACAAGATCATTACATCAAATTTAATTTGTTTCAGTTTTCTAGATCTTGAATAATATAGGAAGAAATTAATGGTAACACAACATGAACAGCCCATTATCTAGTCATTGTACTGTTTATCCTTATTGCAAATTTATTCTGTCCAGATGCTACTGTCTCCACCAACTATTCCTTAGCATTTTTCAAAGGGAAACTAATCTAATTCAACAAGTCTTGGAAAGGATATACACTCACTCTTCTTTGGGAGGATAGGAGGTAGTAAGATTTTTCTGATTTATCCTCCAAAGATCAAACTGCATGTCAAAACACACCTTCACTTCATAAGACAGTTAAAGAGGCACAGTGCCAACATGAAAAATATACCTCCAAGAACACTTAGTTAAAAAAAAGTGTAATGAGCTAACATGATGCGATATTTAAAAAAAATAAAAAAATTAAGAGACATGACTCTCATATGAAATAAGAAAACAGATCTGAATACACTGCTGAAAATATAAATTATTCCTACGTTCATCCCTTTCAGAACTAGCTATAGCATAGGTCACATCTGCAGGGGATACTATTCTAGACGATATAATAAAAGATTATTTTAATTGAAGAGCAATATTCAGCTTCAATTTTGACAGATAAATGAATTTTAAAAAAATTAAATTTTCCTTCTCTTCAGTGTTTAATAGCATATTTTCAGTTAACAAACAAATTACATAGTTTACCAGAAGGGGGAAATGAATAAGCTGCCTGTGTCATATTCATAAAGCAAATCAGAAAAAAAAAAACCACCAAAATGCCTGGCTTTTCAGTAATAATGTCCATATTATTTCAATAACATAATATTCAGTATTATTTCAATAACATTATTTACGCAAACACTTTTTCAGTTACCATGACAAATCCTATATGGTCTGGTTGAAAAACATACTTTAAGAACAAAACAATCAAGATAATAAACACTTTTACAGTTTTCTTACCCATACGTTCTTTCAAAATACCAATATTACTAAATATATTCTCACAGCAAGAGCTTTTAAGATGACATCTGCTAAGTCATCCTCTCTATAGAGACCATTGCCAAACAGTTTGGGCCATAAATTGGATACTTTTTTTTTCTATTATTACATGAGACTGTCTCTAGTTCACACATATTTAACAGTAAATGACAAGAGAGAATGTCTAAATAATAGAGCTGATTAAATACAATTTAGTCAATATTCATATAATAGTGAACACTTCCACAAGCTCTAAAGTATTAAGTATTCTTTATCAGCTTTCGAAATTATAGCTGTCAAACACTTTTCCTCAAAAATTCCACTTTGGGAAGTACCTTAGCCAACACTAACACTTAAACATGTGCAAAATGCTCTCTAAGGCACTGATGTTGTGCCTGTGTATTCGTCCTTCATATTAATCATTATGCGTCAATACAGCAATTTAATGGAGTAAGATCTAGTTCTCAGTCTTTTACATTAGTTCTGAAAAATTAAAATACTGTTAAACTTGTAAATAAAGAAAACACATCCAATTTAAAGGACACAGATAGGGCTAGACACTGCTTTGGCAATTATTTATACCTAAATCAACAGGAAATTCAACTAACAGCTGAAGGGAAGTCAATAATACACATTAAGCACAGTCAGGAAGGAACCTTTCAAACATCATTAAATTTCTAGCCCATCCTAACCAAACTACTTTCCATGCTTGAACTTCCTTCCAAAAACTGAAGCTTTCTAGATGAACATTTTACAAAAAAAAAAGAATAAGTTAGGCAAAATCAAAGAATAGAAAAACATAAAGCTGATACTGTGTTCCTGCTTGTATAAAAAACATATCCTGGAACTTACACTACTGATAGAGATGAAACAATTGCACAAATGAGTGTTTATAAGTTCCCTTCTGGGTCTGAAATACCTCAGCAGGAATTAAAGCATGATTTAACATGTCATAACAATTGAATAAATTAGAAAAATATTGTACCTCAGGCAACATTAATTCCCCTATTTGCCAATTAGCGTCTTTCTGTCAGGGAGAAGGCATCAGAACCCTTTTCTTTGCCAAGTTTCCTTTAAAACCACCAATCTTCTATTCTGCAGAGATATGGAAGTATCTCTTATCAGCGCAAACACAAGCACAATGCTTCCTCAAAAAAGTACACTCCAAGCTTATTAGACAGACAGAGTCTTAGGGCAATACACAGGAACAGCAGGGCAATATATAGCTGCACAGTATACAGAGCTTTCACCAGATCAACACTTCAGCTTGCACCAATTCTTTTTTTAAACAGCTCGGAGAATTCCCAGAGAAATATGAAGACAATGATGGAGCTGCGCACGTGGTGTGGGCAGCTTCCTTCAATCACACAGGACAGCACAAGAAGAAAACAATACAGGGCTTATTATTCAATCTGTTAAACTATTCTGTGTTGATTTGGAGTTTCTTAATGCAAAAGATATTATATATCAACTATATAGGATACAATGTAGCCTATTACATAAAACAGAATTTAAAACATCCTACTTGTCTAATATTTATTATCCCTTGATATAAGCATTTACATACCGCTGAAGGTTACTATTTGTCCAATAAACAGACCACCTATGTACCTGCTGGTCTCTGGACAGCATCTGGTCAAGTTACTGTATCATATTTGACTAACAAGACTGGAATCATGGGAACAAATGGATATTCTGGGTCAAGGAGTTCAAATCCCAAGGTACTGTGGAAAAATACATTATATCCGCTCCTCCCCCTTATATAAGCTAACCAGCTCCATCTTAAAGACAGTCTTATTCCACTACTCCTAAGGGAAGGCTGTTGCAGACTTCTATGCCTCTGTTGCTTAGGAACCATTTTTTCTAATTTCCAAACTAGGTTTATTCTTGGATAGTTTATACCCATTTGTTCTCATGCCTCAAGCTTAAGCTCTTTTTTACCTACCTGTGTTGTTTCACTCACATTTTTATATAAAGAACAACCTCTTTCATGCTTTGTTTTCCCAGATCAAACAAGACACTCCAATTCCTCCTCACGGAGCAAATTCTCCATTCCCTTAGTCATTCTAGGAATCAGTCCCGTACCTCTTCCAGTCCGAATGCCCTTTTTACTTGATAATGGGTGATAGGACTTAGACACACTATTCCAGATAGGCTTTCACCAGTACCAGAACAAGTCAATATCACTTTACTTCTTTAAAGGAAAATATTAGGAGGACAACAACAGTATACTTGTTATCCTTCTTCTTTTCACAGTTGCCAAGTTCGATAGGTTGCTCATCCTGAACTGCAAGGATAAGATCATCTTCATTTTTTTTAATGCTATTAAATATGACTCCTTTTCCTACTGGTCATGTCCTAAGTTCTCAACTTCATTCCATGCAAAACCTTCTTTTCTATTGATGATACTTGGCATCTGATGAGAAGACACGAGATTGGCATAAGAAGTAGGAATGCATCAATGTTTTTAATGAAAACACTAAATCTTTAAACGGACCCTTGGCAAATTCCACTACTAACATGCTTCCAATATATCATCTTCTGGTCTTCCAGTTCTATCCACGCTAGACACATCCTGTCACCATTTAAAATCACTTTTCACTGAAACTTCACTCTAGTTTTACATGGAATCTTATTACACGTTATATGACTCTTAAGTTAAAATAGGTCAGCTCTAACACTGTATCCTCTCCAAGAAGTCTGGTATCTTATAAAAACAGTCTTTAGATTTCTCTGACAAAGTCTTCCTCTGTTAAGAGCTGTATCACTTCTTACTCCATTTTCCTCTTACCTCCACGTGCAATAGCTTCTCTTTCTAAATTTAAACAAATCCCTAAATATTAAGGTCACACTAATGATGCAAAGTATCCCGATTCACCTTTTCCTCTAAACGTAGTGACTACTTTTGCTGCTTATGAACCATCTAATACCTTTCTGCCTTGACATTTAATAACAAATCTTGCAACTGAGCCTCTAATTGCACAGACCACCAACTTGAAAATTCCAGAGTAAACACTATGGAGTCCCTCTATAGTTTGCACCCTGTAAGTTTGACTTTATCTTTATGGAAATCATTTTTATAACCTCACTTCAGTAAGACCTATTTGCCAGTACGCGTGTGTTCAAAACTGTCTTCATTGGAAATTAAGGCAAACTTTTTGTGTAGTCTTTCACCTGTATCTAAACTACTTTTAGTCTTATTTCATTGTCCCCATGCTTCCTCTGACAAGATAGGGGATCAGTCTTTTTCAGATTTTCTGCTTACTCCTGTTGCTCCTCTTTAAACTGCTATTAACCTTGTTAGATCTTGCATCTCCACCTTTTCGTATATGAAAAAAAAAATAATCAATATTAGTAAGGGTAAAAATATTTTATACAATTGCCAGAATTATCTGTATTTACTGCTGTATCAGAAGTCCAGCCATGCCAGAAGTAACTGAAAGCACCTCATCAAATAAGCCGTGAATATTGCTGTAAAACTGTAATTGCAAGAACACTCAGATGCTAAATTAAGTTATTGCCTTTGCAATTTTAATGTTCACTTCTATAATTACAATTATTAACAGCTTTTCATAAACTCAGAGACATGTTTGGGTCTTTTTTTTCTTTTTTTTTTTTTTTGCTTTAGTTGGGCCTTTGCTTTTTTTTCCCTCTGAGTGAAGTATGCCTAAAACATGACTAAATAGATTAATGCCACATAGGCCTCACCAGAGCTAGAAAAAGAGAAGGTAAGTTAAGGCTGTTTAATTGCAGCTTTACTTCTGATGTTATATCCAAATTGGAAAAAAAAGGCAAAAAAAAGCAACAACAAAACCTGTATTATTAATATTTTGGTCTAGAACACACTGCACAGCTATTACAAAACTTACTTGAAGGAAAAAAAAGGGCTGCAGAAACAAGGTTCGAATTTAGGATTACTATAGCAACAGAGAGGAGGGAGGGGAAAATTACCAGATTACTCTCTCAGATCATCAAATCCTTGAAAGAATAAATTTAGATTTGAGTTTCAGTCAAATGAACAGAATTTATCCTATTCATTAATGATTAACACATCAAATTAAAGACTAAATTAAACAAGCAAAAACTGTAGTGCAAGAAGTAAAGTAGCAAATACAAGATTTCAGACTGAATGTCCTCGGCTTTTTCTTCTACCATTAAATAATTGGTATCACAACAGCACTTCAAACCAATAACTGATAACAACCAAATTATTATTTAGGAAAGTATCTAGTCCTGATTAAAGGTCTGCAAAGAAAGAGGCATTCAAAATCTGCTTTGTTCTTACGTGACTCCAGTAGCTACACTACTGAAAATGTGCAATAATGTGCCCCCATTTGACTTGGAAGTGCAATGGATTTCCAAAAATATAGTTCAGTTATTATAGAATTAACACATTTCAGCAACATATATGAACACAGTAATGACCTAATGCCCTGAAAACCAGGGAAAGAAATAAGTTTAATCTCTTTAAAAAGGTGACATTATGAAAAACAAACTCAGGGTATCTTAAGTAACTAATTGCTCACATCTCATTAGGCAATCTTTAGCATTCTTTGAATTTTCAGGTTGTTTTAATAAATGCTTAATTAGCATAATGGACACTATTCCAGTATCAATAAATATCACAATTATGTTAATTACCAATAAAAGAGCAAGAAAAATAGTGGTCTCAGTCTTCTTGGGAGACCAGCTATTTCAATACTTTAGCCCACTCACGTTAGACAGGATCCCAAACCCATTAAACACGCAGCTGAAGTGGCAAATGCAGCTACAAAGGTTTATTTTTGACATTGTAAGCTTTGCTTGAGGCAGGAAGGGGTGTCTCCCCCCTTTAGTGGCAGGTATTGACCCATAAAGACTCTAAGCCTCAGGCAACTTTTCCACCAGCCAGAATGTTCAATTAATAAGGCTGCCCTCATAATTTGCAAGACTGCCGAAGTCCAGCTTTTCTGGCTGACATTCAGATTTTAACCACGCTTCCCAGCCTTCTGTTCACCACTTCTGCCTTTTGTTGATCAGCTGCCAAAATACTCTTTATTTTCTGGTGGCTGGGCAGGCCAGAAGACAGTTTGAGAGACTACCTTCCTCCAATTTGTGCAGCAAACTAACTGTGCAGCAAACTGTTCACTATGTTCTCTGCTCTTGGCTCCTCCTCAAGTTGCTGCAGTGAGGAAAAACTGGAGGATACTGGAAGGACTATCATTCCACAACCGTGAAGCAAGGGTATAGGAATCTTAACTGGGGTTTCCTTCTCCCTAAATCGACGTTGCCATTAACAGATTGGAATTGAGTCAAAGAAAGTGTCTTAGATCAACAATAAAGACTATGACAGATCCAAGAAGTGGGCATCCCACCTATCAAAATCCTTACCTTATGCTGCAATCACAAACACTCTCTCTTTCCAGGAGAGAGGCAAGAAGCTCCATATAAGATGATCCATATAACTCAGCAGATCAAGATTAGCACAGGTTCTAAAGCAGATTGAAGTGTGAAAAACATACAGGCAGATATTCAGTTACAAGTAGCAGCAACCAAAGAGAACAACAGGATGGTCCTCTCTCAGTCCAAGGCACAGAAGTCCACCACCTTCTCTTAAAATAGCTTTCCCTTAGATTAAGCATGTATGTTTATCTCCCTCTCCATCTGAGCCATGTATGATCCATTTGCTTTGGGAAAGATCTAAAGAATTTACTCTTTTTACCTAAATCGCTACATAAGCAAACAGAAAAAAAAAAAATTCATTTCCTATTTACAGTTGTGATCTAAGCAAACATCTAGAGATTATTATTAATTTATTTTTCCTGCCCATTAATAGATTCAAAAATAACTTAATACGCTACCACAAATGTTCTACATAACCAAACAAAATTTTACTGTATACTTCTGGCCACCAACACTTTATGAAAAATAAGTAACAAGAATGAACAACTCGTTCCTGACATCCTCATCCTTAATTCATTCAAAAAGATATAAAATTGTTCTGAAATGCTTCCAAGTTATCAGTTATAACCAAAATTTGCTAGAGTATCTTTGAAAATTCATCACCTAATAAATTTTAGTTTAAGTCCAAGAGAGAAGGGGAAAAAAACACCCAGAAAACCCCACACCTTGCTATGCACGCTAGTAGACTTAAAAATTACATCTACAGTAAGGAAAGAAAATCTACTTTGGAATCAAAACAGAATCTTGTGCTTTACACTGAATCTGTTATTCAAATCATATGGGAACTCAAAGTGACATTTAAAAATTAAGCAACACTTCAGTTGCATAGAATTTTACCTGACAATTGTGAAAAACTTTTCAGTAAACTGAAAGCACCTAGAGAAAGATGACAGAAATAGTGAAAAATTATTTCCTGTCAACTGAAGTCTCCTACGCTTCCCTATTGATGCTTTTTTACCCCAACTCCTCATGTTCACCTCTACATCCTGCACAAGTCCATCCTTGTTCCTCCCTTCACCTGAGCACTGGTACCCCCAGGTTGGCAAAATACACTGCGACTGGTTCAGTGGTACCCGTATCCTGACGGACAGGCAAGCGGGTAACAGCTACACAGCCAGATGCTCCTGCTCCTCAAAACAAATAAGAAGCCATGCCCCTCTTAGCATGGGCACGTTTGGGGCTTAGATTATTCCATTAGTGGCAGAAACTGTGTGTGGTTGAAGTCACCATCTTCCTGTTAAATTCAGCTGAATGTAGCTAATAGGTTCAGAAGATTAAGAGAAAAATAAAGTAAGTCCCTTTAACTTTGGAATACTTTAAGCTGTGTTGATTTAAGATTACCATGCAAAGTTAAGTTAGACAAGATTTTTTGGAGGAAAAAACATCCAAGTATACTGTATCTCTCAGTTAATGCACAACAGCAGCAATGTCTTCTTTTGCTGAATTTTAGATGGAATGGATGTTTCACATACTTTATAGATATTTTTCAGCAATATTTTGCAGTGACAATACCTAAAGAAATTGTATCATCTGTTAAAAGAAAACTAAACTCAAATTATGCCTTATTCTTCATCTCCAGTATCACAATGCAGGAACAGTAACTTTAGGCTGAGTAGTATATAGTAAAAACCAAATCAAACCAAAACACAAACAAAACAAAAAACAACCACACAAAAAACCCACAAAAAAACCACAGAAGACAAACTTCATGGGTCGAGGTTTTCCCAGACATTTGCTGGTTTAATCTGGCATTAACTATACTAAAGCTGAAATCATGTATCAGACCTCTCAAGATTCAAGATCTGAAAAAAGACAGAGATAAAAAGCATACAAAGCACCACAATAAGAATTTGAAATTTGTACGTACAAAACAAAAACAAACCCAAAATAAATACAAATAAGTTTCTATGGCTGCAAGTAAAATTACAGGTTTTAGTCCAAAATTGCTTTTTTACTGATTCCAACCAAAAACCTAGATTTTAGGTAATTTGATTTTCTCCTCATCTTCAGTGCATAAACGTACCGCAACTTAACATTAATCTACTCATTTGATGTGCAAGTATCAAAGATACCATTGCAAAGATACCATTGCAAAGATACCACCAACAATCAGTGTTACTGATTAACTGCATTTACTGCTCACTCTCTCCATGACCCCTTTTCAGCAATTCAATTAGGTACATGAAAGAAAAAGAAAAATCTCAGAACTCTGAAATATTTTACTCCTTTCAGATTTCATGAGTCAAGATCTCAAAACCACGTAACATACGGTATAAAAATCAGTAATTTTAAAAGACGAAACTCAATACATTAGTCAATTAAAAATGCAAAGGATATTTGATTAGTCTAAAGAGCATGGAAAACCCAAATCTCAAATTTAAAGAGTAGCTCTTAATAGGGAATCACAGAATGGTTAGAGTTGGAAGGGACCTTAAAGACCATTGAGTTCCAACCCCTCTGCGATGGGCAGGGACACCTCCCACTAGACCAGGTTCTAGAACCAAGTCTTTGGTTTTGGCTTTCATGTATGTTGACTTTTAATTAATCTGCAGGGAAATCCACTCAAATAAGCAATAGTTAAAAACTCTTTTTGATGCTCCACTTGCTAACACAACTGATCTGAGGCTGAAAGGTTGATCTTTCACTGAAAAATAACTGTACCCAACAGAGCAGCCTGAGATCATTTCTCAAAATGCAATCTAATAAGCAAGGTCAAAAGGAGAAAGTCAGGAAGGTGCTGAAGTTGTTACTCCTGTTTGGCTATGCCTTCAAGGACAACATTTTCAGTTTCTTAACGGTCAAAGAATCAATCCAGCAAAGCCAGCAAGCTTACATGCTGATCAGCCAGCTTAACTAGTACTAGTTATGCAAATCCATCATCCACTAAAACTTAATTTGCCCTGAACTGAAGAACAGTTAGACTTCAAAATTCCCCAAAATAGCAGTAGTAGAGGTCTCATGACAAATGACATCATCTTAGCTTATACCTGATTTGAAAAAGCAGTAGTACTAAAAAGGATGTTTTTCCTGGAGTCTCTGCCCTTACAACTTTTGCAACTACTAACCACTAAAATTTCTGAACTGACAAGACCACAGTAAACAACACCCTGGTGAGGAAAGAAACCAAGTATTTGCTTCAATTTAACTAAAGATTATCAAGATTATTCTCAATAAACAACAGATGCTTACCAAGACGCTAACAGATGTTATCATAAAGTTATGTAGAACATTCCATTAAATTACTACAGAACCCTGTTATTGTACAAACAATACTTTAAAATTATAGGAAAAGGAACCATAGAAAAGGTGTGAGAAACTGGATGCAAGACAGTAATTTTAAGTAAAAATTATCACATATCAAAATATCTGTATAACCAGCACTTTTAAAGCATTACTACCTCTAATGAAAAGAAGCTTTCCTCAGAAAATAAACTGATTTAACATGATTCACACTTTACACCCTTCTTTACCAACAGGTTTGTACAGCTACTGTTCTCAGACCTACCAAAAGAGTATTTTTGAAGAGAAATGTGGAATAAATTGCAAGAGTAGGTAATTTCTCTTATTCCCCTGAGAAGGCTGATTAAATTATATGAATGAAAATTGCAAAACTCAGGTAATCTAGGAACCTCTACTATTTTTAAGAAATACCTGCTTTTGAATCTGTTAATATAGGAGATCTATAATTTAGACAGGTTTTAGACAGGTTCCTCAGCAGATGTCAAATGACCTGTACAACAGAATCAGTACTTTATACTTACATTTGTATCACAATCACTTTTTAAATATAAAGCACTCTATAAGTGTCTAAGAAATATTGAGTTACTGTATGAATTACTAACACAGTGCAATTTTAGCAATTGCTTTCTGCCTTGCAGCATGGTCTGAGAATAAACTGTCATTTAAAAGCCATCAAAATCAGAAATTTAGCATTATTTTTTACTTCATGTCCTCATGCTTCAGGTGTCCTCACTGCACAACTGAAGCAACACTTCTCTCATATGTTCTCCTTCATAAAAGTAGTGGGCAAGTTTTGTTACTATGAATTTTTCCCTCAAAGCAGGACTGGCTCATTCGCATGTCAAGTTTGGGATTTACAAATTACTCACTATTCACAACTGCTACAGTTCTTAGTTATCTAAGAAAACTATTTCTGCAACTCAGAAAAGCAGTGAGTACAAGATTTACTGCCTCTTCAGAGTTAGAAAGCCCTCATCACGTAGAAGTTGTATGCTTACTAGCCATCAACACACTAAGAATCCCCCTCCTAGTTCGAAACCTCCAGTTGCAATGTCTTATTCTATTTTTTAACAAATTGGCTACTTCAAATTCAGCGTTTTCCTTCTATAGCAAGTCTCAGAATATCGGGTGAAGCAATTCTGTAAAAGCACTTCATGCTGTGAAGCTACCCTTCAAAAACCAAGACTTGAATGGGACAAAATTAACTGTAACCCTACTCCTGTGAAAGTCTCTCAGTGCTCAAATGGTTTGTCCACATAATCTCATCAAATGATCCAATTCTGTACATGCAAAATAATATTTAATATCAATGGTGAATTTCAAAGAACGTGAACAGAGCTGAGTCATTTTCTGTTGGAGACATCTAAAAAGAACTGTCACGGGAAAACAGTGATTCAGTAAATCACCTTCTTCGCTCTACAGCACTAGTGAACCATACTCTAATGAACTTACTGGCACAACACACTAGCAGAAGCACTCGTTTCAGATGAAGCACAAACATTCAGATTTCTCACACAATTTTCTAATACTCAACCATAAAAAGAAAACGTTCAGGCAATACAACACATTTTGGCTAAAAAGCACTATCCTCAGTGTGAAGCCTCACATAGATAACAGCAGTCCAGTAAAGCTACAAGATACTAAAACATGCAAAGTAGTGCACATATTATTGTCTTGCTACAACAAAGATGTAAAAACTTGCAATTGCCTCTTCCCCAAAACTCTCCTAAGAAAATCACCAAGTTTAAATTCTGTAATTAAGGCAAACTACATAGAACGTTGTTTATATGAGATTATTTTTACATGATCACATCAAATCTGCTTGCTGAATATAAATAAATACCAAAGCCACCTGCTCCAGAAGTCCAGTCAATAGCTGCATTTCCTCTCACTTAACATACAACAGCTCTAAAGAAAGCATTTCCTTATTGAGGTACAGAATTGTTATGTCAAACAATTTAATAAAGACAAATGGAAGCCTACTTTAAAAATAGTTTGTATTTCTTTATTTTTAAAATAAGTTCTTTTGTTCCATAAAAAAGAATGAATTTGCAGCAGTTAAGGACCGCTGAGTATTCTGTTAGCACTTTCAGTCACGTTACAAGAACCCAGAGCTGTAAATAGCCTGTATGCAGGGAGAAACCTGTAGCTTTCAGCAAAGCATACAGAAATTATCAAGCAGTAGCTGCAGTTTGAAAATTTGCAAGCTGAAGGTAGATGTGTTTTGTAAAGCTCCATATAAAGACATAAGCCACCATATGAAAACAGGATACTTTTGGTATGCGGTATTATGATCTATAGCAACTTTCCATAAAGCAGAGAATAAAACAAAACCAGCAATAAGCTTACACCATCAAGCTACAGCAGCAGCTCATGAAAGATTTAAACCAAGTGCTGTTCCTAGCCCCCTATCGCAGTACAGCCATAGATATTTTTCCAGCTTGACTGGATCTTCCCCCTCCCTAATTGCTAGTTTTAACTGAAGACAACGTAGGTTAAGAAACAACCTTAAATGCAGCACAGAGACCGTGCAGTAATTACGCGCAGAAAGACGTGACGTTTCATATCAAAAGCAGACACTAGAAATACTAAAATATAGATGCCCCTTCCAGCAGAGGAAACAAAACAACTGCCGGTCTGCTGCTGGTACCCCGCCAATCAATAGCACCGCACAAACGCATCACATCGCCTCCTCCGTTCCTACGTCCTCTGCGGACGATTATTTGGACGCTCTAATGCCCGCATTTCGCCAAGCGTAATCGGCAGGTCACCTCGCAAGTCTGGAAGCAGGGACAGGTGTAGCAGAAGGGCGGCGGGGGAAGAGCCCGCAAGGCGCGATCCCCTGGGCGCAAAGGAGATTTAAACGCCGAGCGGCCGCTTCCTGCGGCGGCGGGAGCATCCCACCACCCCACCCCGCCGGCGGCGGGCAGGGGGAACCGCCTCTCCTGAGAGGGGGCTGACAGGAACCTGCCCCTCCGGCCCC